>SMDT01003158.1:600000-797661 GCA_005392925.1 Aquilaria sinensis | reverse complement strand
GATTATTGACCTGATTCTAAAGACTGTGAAGATCAGTTGCATAAAACTGCTAATTGATACTCTGAATATTTAAAACTAAAGACATGATATAAGTTAACTTGGTTTTAACTTTGCAATAAATACACAACCCACATATTTGAACAAAAACTAAGAAATGATATTTATTCAACAAAAAGCATTCTGGATGATAACCACTACCTGTTTCAATGAAATCGGGAATGTCAGCTTGCCAGAAAGTTCTGGGGTTGTCACAATTTCTTTCATAATCTCTCTCCAGTTCTTACAAACACCAGCACAAGAGACCACATTCTTACGGGCAGGCCAAATTTCCTCTGATGCTTCTATTCTCATCAACACATCCCTCAACAGCTCAGGCGGCATGTTAGCCCAACAGCTTTGCTTGAAAGCATCAACAGGCACTGAATCATCCTGAACCACACGATGAGACCTTGATCTCATCCCATAGCCAAACTTGACATCAAACCTTTTCCTAGATATGCTGCCAAGCTCTCCCTTCACATCCTGGAGAATACTCTTCAACGACATTTTATCTCCTTTCCCCTAAAATCCCAAACCAATTACTCAAAAGCTAAATGGACGATGTAACTCTAGATTTCCAATTCTGGATGAGAATTCAAAACACCACCCCGTTACAAATATGAACCTCAACAAACCAACATTTGATTTCCTAAACTCCAACTTTACAGCGTCAAACAGTACAGTGAGACATGGGACAAGTAAAAAATCCCCACTTTGGAGAGAACAGAGCTTAAACAAGCTATAAACACAATAAAGAGCACCAGAAACCTCTAATTTCAGACTACACAATGAGAATCAAACCCCCGCCAAATATAAGTAACCCAGTAACGCAAAAAGGTAAATTTTCATCCTCATATCAAAGAAAAACAGAAGCCATTTTCCTCAGCTCTCTTCCAATCCCAATCTGCCAGCCATCATTTCCGGAAAGCATAAAGATCCATCATGATGAGCCAATTAAGAAGGGTTGATCTAACCTCGATCGACAACATCTCCATGTACGAGGGGCACGTGCGAAGACGATCGGGGGTGCAGGGTCGGATCACAGAGCCATTCAGGTGTCCGATGAGGAGTTAAATGGTGGAGGGGAGAGGGAGGGTGTTGTTGCAGTGGCAGAGGTTGAAGTTAGGGTTGGAGTTTGGTGTGAGGCGTAGTGATGATGTGTGAACAAGTGTGAGCTGAGATCAGGCGTCAAACCAGAAAAATTCTAGCGATCGCCTGCGGCGGGGACCCGCCACCTGAGCCTTATCCACGAACCGGGCTTTGTCTGCTCCTCAGGTTTCGCGAGTTGTGGGCCTGGTAGAGCCCTCCAACTGATTGGCCCCTAGGCCCGTTATATTTTTTATTACTACTATAGAGGATTGATCCAAGATATACTATCAGTGTAGTCTTTTCTCTGCACACGTACGCGTTGAAAAGGAAATAAAGGATAGTACACATATCAATAATTTGAATGTGCTTTTGGATGTAGCTAAGTGCTTTTTTAATAGATGAATCAAATAACATCTTCTGATAGATAAAGACCAATATCCTTAAATTTTAATTTATTATTAAAAATGGAAACTTCTCTAAAGAAAATTTTCATCGTACTTGTTTTTATGTTTACATTTTTTTTCCTAAAATTAAATTCATTTGAAAGGTAAAATTATGTAGATATAATCAGTGTTTTGAATTTTGTCCCGTACCGGCCGGTACATATTGGTATCGGACAAAAAACGGAACGGAACAAGCTGCCGGCGTCTCGAATTACGTACCAGTCTGTACCGATTTGTACCGAATATTTTGGTGTACCAACGATTCAGCTGTACCGGTTCTATGCGGTACAGCCTTTAAGAAACGTTAAAAAAAAAAGGGAAAATCCTGACCTAAAATCCTAATTCATTTCGTTTTGCAGTTCACATTTTGCATTTCGCAATTTCAGTAGGCGACAGACAGAGTCGAGCGGCACAGCCTGCCGGAAGGAGCTCCACCTCCATCTCCTCATCTATTTTGCTCCGCTCCGCCACCACAGTGGCACAGCCCCTACCCATCCACCACCACCCCCACTCCACTTCTTGCATTTGTTAATTTTGTTCACCAGCGAGTAGCAAGCACACCAAGCAGAACAGCGCCAGCGAGCACACCAAGCAGAACAGCCTACAGTATCGATCGAAGCTTCTCCTCCCCATTTCTACAGCTCCGCCACTACATCCTCCACCGTCCCCCAGCGCACTTCCACTCCTGCCGGAAAAAGCTCTTAACGGATCCAAGTTTGTTTTATTGCTTTTTTTTTCATTTTACATTTGGTTCGGTCTAATGTAATTGATTTGCATTTAAGTAGTTATATTGTTATTGCTTTGTGAATTGCTCTGTGAATTGTGACTGTGAGTGAATTGTGGAATTGTGACTGTGAGTGAATTGTGAGTGAAAATTAGTTATGTTTTTCACCTACTGGCCATCGTTTCTATCCCTAAAAGAAAATATTGGTTAACTCAATTTATTTCTTTTTATAAATTGAGGATTCATCCACAATGGTTCCTATTATTATTGCTATGTATTCATTTTTCACATCTTGGAAGTGCTCGAAAATGAAATGATTTCTTCATAACAAAACATTGCAAACAGGAAATTGTTGAACTGGTCATGTCCAATTACATGTGCATTTTATTTTTCTTGAGTATTAATAAAAGAGTTTTCAACTAGAGCAGCAAAAGTCAGTGCTTGCAAAAGTCAGTGCTTTAATTTCAATATCTTGTCCACTATAACTATAATTTGCCAAAATTACTTCCTTTCCTATAAGTTCCTGATTTGTTTCGGCTTGAGTTCTCATTTTTTATTTGTGAATGGATGTAATCAAAATAAGAATTTGGGTTCATTTATTGCTTTTGGTTAACTACTAATGTTTAACTACCAATGTTATTGTTTTTTTATATTCTAGCTTTTGTGTTCTACTTCTATGCATACCTCTTAGTCTAACTAAAACTAATAAAATCTTATTTTTTGTCTTTAAACAGATGGCAACGTCTAGTGCTGCAGTATCTAACAGTGCTACATTGAGTTCTGACAATGCAACTCCTACTCAAAATTCAAGTTCAACATGAAATGATGATCCTGCTTGGGCACATTGTAAAAAAGTGGAAGGAAGGAGAAACCAATGCATTTGTTTATACTGTCAGAAGCTCATTAAAGGTGGTGGAATTACTCATCTCAAGGAGCATTTAGCTGGAGTTGCAGGAAATGTTTCCAAATGTCCTAAAGTATCTAGGGACGTTCAATGGCAAATGAAGCAACTCCTAGATGATAGCAAACAAGAAAAGGGGAGAAGAAGGACAATCAATAAAGAGATAAGAGGTCCAATAATCTCTGACCTTACTGATCAATCTCTGAGTGAAGATGATGAAGAGGACATCCTGTTAAACCAACCAATATCAGGGGAAAAACGACCGAGTAGCAGTCAAAGTATGGTTGATTCTTCAAATAAAATGAAAGGAGTCAAAAGTTTCTTTGCTCCTGGAGTAACTGCCGGTGCCCAACCTACTATCAAAAGTGCATTACAGTCCAAGACTGTTGTGCATCGAGCGAAGATGAGTATGGCTAGATAGTGGTATGGTGCTAATATTTCTTTCAATGCTGCGAACTCAAAGTTTTATCAGCCAATGATTGATGCAATTGCAAGTATGGGAAGTGGTTTCAAAGGCCCAAATGTCTATGAGCTAAGAGGTATGCTTCTTAAAGACTGTGTGAATGAAGTTCAACAATATCTCTTTGATGTTAAAACAACATGGAAAACTTATGGTTGTTCTATTATGGCTGATGGGTGGACAAACCAAAGACAAGAACCAATTATTAATTTTTTGGTTTATAGCCCAAAAGGTAGCATGTTCTTGAAATCTACTAATACTTCTGGACTTACAAAGGATGCTGAGACTTTGTTTAAGATGTTTGATGAAATTGTTCAACAAGTAGGTCCTGAAAATGTTGTGCAATTCATTACTGATAATGATGCATCATATAAAAGTGCTGGAAAAAAATTGCAAGACAAGTATGGTACTCTCTTTTGGACTCGTTGTGCTGCGCATTGCATCGACTTGATGTTAGAGAACTTTGCTAACCCGAATAGTTTCCCTCGCATTGATGAGTGTGTACAAAAGGCTAAAAAAGTCACAAAGTTCATTTATAATCACTCATGGGTGCTTGCTTTGATGAGAAGAGAATATACATGTGGTAGAGATCTTTGTCGCCCTGATATTACAAGGTTTGCCACAAATTTCTTGAGTATACAGTGCATCCTAACATTCAAGGGACCACTTATGCAAATGTTTGCAAGTCCTACTTGGATGAATTCCAGGTTTGCAAAAACCAATGGGGGAAAGGAGGTTTCATCAATTATCCTTGGGGATAGAGATTTTTGGATTATGTGTTAGCACATAGTGAAAGTAAGTGAACCACTTGTTAAGGTGCTTCGACTTGTTGATGGTGATGAGAAGCCAAGTATGGGCTATTTGTTTGAAGCAATGGACAAAGTAAGAGAGACAATTAGAAAAAGGTTCAAGAACCGAGTGTCTTCATACAAGCCATATATAGATGTTATTGATGCACGGTGGGATAGGCAAATGCAATCTCCATTGCATGCAACTGGTTGCTTTCTTAATCCTGGAATTTATTTCAAGCATGAATTTAATAGGAAGGCAGAGGTTTCTATAGGCTTCTTTGATTGTGTGTCGAAACTTGTTCTTGACTATACTATTCAAGAGAATATCACAGTTCAACTTGAAGATTATAAGAATAATGTTGGTCAGTTTGGATCATCAATTGCTATTCGTATGAGACAGAAATTAAATCCAGGTATATATTGTATCATTTTATTTATTTTAGTTATTATTGTATTAGTCACTTTAGTTTGCTAATAGTTGATAATTTTTTTATTTGTTTACTTTCCTAATAAATAGTTGCATGGTGGGATTCATTTGGAAATGGAACTCCAGAGTTGCAAAGCTTTGATAAGCGACTACTCAGTCAATGTACAAGTGCAACAGGATGTGAGAGGAATTGGAGTGTCTTCGAGTTCATTCATTCAAAGCAGCGAAACAGACTAGAGCACAAAAGGTTAAATGATTTAGTTTTTGTTCGTTACAACTTCAAGCTTCGAGAGAGGTAATTTTTCAATATACTATAGTCTATACAACTTTTGGTTTTCTTGCTTTTATATTAATTATAATAATTTTATACTGATAGGATAATGAGTATGACCTCAAGATCATTGGATCCTATAAGCCTTGATAATATTGATGTGATGGATGATTGGGTCACTGAGGAACCGACATTACTAAATGAAAATGATGTTGATGTTGATTGGGTTAGTTTGGAAGAGCCTCTTGCTAATTTAGGAACAACAAACATTGACTTTGCAATGGAAGTTCCTCCTCTTGATGAAGAAGATGAACCTGACGCTGAGCCTCCACATGTGTCAGCAGTAGCACAATATGACTATGTGGAACTTAATGATGGTTAAATCTTTTGTTTTTTTAGGTTGAACTTGAATTGGAAGTTGAGACATTTTAATGTATTGTTATGTTTTATGTGTTATTTGAGACCTTATATGTTGAATATTGAGACTTTAAATATGTTGGTGTATATCACTTGTTGATATGTTCTTTTTATATGTATGTGATTTATATATATATGTATAAATTTATTATAGACCGGTAGATCCGAGACAAGCCGCCGAGATGATTCCGGTACCCGAGACTGTACCGTACTATTAAAAAAATGGTACAGCTTCCGGTATGAGATTTAAAACCTTGGATATAATAATCAATTTTAAATTAAATTTTTATGACATTATTAAATTTTTATGAATTTTTATAGTTTTATTCATTAAAAAGAAAAAATCATAAAAATTTAATAAGATTATAAAAATTATATTTTTTAATAAATTATTGCACCTATATAATATTGAATTTTAAATAAAATTAGTTTCAGGTAAAAAAAATATAGAAATAAAAATAAATCATTTTAAATTAAGTTTATTTAAATTATAACGAAATATCTTAGTGTTTTTACTTGAGTTACTCAAACCTTTCTACTTAGATAAACTTACATTTATAATACAGCCAAGTATTACTCTTTTAGATAATATGTTCGTTGTTGTCTAACAATTGGACTTACAAATTGGGGGAAAACAGATTGGATTGCATAAAAAAACTATTGATATTGTAAAATAATTTATGTGGAATTTTTTATTTTGCAGTCCTGTCAACTACAGTTGTCTCCCAAGGTTTAGTTGAAATCACGTTTTCTTACAGCACTTTTTTTTTCCTAATTGCATTTCCCAACAATATTAAAAAGAACTTTAATTTATAGAGAAAAAAAATCATATGATAAAAACTCTTAATTTATGAACTAGACAATTTTAAGCTCAGAACTTTTATCTATTAAAAAGCGATACAGTAAAAATTAAACATTTTTTAACGTGAACAAATAACATTGGAAAACAACGAAAAATGTAAAAAATTTAAAACTTTAAAAGAAAGTACAATTTCGATTAATCTTACTAGCCTTTTCAATTTATTTTTTCCGGGATAAAACAGAGAAATTTTAAATAGAATTTTCAACAATAAAGTCTCTGTCTTGGAGGTTGACCAGTTTGAACTCAAACAATATATATATATATATACTTACCATTTATCAGAGATAAAAAAAATGAGTTATATAATTTGTTAATTTTAATTGTTCTTTCTGTTTTCATTCAACTTAGGTATTGATCAAAACTTTACAATTTAATAGACTCAAAAAGTATTTTTAAAATATTTTTAAAAATAATGATTATATATATCTCAAATTCTTTGCCCTATTTACCATTTACAACAATTAATCTACATTTTTTATCTTCAGTATTTTAGTATATAAATGTGAAACTTTTATATATAAATGATAAATTGAGACTTATAGTTTCTAAATATTATTTTTAAAATTTTTCTAGCAAATCATAATATAAATAAATTCATGTTAAACTTAAGTAAAAAGAGTGAAATGTATCAAAAAAGATAGGACAAAAGAGTATTTTTTTTATTGAATTTCCTTTTATTCAAGTTGGGTACAGAAAAAAAATATAAAATTTAGTTATTTTTCAGAAAAAAAAAATTAATCAGGTTATTATTAGATATATAAAATGCTAATTTTTAAATTGCATTGATTTTGGATGAAAAAAATTAATAAAATCGAAATTGATAAGTTTTTTAGGTCAAAATAAACATAGCGCCGTCAACCTTACGAGATACATCAACCAGAAACGAACATTACCAATAATGTCCGTTTAATTCTTCATATGGCTATCATGAATCAAAAAATTCTTCAAAATAGTTTGGAATGTTTTTTACGAAAACATATAATTAATTGAAACAAATATAACTTATCTGATACCAAATGAAAAGAATCTAACGGAACATTCCCAAACGAGAAATTACAGATTAGGGCCAATTTTTTTTTTTTTAATCTGGTGGTTCAAAGTTTAGGAGAACGGCAAGATTACTTTTTTTTTTTTTTATGTCATTGTGGGAAAATGCCTTATTGGGATATAGTAGTACTTTTAAGTGCAATATCTGACTTTATTTAGCTGTGACAACTCTAATTTACAAAACTTTTTAAATTTTACAGAGAATAGAATGGCCTTTGATTTTAAGAATTAAAATATTGATGAACTTGCCAGCCCAAGATGGATTTGCTTTTTCAATTCATGCCCGAAGACCCGTTGCCCTGCCCAGATGCTTTGTGCGTCTTCATTGACCCTCGTTTTTTCCGACTTTCCCAATTTTGTAGCATGTGGTTCAAATGGAAAGTGGAATCGGTTCTGATCTGTCTGATTTTTTCGACCGTTGAGGCCTTACAATCATGGCTAAAGTAAACCAGCAGCTCTCTAACTTAGCTAACTTGCATGCGTTAGTCCCTCAGCTCCAACTCAATATATTCAAGTCCTCAAACTTTGAAAAATGGCACTAGTTAGTCGAAGGCACCATATGGTGCGGGGGAAAGAATTCACACATGATCCTTAATGTTTTTTTTTGTCGAACTATAGGTAGTTGTAGTTTTTTTTTATTATTTTAGCTGTATATAGGTTAAATTTCTTTAATTTCACATGTGTTTGTTATTTATATAAGTATTATATGATTCATAATATTTTATAAAAACACTTAAAGCTTCATTAATTTGTCAATTTAAAATTAAATAAATGAATTTTCAAACATAATTAACTATTCAGTTTAGTACTCATTATGTTGTTATTATAATAAATATTATTTAAATATTGTTGTTTGACTAATTTTTATATTATTGGTAACAATTTTTTTAGATTTTGAAGTCTAATTGTATACTAAAGAGTTATAAGTTTTAAAAGAAATTATTATAAATTAAGAAAAGGGATAGAAAATGATTTTCCAACATAATCACTTAGTTTGAGAAACATTTATGATTAGATAAGCCCTTTTCATAGTATAGGCGAAAACTATCTTTTTTATAAGGGAAAATAAATTCAAGCTTTTTATATGAATCGAATGTTATAATGTAGTGTAAAGTAAGGATAATTTAGCCCATTATATTGGAACAAATTGTGGTAATTCAAAATTTTATTTTTAAAAAGATATAGATATAAAGATACTAAAATTATTAAATTTGGTATGATTAATTTTTTTATTCATAAAAAACTATTACAAATAGATAAAAAGTATTTTTGTACAATATACATACACATACTCACAAACAAACACATGAATACGTATACATCACTAAAAGTTTGCCCAAATTGAAACCTAACACTACTAGAATCCAAAAAAGCACTTATATAATATGGTTAAAAGTAACTTTGAAATTTATTCTATTCCACTTTGGAAAAAATATACTCCATTTATCTCACTTTCTTTACTTCATTTTACTTTTTTAAACTAGTTTGACTTGAATTTATTCATATTATTGTTTGTTAGAAAAAAAATAAAAAATATATATTTAAAAATTATAGGTCTTAATTTATCATTCATACATAAATTTTTTTCATTTATATACTAAAATTTTGAAAATAAAAAAAATTATAGATTAATTGCTGAAAAATGAATGGTGCAAAAAATTTGGGATAGAGGGAGTGTATATATATCATATAATGTTAAAAGTAAAAAAAAATGTATAATATATTATAAGAAACATCAAAATATAATTTCGTACATGAAAAAGCCGTGAAACATTTCTAAGTTTTATGTAATAAATTACTTCTTTTAATTTTTAATATTTTTTATTTTATATGTTTTTACTTCCCAAAGTAAAAATATTAAAAACTGTGAAAAGGCAAAGTAACTCATTAAAAGTATTCTAAAAGTGCTTTTCAAGTTATTGATTTAGGAGGAATTCGGTTAGACTTAAGAGGGCTTAATCACGTGGGTTAAGTTGGGCGGGTTGGGTCAACACATAAGTAATTTAACCCACCCCATACACGTTGTTTGTTTGCCCCTCCCTTTAAAAATAAATTACAGTACTGCCAAGTTGCTTGTTTGTAAGCATGAGGAGCATGGCATTGCTATGATTTCTTGCCAATAGGGAGGGGCAAACAAAAAGTGCATATGGGGTGAGTCTGTTTGACCCACATGTTGACCAGACCTACCTCATAAACCCGCCAAATTAATTGCCCTTAAGTCTAGTTGAACTCCTCCCTATCTTCTACCAAAATAGGTTCTTGATTTATCAAGTTTTGATTTTTTATAAATTTTTGGTAAATCAATACAAATAAAAAATAAGAACTTTTAATTATATCTTAAAATCTCTACCGTGTATACCACAAGCTAGTCTTAATCAATATTTTATAGAAAAGATTATTTAATAATAATATAAATAACATCTACTTAAATAAAATTGTCCTATTCATGGCCTATATCAATCTAAAATAAACTTCAATTACCTACAGATGAACAAAGGAGACATTAAGGATCAGTTTTAAATTTTTCCAAAACACCATGAGTTGGCTTGGACCAACTTGTTTCATTTCTCGAAGTTTGATGACTTAAATACGCTAAGCATGAGATGAGGGACTAACACATGCGAGTTAGCGAAGTTTGAGGGCTGATGGTGCATTTAGGCCTACAATGATCCAGCGTCCACTCCACACCCACACAATCCAGCCTCAGTTCAAACTTCAAAGCAATCGGTGATTGATTTCTAATGTATTCCCCGAAGTGCCCTTGGACGGGGTTCATTGAATGGTACTCTAATTACAAAATCAGGTCCACGAAGACCAACCATTAATGTTCCTGCAATTTTAGTGACACTGGTTTTCCACCTTATCTGGCTCACAAATTCATGCGTTTTTAACCTTGTTTACAACAAAAAAAAAAAATGAATTTAGTTAGAGTAATTTGTTTTTTTCGTTTTGGCGTTTTCCCTGAGAAAACGCAAGTACAACTATGTTTTGTGGGCTTAATCTACAGGAGAATAAGGGCTAATTTGTTTTGTCTAAAGTCAGTTAATTTTTTTTAACTTTTTCATCTTTTTTATGTGGAATCAATTTCATTTGAAAGTTAATATTATGTAGATGCAATAATCAATTTGAAAGTAAATTTTTAAGATGTTAAATTTTCATGAATTTTTCTTTTTTAAGACTTGAAACTAGAAAAATTCATAAAAATTTAGTAATATTATAAAAATTATATTTTCAATTGATTATTGTAACTACATAATATTGACTTTTAATTAAAATTAGTTTCAAGTAAAAAAAAAATAAAAATAAGAAAAAGTCATTTTGTAGTCGATTGACTAAAATTAAAACGAATTGAGTATAAATTTATTACGGAAGAAAAATTTTTCTCCTTTTTACTTGTATACGTAAGTTAAAAATTATGAAAAATGTAAATATTAAAATAACAATTTTATAAATAATGTTGTAAAATAGCTTATCAAATATAAAAATATTAAAAATATTTAGAACGACTCAAAATAATGGAGCCAAAAATATAGAACCAATGAAGAAATAAATAATGAAGTAGTACTATGTTCGTTCGTTTAGTAACTGAAAGATTATTGCTAGCGTATTTCTAAAAACAAGGATCATTCATGATGAGTTGCTGAGCAAGTCTGGAAGTATTTTGAATTGGAATGCGTTTTTTAAGTTTTCCGTATTATATTATAATAATGTTATACGAGAACTATATTAAAAAGCAGTTGTGAATGTTGCTTTATGAGGGCAATTTGGTAATCCGGGAGAAATTCAAAATCGCAGATGTTTAGAGGAGCAAGTGAATTTTCATTTTTTTTATGGCATAGATGCGACTAATTGGGGTTGGATCACACGTGGCAGGTTCTGATTTGACAGACCGAAATCCAAATAGTGGAAAAGGAAAAAAGAAGGGATTTAAAAACTCTTGTCTCACTCTCAACCACTTCTGGGTTGTGGAGAAGGGAAGAAGCAGGGTGAGGACAAACCGGGAGCGTTCTCGATCTCACTCAGCGCTTCTCTGCGACTCCCAAGCAGAAGGAAGACCTGGTTAGCTTTTCTTACACTTGAGTAAAAATGAGAAAAAACATGAGCATCTTTCCTTTCTTCCTTTCTTCTCATGTTGTGGAGTACTGGATACGTTTCTCCCAGATGACTTGTGGAGTTGTGGTTCCATTTTGAAGTGGTTCGCCTCGTTTGTTCTTTTCGTTTGCTCTGTTGACTAGTGAGGCCGAGAAAGTTGGAACTTGGCAGTATGTTTGAGTTGTTAATTTCATCAGTTAGTTTTTCTAGTTGGAACGAGAAAAGGTGTAATGAAGCCAACTTTCAGCATTTAGTATGAGTTCTGCTTCGATTCATACTTGAACTGAATTGTGTCGTTAAGGAAGTTAACAATTTCGATTATTCAATTTGATGAGCATAAAAGAATCAAAGGCTGATCGTTGTAGATTTTACTGCGTCTTTCGAAAAACAAAAATCTATTTCATATTCTTGTTTTATTACAGACTTGCAGTTTGTGGGTGGGGTGGGGGACGGCGTTTCCTTCGGATATATTTGGTTTCTTCGGGATTTTCTTTCTTTGTTTTAATTTTTTTTTAATCTTTTGCATTTTGTTTTTGTTTGTATTTTTCAATTTCCGGTGTTTGAATAGCGAGATTTCCGCCCATTTGGCTTTATATTGGCAAGACTGAATAAGCCCTGGGGTTCGCGTCCACGTACGAGCACGAGTCCAAACCAAACCGCTCAACTTTGTTGTTTCTTTCTTCTGTATGCACTCATTTCTTGTCGCTTTCCACAGATTCAGATATGTTCTATGTTTCATTTCTGGCCTTTTCTTGGACTAGATAAGTGCAAGTTCCGAGCTTTCTAGTCCTAATTCCTTCTTGTGTAGGTGAGAGAGAAAGAGAGCGTGAAAGATGGTGGAGAAGATGGAAACTTCACATTGGTGGTGGTTCGACAGTCACAAAAATTCGAAGCGATCTCCATGGCTGAAGTCAACTCTGGCAGGTCAAAACCATCCCCCCTTTCTTGCTGTATACTACATGCTCTTTATTCTTTTTTCAGAAAAATGGAACAATCATTGAAATTGTTTCTTTTCTTTTGATTTCTTTGTAAAGTAGGGTACCTTGGGATTGGGCTTGGTTAAAATATGTACTAGTACTTTTTTGGGTTAGTGGTTTTTGAATTCTCCGGATTGTTAGATTGCCTTGTTCTAAGTGCTGGTGAATTCTGAGAAAGCTTTGATTTTTAGTTGGGGAAGGTTATGGCTGATCGCTTATGGATTGTATTAAAAGGAAAACCAAAAAGAAAATTGAACCTTTTGATCTTTAAATTCGGTTATTTAGGGTTCTGATTAGAAGAGGGTGACTGCTGGTCTAGAAGACTAAAACGCTTTTGGACTTTCCGCAGGCCTTGGATTTTTAAAATTTCATGATGATAAATCCTGACTAAGAACACGACTAATGTCTAATGGGCAACGTTAAGCCAGAGTGAAATCATTCACAGGCATGCAACCATAAATGTATCCCTTCATTCAAAAACTAATCCTCAGAGCGTTTATTTTGGTGCGCTTTGAGGTCTAGGAGTTCATGATTAGATGTTTGGCTTGAAATAGTGGCCTGAAAGACACGGTGAAAGATGAGCCAATTAACTTGTAACTTGGTGCCCTGAAAAATCACATCTTGTGGTGCGCTTTGAGGTCTAGGAGTTCATGATTAGATGTTTGGCCTGAAATAGTGGCCTGAAAGACACGGTGAAAGATGAGCCAATTAAATTGTAACTTGGTGCCCTGAAAAATCACTTCTTGTGATGTGCTAAAACAAGTGCTGTGCCGACTGCCAAATAAATCCCAAATAAAAGCCGTTTTTTTCTGTCCTTTTAGTGTTTAGTTTTCTAGAAGTGAAAGATTTATGCTGTACGTCTTATATTTCTCTTTTTTTTGTATAGCTTCGTTGTTCTTAACATGTTCTTCTGTCTAATTATATGATTGGTACCATGATTGGCAATAATACTGCTGTGCTTTTGGAACTGTAGACCTAGACAGCAAAACAAAGGCAATGTTGAAGCTGATAGAAGAAGATGCCGATTCCTTTGCGAAGCGTGCTGAAATGTACTACAAGAAACGTCCGGAGCTGATCAGCATGGTTGAAGATTTCTATAGAGCTCATCGCTCCTTGGCTGAGCGCTATGATCAAGTGAAGTCAGACAGTGGAACTCGTCTCCTCACAACTCTTGGATCCCCCTTTTCAACTCCAAGGAAGTACCAGCAAGAAAAGAACCTAGACTATATGTATAAAATAGTGGCTGATGGCTGCTCTGAGACTTGTGATACTGAGGAGGATGCTGAGTCTGAAGTTGAGGATCCGGAACAGTTTGAAGAAATGCAAATGAGTTCAGAGGGAAAACTGATTCAGAAGCTGACACTGGAGGAAGACATAACTAGTTGTGATGAAGTTTCGAGTGAGGCCGGTGAAGATGAAGTAGAGAAACTGAGGGAAGAAATAGAGAAACTGAAAGAAGAGTCGGAAACTCAGAAGGCCTTACTGATGCAGAAAGATGAAGAGAAGAGAGAAGTTATCAGACAACTGAGCTTGTCCATCCAAATGCTCAAAGACGAAAACATGGGCTTGAAGAAACTGTTGTCAAGAGAGTCTTCTGCGACATGCAATCCTTTTGAAGCAAGCATATTCAAGGGAGGATTCCTCGGCAAATTGTTCAATGGAGCTCCGAAATCCTCGGCTACTGTCGTCGCGCTCTAGGACATGACAGTTCTGATGTATTGTAGGTAGATTGTACATGGTGGGTGGATCACTGGAACTCACGGTCGGTCTGTTTCTCTTGGTGCTTTCTCTAGTGTCCTGCAGTATCTTTAGTACCACATGTGTTGCTTCTTAGAAGTGAGTTCACTTGTTTCCTGTAATTACTAGTGTCTATACATGCTAGGATCAAACTTCTGACTTCAATATGCATCACAGTTTTGATATGCTTATTAGTGTAATTTGTTCTTCTTTTTTACTTTTAATGCAATGCGATGAGATCTATTACTTCAGTCACTTTCAGCTTAGTTAACTTACCATAAGAGAACAGAGGATTTTTACCGATCTAGTTTCAGCAATGCTCAACAACATAAAGAAACTAACTTGTATTATTGGGAACTCCATTTGTGAAGCACAATGATGGAACACTGAGTTCAACTTTACGGTCTCGGAAACAGACAACCTCGGAATTGCTACTTCCATACTAATATATATTTTCTTTGCCTGAAAAGATGATACAAGAATGCCACTATTCACACATCTCAATGACCAAACATTACAGCGACTAGAGTAGAGCACAGAGTAGCAGCAATAACAAATGGGCAGGAGCTAGCAGGCACAACCAGTCCCCCAAACACCGAAAAGCTCCACTACAATGAACACCGCCAGAAGCATGAAGATAGCTAAGTTCAAAGGCCCAACTGATGCTCGAAAAACTGAGGAAGAAGCCGGTAAGTCAGCGGACGGCAGGCTAAATCCGGCTCCAGGAGCAAAAGAGTCTGGATTTGGAGGGCTGAGGGTTGAAGGGATTGTGGGAAGAGAAGATTGATCAGCAGAAGGAGAAGGAGCCATGGTTTTGGGAGTGGGAAAAAGAGGAGTAAAATCAGGAGCTAGAGCTGGAGCAGCAGGCAAGAATGCAGGTGCAGCTGATATGGAGGATGGGAGCGCTGCATTGTGTTGGGATGAAGAAGCAAAACAAGGCACGAACAGAGTGAAGAACAAAATCCTGGAAATTGAACTCAAGGAAAAGGCCATGAAATGGTGGAAAATGCTTCTTTTATACTACTAGCAAGGTATAAAAGAAGTTCAATAAATGATGTGGGAAAGAGATAGAGAAATTGAAGAAAAAGGGTGTGATTATGATGAATGAGAGAAATGAGAAGAGATTTATGGATGGTGATGGATATTGGCTCTGAAAGCAAGATGTCAAAAGGATTGGTGGGTGTGGGACCTTTTTGTTTTGTGAGGATTAGGAACCAAGGGACCATTCTGCTGTCTAGTTTCCTTCTCCTGCACATGCTGATTGATTGCCTGTTTTTATCTTCTTTTCTTTTCTTCCCCCTCCTTCACAGGTTTGAATTCATTTTGTTACACCAACTGGATATGATATTTTATGATTATGTGGTGGGATTTATTTGCAACCGAGGGTCCGAGAGGAATAGGAACACATAATTATACAATCAATTTTAATTAAGACTCAATTAGTCTAATGATATAGTAGATGGTGGAGGCGCTTGTGTCATTCGTACTTGTGCAGTTGAGTAGAAATTTTATACCGAATGCTTGTGCTACTCTAAGCCTCGTTTGAATCAATTCACTAGTTTTATTTGTTTTGTTTTGTTCTTTTTTTTTTTTTTCAATTGCGCCCTGAGATGTGAGGGCCTTTCTGTGCTGAGCGATTCAAGTCCTTTTTCCCGTTTAATTCTCCTTTTTCTTGTTCCGTAGACACCAATGGCCTTGGTGTTTTAGATTCCCCTTCTTTTGTTTTGCACCCCATAGAGACAGAGGACACTAGCATGAGCTTTTTCTGCGAATGCACAAAAACGGCATGCATATTTACGTAATTAGCCATTTAATTAAAGTGCAATTAGCTTTATGGATTTAATTAACTAATACATTAGTCATTAAATCAACAAAATACGCTACACATACAAAGGAATTTGACTAAATTTTCCATCACTAAATGATACAGCAACTAATCATTGGATGCAATGTTGTAATCTTAAACTATCTTATAGACAACGAATCAAATACAGTGCGATAAATTATTTACAGTGGGTACCTTGTAATTGTATATGGTACACATGCTTTCGTTTTATCAGCTTATTGTGCAATATTTCTTGGTATGTTACATTATTTCGCGTAGGACATTTTTTGTTTTTTGCATTTACAATTACACATGGTACATGAGTTAGATTGAAATTTTTTTTTATTTTAAATCATGTACGTTAATGGATAATATAATTGATACACATATTTTATTGGAGTGTTATTCTTTTTCTTGCGTATCAGTAAATTATTGTTATTTTTTCTGAATAATATTTACTTTCTGATATATATTCCAGTTTTATATGTTTTATATAATATAATATTTTATTTCGTATATATTTTATTTATATGTATTATGTAGCATGAGTATTCTTAATCTCACATTACCTATTTTGTCCATATTCCTAGTAAAATATGTCAATTCATTATTTATAATGTTATGAGTTAAACTAAATAGTTCAACATGAGATTGGTTAGCAGAGAAGCTTGATTCATTAGTTCACATATTGTAGATAAGCTAATGGCAAACGAGAATAATAATTGGGTTTGTGCCATAATGAAAAATCATATGCTGTATCTTTGTTGCAGTTGAATTGAAATTAAGGAGAGTAATTTCGGTCTACACACAACAGTTTATTTGGATTTGAATACTATGGATGTGACATTGAAGGAGTTAATTAGGGTGTGCACTATTTGACCGAAACCGAAAAAACCTTTAAATCAAATTAATTCAATTTTTTTTGTTTGACTTATTCAGTTTTTCAGTTCAGTTTTGGTTGAATATCTGAAATTCAATTTTAACCGAAACTGAACTGAATTGGTTCGGTTTTGGTTAGAATGATCGGTTAATTCGGTAATCAAATTTTTAAAAAACATTTTTTGGCTCCTAATGGCCTGTTTTTGCTACTACCGTAGCCCACCAAAACTTATTGTTCAAGCCTAGATGGCACAACCCAACCCTCACTCCTCCTTTGTGCATAAGGATGATGAGATTACTTGGGGAAATAAGAGGAAAATGTAAAGAAAAGGCAACATGTATCAAGAAGATGTTTGTAAATTCGGTTATTTTGGTTTCAAACCAAACCGAATTGAATATTTCGGTTTGGTTTGATTGATTTTCTAGATGATACAGTTATTTCAATTTGTCATGGTCAGAAACCGAAAACTGACTCAACTGACCAACTCGGTTCAGTCCAAATCGAAATGACCGAATACCCACACCTAGAGTTAATTACATCTGTGACCACTTTTTATTATTTTCCTATCTTGGATCCTAACCTTAAAACTTTGCATGAGAAATCTTCAACCTCAATTTTTTGTTCCATTTTAGACCTTTGGATGGCGGAAAATGTTAAAATTGACAAAACTGGCCACATGGCACTGATGTAGAAAGGGAATAAAAAAAGAATAAAAGGAAAAACAACAATCTAGGTCCTTGATTTCTCACTTCCTTCCCTTGAAACCATAACCTTTCCTCAACTACCGCTACCACCCCTAGACTAATGCTTTAACTGCTGCTACCACCCTTAGACTACCCCTAACCCATTGTCCCTACTTTGTAGCAAGTTGTGCCAATTTCCTCATGTGACTCTTCCACTTTCCCCTGCAGACTCTTCCACCATCCCCAATCAATTACCCAGTCCGTTTATGTCGAAATCGAACACCCCTCCGCCTCTGTTTGACAAGCTTACACCTTAAAAATTGAACGAGCTTCCCATCTCCTCTCTACCGTCCTCGATACCCATATCTGTCCGCCACCTTTGTTCGTTCAGCTCCCCACTAGATTTTTCATCTCTGCATCTTTGTCATCTCTTCCTCTCTCGATTTCAGCCTCCCCACCTTCGTCTGATTGGCCTCCCTACAACAATGCCACAGAAGCCTTAATTTCAACTCCTCCACCTTTGATTTCGGCTTGATTTGCATGAATGGACGGCATGAACGAAGGGAAGGCATGAATAGATAGTGGCAGCAGAAGGGTGTGAATGCCTTTGTCCAATTTCTTTCTTTCTTTCTTTCTTTCTTTTTTCAATTTTCAATTTTCATATTTTCTTCCTTTATTTATTAGTTTTCTTTCTTTTTTTATTAGTTTCTTCCTTTTTTATGCCACTGTGACAAATTGCCCCACAATGATGTACCACGTGGTCAATTCTATCAATTTTAATGCTTTTCGTCCTCCAAACGTCTAAAATTGAATAAAAAATTAAGATTGAGGATTTCGTATGTAAGGTTTTGATGTTAGGGTCCAAAATAGAATAACAATAAAAAGTTAAAGGCCACAAATGTCAATAATCCAACATTGAAGGGAAATGAGTAATAAAATATTTTTTATGAAAAAATGTGCAAATTTAGCACTATCATTTCGGTGATAGGGTGATTTTTTCAATTTTTTTTTTGTTACAAATTTTCCATTCATGTTTTTATGTTGGGAGCAAATATACCATTATTTGTTGAAATTATTTATGTGGCAAACAGAAAAAAATGAGAAATATGCAAGATTTGATTTCAAGTTATCTTCACTTAACACTCTGGCTCCTAAGTTTCTAAATCTATCATTTTCACCATTGTCTTCAAAATGACCCTCTCCTAGCAACCTCTTATGCGCTTCATCACTCTCCATCTTTTTTGCCACTAATGCTATCTCCGCTCTTCCACATATCCTGGCAACACTCCTTAGAAAAACCTAGAACAAACTAGATTCAATTGATGCGGGAAGAACTAAATCTAGAAATACTGCAATTTCAGAATAAAAGATCAAACAGTAACGATATTGGAAGATTACTTAATGACATTGAAAAGGGTGAAAACAAGAAGGTTCAACATTGGGGATGTGAGGTCAGAAAACAATGTTTTGATTCATTTGGATGTTATGAAAGGTTGAGGTAGCTAAAGGTTAAGAAAATTTATTTTAAGACCTAGTTTAAGAGTTATGCTATGGAATTTTCTCTAAATAAATGGAATATTCGCACCATTACTAGATGGAGTGGTTACTTTGCTCCAAAGGAATACTTCAAAGGTAGATTTACACTAGTAGAAAACATGGATACAAAAGTTAGGGTAAATTTCACTGACTGTCTCTAAACTATATCCAATGTTACTAAGTCATCCCTAAACTATCAAATGCTACTAAATTGTCCATAAACTATATCCAGTGTTAATTAATCGTTCTGCAGTCTATCTTATAGTTAAAAAAGGATGGAAAAGTCATGTCACATCAGTAGCCACATCATTTTTCCTTGTCATATTAGCAACCACATCATTTTTTTCATCTATCCTTAACGGTTGTGATGGACAGCAAGACGATTAAGTAACACGAGATATATTTAAGGATGATTAAGCAACATTTGATAGTTTAGAGACGAATTAGCAACATTGGATATAGTTTAGGGACGACCAACAGATTTTACCCTAAAATTTATAATGAAAAAATGATCAATGACAAAATTGCTCTATCACCCAAGCACAATGATAAATTTGCATATTTTCTCATAGTTTGGCATACTATTTTATTATAACATTAATGCCATATTATAACTCTATTTTCCTAATGTTTTCCTAATTGCTTTTGGAATCTAGGTTATAGTCATGCCAATTGCTGCTTTATTGGCTTCGAGAATGACTAAGGAAATAGATCGGTCATCCTAGATTTTTATTAGCCTAAATACCTTTTTAGCCTTTGAACTATGACGACCAAGACACTTGCCCCTTTGAACCTTAACTTGGTTCAACTCAGCCCCTGAACTTTATTAAGTGGGTCAATTAAATGGGTCAATCAACTCATTTGATTGCCATGTGTTGGATACATAATGAAGGGTTAGGTAACACTACTTGCAGATTCTTGCAATTGTGAGCCACCACTTTCTTTTCCTTCTCTTCTTCTCTTCCGTAAGCTTTCTACTGACTTCCAACTGTCCTTCCCTCTCTCTCTTTCCCTTTTCCTTCCCCTCTAATTTTGCCTTTTTTTTTAATAGTCATTTCTTTCCCTAGCTTAATCTCCAAGCCAACGAAATAAGGAGAAACATGGAAGTTGAAGGACACCTACCAATTCAGTGCAAGTAAGGAAGGAAAAGGAAAAGGTTGGCCTTTCCTTCGCCTCTAATTCGTCGACTCCTCTTCGACATTGCCGTAATCAAACTCATTGCTACACTCTAGCAGTTGTAACTCAAGTGTAGGTTGTCATAAGTAATAAAATCTCAGGAGTCCGAGTGTCGAACCACAGGGAAGTGAATTAAGAAATACAAATTATAAAAGTGAAGGAAGGTTTTCGTGAAATGTGTGAACAAGTGTTGATTAAAAATTTAAATTCAAATAAAATAGCTAAGGTTAGGGGATCCACATTTAGTATATCGGTTATGATTAATTTTAGCCTATCTTACCACTCAATTAGGATCCACATATAAATGAGGTCCTAATAGGGGAATTTAGTTAGTATTAACTTTCATTGATCTTAAAACGCCAACGCTTACTAATGAGTTCAAGTATCCATCATGCCAACCTTTGTCAACAATAACTCAAGATTCCAATATAGCCGGCAGAGCCATGTTCTACAGAGGGAATCAAGCAGCTTTTGTGCCAATGATTGACTATGATGAATCAAGACTCTCACTTAACAAGGAGGGAAGTTAAATAGATTAAGGAAGAAAATACCGTTAACGTTGTGATCCATTCAAATCAATCATAACCTCTATACCAAAAGCTTCACCCTTTCACCTTAGCAAAAAGAAGATTAGTTAGCCATCATAAAAGTAAACAACATGTAGAAAGATGAAATGAACATGGATTGAAAGATCAAAGGAAGAACAAGAAGAAGAACGAGAAAACACTTGGACAGAGCTTCGGTATTGAAAACAAGAACAAAAACAAAGGAGAAAATCTAAAAATGATACAAGAACATGGAAATGGCCTAAGAAAATGGCCTAAGAAAATGGCATCCTTCACCCTCCCCCCAAGGTGCCTATTTATAGAGTTTTGGGGTGGGTGAAATGGTAAAAATAAAATGGTAAAATGTAGGTAAATACAAATCAATAATGGCAGGCTGCAACTTCTTTTAATTTTTTGACCATTGTAGACATCAGATCAGCTCTTCCTCAAAGCATAGAAGTTGTAGATCTCCTCTTTAGCTTCGAATCGATAGCTTGCTCATTCAAATCGGACATCCGTAACTCAAGTTATGATTTTTCTATCAAAACTGCTCTTCAGCACACGAAATAACGAAGGGTCTCATCTATAATCAGATTTCGGCAATGAAAATGATCAAATTAGCTCGCGGAATAAAGTAGAGTTGAAGATCTATGTGTTGGTTTTCAGATGAATTTGGAATCACTCAGTTCCGACATCTATAGCTCCAGATATGATTTTTCTCGTGAAGGGTCGCTAAGTGATGATTTTACCTACGTAAAAAATAATTATTTAATATTGACAAATAGTAAAACGCATATGAACAGTAAAATACATATGTGAATAGTGGCAGGTGAATGGTGACTCAGTAAATAGTAAAAACGTGTATGAATAGTAAAAATGCGTAAATAGTAACCAGGTGGGAAAATACTCAGAATATGTAAATTAATCATACTCAAAGTGTATAATGATCATTTAAACCCTTAATAACAATACACTTATGAGTATTTATCACTCATCAAGCTCATCTTCTATCTGTCTTGTTGTCCACCACCATCCATGTCGATAATTTCTCCTTGCCAAGTGGTCACGCCTCCTGAGTTTTCTTCATACCGATTCTCCTCCACCTCTTTGTTCGCATAATGATACACTGGATTAGGAAAAGGCACTCTAATGGCTTGAAGCATGGACTAAATAATGTATTAAGGAAAGGCAGAGATGTCCCGAGGAAGATGATAGCTTGTTTGTGACATTTATAATATCAAGGTAAAATAATAAAGAATTAGGAAATTTAAGATAGTTTCTAAAATTTTTCCTTATCTTGTTATATTGTAAAAAAATTACACATTTACTGCCTATATTTCATTTGAAGTTATAACCCTAAAGATTTATATCTGTCATTGAACCGTGAATGACAAATGCATCTGTGAGAACCCATAATGTGACTTATACAGATCAATCAAAGGGGTTGATTGACTTACTTAAGCAAGTTCAGGGATTGAGTTGGATCGAGTTAAAGTTCAGAGGAGGAAAATGTCATAGTCAACCCAGTTTATGAGTTAACGGAGTATTTAGGCCGATTTTTATTTATATACCATCATAGGTGCTTTTCTATTTTCTATTGGCTGGACTTATATGAATCTATAATTTCTTTATTCATTTCAGCTTATGAATTTAATTTCTTTATTTTTATATTGTAATTGTTACCATTTCTTTCTTTTTACTTTTTCCAATGTAACTAAGTTACTGCTGGTTGATGTTTATTAGATTTACTGCCTTAGTTTCTCTTCTTCCATATCTAGAGAAAATAACCACTCCCCCATTTAGCAAAAGATGACCGTTTTACTTTTTGTTACTAAAAGTTAACTTAAATTTATCCATATTAATTTGTATTATAAAAAAATTTAAAAATATATATTTATAAACTAAAGTCCTTAATTTATCATTTTTATACAGAAAATTTATATTCCTATAAGAAATTTTAAAAAAAAGAAAACCATAAATTAATTACAATGAATAATAAAAGGGTCAAGTTTTGTAAAATGGTGGGAATATTTATTTATTGAATGGAATGTTCTGCTCCACTCCGAATGCAAAAAGAAAAGAAAATAGATAAAATAAAAAAAACATAAAACCAATGAACGTGGTGCTGCCAAATTCCAATGACACTTGCAACGTATGTTACGTATCTGCTATTCTAATAACAGATGGGTGGCGGAATAAGTATCAGATCATTAATTGAGCTTTGAATCGAAAATAAAACATATTTGAAAGTACGAAAAGTATTGTCTCTATCCAAAGATTTTTTGAATCATTATAGTTTTTAATTTAAATTTATTTATATTAAAGGCTATATACATAATCTATCTATATATATATATATATATATATAAGATAAATATCTAATATAATATCTCTATTAAAATATTTAAAAACTTATTTTAAAATACTATTTAACATATTTTTAAAATATTAAAATATAAATTTTTTAAAATATATGAAATTACACTAAGTTAATATTCAACATTTTAATATAAATAAATTTAAGTTAAACAACTAAAATGGTGGATGGGCAAACATAAGGGATAATTATAATTGCCTTATAAGATTTATGTGAAATTACACTTTGTCCTTTTCTATTTAAAAAATATACACTTTATCTTCTATCTTTTTAATATAGTCCAACATCAACTTTTGAAATCATAATTTAGACTTTATGGTTATCATCTTCAAGCAATTTCAATCTGTATAACATTTTTTATAATTAATTTACATGTAAAAAAATACAATTTTAAAAACTAAAAGAAATAAAGAAAGAAAAAACTGATAATTTAAAATGTGTATTAACTGTAAAAAAATATCATACAAATTGAAATTACTAGAAGATGGCTACTGTAAAGTCTAAATTAAGATGTTAGAAGTTACTATCGGATTATATTAAAAAGGTATAGGGTAAAATGTGTATTTCTGAAATAACAAGGGGCAAAGGATAATTTTACTAAACTTCAGGGGGCAAATTGTAATTATCTCCAAACTAATAAAACCTCTATGAATGGAGAGTAAATTGCATCCTTAGCCCATAATCTTTTATTATTATACCTTTTTAGACTCTAACCTTCATTTTTGGCACAGAAAGTTCCTAAACTCGTTTAAGTATTCTGTTTTGGATATTTCGTTAAGTTGAGGCGTTAAGGTGGATGGAAAAAAAAGTGAAAAACGTGTTTTAACCCCTAAAGACTTTACATTTGCCTGAAAAACCTTGAAATCTTTTCATCTAACACTCTAACCATCTTTTCCAAACCTTCGATCTTACCTTACAGTTTACTTTACTCCATCAACACACCAAAAACACCTGCTTCTGATCACTAACTTGGCACCCACAATAATATCCCCCAGAAAAACCTTTCCTTTATACAAATTTTCATTTCCATGCTTAACCATCTTCATAGAAAAACTTGATCAAATTGCCACAACCAGCCCATTTCAAGAACCCCTCCCAAGGCGGATGCTTGCCACCGGCACGCCATCGTCTTGACGTCAGCCGATGGGTACTGGCTTTCCTCTCCTCCCATAAGACCCTCTTTGTTGTTCTTGGCTTGCCTTCTTCATCTCAATTATCGTCCGACAGTGAGACATCGTGGGTCCGGCTCCCCTCACGATCGTCGTTTCTTCCTCTCCATTATCGTGCGTTGATCAACACATACTCAGGCCAGCTCCCCCGCAATTGCCATCTCCATTATCGTGGGTCCGGCTCCCTTATAGTCGTTGTGTCTTCACTGGGATTTCGTACCAGTTGATCGTGCACCGTTTCATTGATTCTTAGGGGAGCAACCATGGCACCGGCGGGAGCAATCCGATCTGAAAGCCCCAATCAGATCCGAAAGCCCCAACAATGGCAACAATGGCACTGGCGCTTGGGCTTGATGAGAGTCATGGGACCTTCGGCCCAGCTGTTCATGGTTTTGGGCATAGTACTGCTGATTTTTCCAGGATCATGCTCTTCATCAGAACATCTTAGTCTTTTTTTTTTTTTCACAAAATGGGAACAATTGTAGAAGTAGCGGAACAAAAGCAAATGGGAAAAGGAGAAATCAGGAACGGAACAGTAGTAATAGTCTTCTTGGCTCAGTCCAATTCCGAATTCAATGTTTTTTTTTTTTTTTTACAAAACAAAAATAGATTCCTTTTTAGTTTTACTTTTATTGGGGATGTGTTTTTTTATTCATTTGAAAGAGGATGTCTAAAACATTTTTTCCCGATTTATTGCGACGTTGCCATTGCTTGCCCGTGCATAGTGGAGGTGGGGAGGACGGCAGCGGTGATGGAGGAGGGGAGAGAGACGAGGTTGGAAGGTTGGGTGGAGGGGCGAGGGTGAAGAAAGAAAGGAGGAGGAGGAAGAGAACCTGGTGGGCGGTGGTTGAAGGGTGATAAGAGTATGGTGAGTATTAAGATGGTAGTTGAATTGTTAGGTAGAAAAGTTTAAAGTTTTCTGGGGCAAATAAAAAAATTTCAGTAGTTAGAACTAACTTTTAACTTTTTTTCCGTTTAACTTAACGTCCAAAGTTAACAAAAGATCCAAATTGAAACACTTAAACGAGATTAGGGATTTTTTATATAATAAATTAAATTCAGGGTCTAAAACGGTATAATATTAAAAGGTTAGGGGCCACGAATGTAATTTACTCATGGAATGGAATGGAAGAGTTGGTCCTGGCCTCCCCGGCCAACGATTGCCGTGAGACGCGTCAAGACACAGACTTTTATATACGTTATCCATCTCCCACGTTCACCTTGCAGTTTTCACTAACCAAAGTCATTTCAAAGGAAAACAAAAACCAGATGATTATGGCTGCTGAAACGGCAGTGATCATCGTCGGAGCCGGCCCCTCTGGCCTGGCGACCGCCGCGAGCTTAACCCTTCACTCGATCCCGCACATAATCCTTGAAAGAGAAGGCTGTTTCGCGTCTTTATGGAAGATATACTCCTACGATCGTCTCCACCTCCATTTGCGCAAACAATTTTGTGTTCTTCCTCACAAGCCATTTCCCACTTCTTGTCCCAACTACCTTCCCAAAGAACAATTCATCAGCTACTTAGACGACTATGTTTCTTACTTCAAAATTAGTCCCATGTACGGCAGATCCGTGGAGCTGGCCACGTACGATGAAGCTAACAAAAAATGGATCGTTCAGGCCAGGCATCTTGGTTCTGGGGAGATGGAGGAGTACTCTGGGAGGTTTTTGGTGGTGGCAAGCGGCGAAACCACCAACCCTTTTTTACCGGAGGTGGAAGGATTGAACAGTTTTAGTGGAGAAATTGTGCACTCGACTCGGTTCAGGAATGGCAAGTCTTATTCTGGTAAAAATGTTTTGGTGGTCGGGTCAGGAAATTCTGGATGGGAAATCGCATTGGACTTGTCAAATTGTGGTGCCAAAACATCAATTGTTGTTCGCAGCCCGGTAAGGAGACAAACCCAATTAACTACTAATCTATCAACTAAGCTTTAATCTCGACCAGTTGAGTTCAGTTACTATATTCACTTGGTCGATTTTACTAGTACGAAATTTTGTTGGTTGATGCAGGTTCATATTTTATCAAGGGACTTGGTTTATTTGGGCCTGAACTTGCTTAACTATCTTCCATACAAAATAGTGGACTCATTTATGGTGATCCTGAGCAAACTAATTTATGGAGACACAAGCAAGTATGGAATAAGGAGGCCTGAAGAGGGACCTTTCTTCATGAAGATTGCCCACGGCAAGTACCCAATTTTCGACCTGGGAACCTACGACAAGATCAAGTCTGGAGAGATTCAGGCAAGAATATATATATTTTTTTCTCTCAAATTTCTCAATTAGATAATTATGCCATTCATCATACAACAACAGGGCAATTCTCCCAAATATAAAAAAAATGCATGATCTATCAACTTTCCTTTGTCGTTAAGATAGCTAGCTAGCCAGGCTGAGAGTGGATGCTTAATTTGTAGGCAAACTGAGTTGGGGCATGTTTTGGATTTTCTAAGGGAAGGGAAGAGAGAGAAGACTGAAAGTGGTTATAGGAACTGAAAGTCATTTCACCTAAAAAAGGTTCACTTTGCATCTCCAATTAGTTTTGCATTCCAAGGTTAAAAAGGAAAAAAAAAAAAAAAAGACTTGAATGTTTTTCTGACTATTGGTATAATTTGGTGTGCACACGTCCAATGTGCTTGATCTTAAATAATTTTTGGACTTTTTATGTGTAAAGTTTATATCATCGAGCGAATAATTACTACATATAAAAATAATTATTAATGACTCATTTTTAAAAATCATAGTGGAGCACACTTACTAGTACTTCTCTTGATTAGTAAATGTGTGGTTGTGAAGGGATGATTCATCTGTCGGGCCCATGCTTTAGCTAGCCAATGCCAGTTAAATTCATGATGTTTCAACATTTCATGGGAGCGTTTACTTTTCCACAGGTATTGCCATCAATTGAGAAGGTAAGGGATAATGAGGTTTTGTTTCAAAATGGGAAAACACATCCCTTTGACGCCATTGTGTTCTGCACCGGATTTAAAAGATCCACAAACTTGTGGCTCAAGGTAACCTAATCCTAGCTTATATCTCTACATATTCTTCTTTATAAAGCATCAACAAGCAAAGAAGAAATAACTTTCAAATGCCCAAAACAGGGAGATAATTACTTGCTGAAGGAAGATGGTGTTGCAAAGCAAAGCTTTCCTAATCATTGGAAAGGGAAAAATGGGTTGTATTGTTGCGGATTATCCAGGAGAGGATTGTATGGAATCAATGCAGATTCTCAGAATATTGCGAATGACATCAAATCTCTGCTGTAATGATTCTTACTGTTGAGTATTGGCTGCTGGGATTATTCCCTGAATTAGCAGCAACACAGGTGAAAGTTTTCTTCAAAGACAAAGTTAAGAAGAAAGATGTGATTTTAGTTACATGTGTCATGTGTTTTTTCCCTTTTCCTTTAAAAGATTGATGTATCATCTTTTGGTCAGTGAAGAAGTACATCTAAACTGAGCAATGGGTTCATATACCCTTTGCCCCTCTTACATAAGAACACTATGGAAAAGGACTGCTTCTGGATGTAAAGTCATACAAACAAAATCATCGTCTAGTTTGGTACCTGTTTCAAGAATAGTTATTAAGCATTTATTTCCAACTTGTTGTAAGTAATTACGTCTACCCAGCAATCTAATGTGGTTGGTACCCATCAATTGGTATAAATGATTTTGAAAAATACCAAACTTTACATAAACCATTGAATTGCACAGATTGAATAAGAGAGGAAACCAATGGAGGCAACCATTAGTTACCAGCCACAAACTCTTGTGCCAACTTTCATTCAAGCACACTAAACATATAATATTAAGATGCTTAAGACTAAGGCAACCCCAGAAAGGCAAGCTTCATATCAAGCAACATGATCCCCTGCAAAAGAAAAGGGGGGAGAGAGTGGGAGGGGGGAGAGGGGAGATGAAAACCAGCTCAACCCAATAATAAACAAAAAAATATTGACATAATTAATAAATTAACATCAAGTGGAAAAAGGTAAGAGAGGATGAGGTGCTTTTGATTTATCAATTATATGCTAGTATATGTTTATAACCGATTATTAAGTTCTTAACCATACTTTAATTGAACTTCAGCCAGAAACTTCTATGTACAATTCTTATTCATGCGAACGGAGAATATTGTCTTTGCCCTTAAAAAAATATTATTTTAAAATTTTATTTACATTTAGAAATGAATGATATCTATACATATATTTTATCAAATGATTTTTGTTAACTTTATTCGGTAAGTAAATTGTCATGCCAGAAATAATTTAACACGCATACATATAGATGATAAAGAGGTGGAAGAAAAAAACCACAATACATTTGGTAAAGTGACACAACAACATTAATTTTGTGAAAAGAAAGGAAAAGAAAAGTCTTGATTCTTTGGGGTAGAAGTAATAACAAATGTAGCTCTCTCAAACCTAACAAAAGGCTTATTGTTTTCGACTCATTGCATTTATGGCAGCCAAGGTGTAATATCACAGGCAAGTAACATCCTGAAAGTCTGGGAAGTGAAACTGATCTTCAGCTATGAAAGTTTTGCTTGTGAAATTGTGGACTTGTCTTATGCTTGCTCAAGTCCAAGAACCCTAGTTTTCAAACCTGAGATTACTCTGGCTCACACCCTGCTTCAAAATCAAAACAAAATAGATTATCTGCAAAAATATTGGTTGAGAAAAAGAGCCTAGCTATCCTGCCAACCTAGCTAGCTAGGGCTAGGACTAAAGGCTAATCACGCTCTAGTCGAGCAGTCATAATTCATCACCAGACTAAGGATCCTGTCTCCTTAGAGTTCGAGAGGTCGAGCAGTACGAGCTTCTAGAACAGCTCCTGTTTCAAGTAAGATCATATTTTTATCATCTTAATCTTAGCTTTATAAACGTTAACTATTGCTGTCTACTGGTCCGTGTGGGAGAAAACCAGCCCTTTGCGTTGTTTGTCTGGCACTCACTTTTCAATCCCAAAACTGACTTCCAGCTGACGTTCCCTTTCAATCTTTGTCTTAAAATTTCAATCTCATCTCTCTCTTCGATACGAAAAACTCGAAATCTCCGACAATCGGACGACTTGGAGCTTCTCTGCTTTTCAGAAATTAAAGAAGCACCAAAACCAGGCGACTGACGCAACTCGTCAACGGCTCTAAAGTCTGACCTGAATGGCGATGCTTGCTTAATTGGATGCATGGCTAAGGTAATCCATGATCTTCTCAACTGATATATAGAAGAGGGTTGCCGATTCTTGCTTAACTGGATACATTTCGTCATATATATGTTGAATGGAAGGGTGGAGGGCAAAGAGCAAAAGAATTGCTGGAAAGTATAAGTTGCAAAGAAATTAGAAAAGAGAAGATTTTCTTTTTCTTTTTTTGCTCCTTTAAGTTGGGACTTAGGTCTGTCTGACTATGCTATTGATCTTCCACTAATTACAAGACCATGCAGAAATATAAGGTTTAGGAAGTGTTTAATTAAGGAGTTGAGATTGTGAGAGAGTTGGCAAAATTCAAAATAATGTAAAAAGAAACAATTCCTTCAAAATGATTGACTGCCACTTAGTGAGCACATATTATTTAGTTGTATATGAAAATGTTAAAAAATTGTATGCGTGCCGTGTGTGTTTGGTCGCAAGCTCCTGAGTGCTTTGTGCCTGTGCTATTTCTTTGATTGTTGTTTCTTGGTGTCGCACTTTGCAGCTCTTTCCAGTTCTTTTCCTTGGTTTGCTTTAAAGCAGCCAACTGTTGTCAAGTATTATTGGCATCCCCATGGACGTCTCAAGGACATTAGAATTAGCAGATTTGTAAATCAGGGGAAAGAGGTGGAGCTTGCTGTACTTGAAAAGATGATCAACTCCTGAAAGAAATTGCTCTAGTGCCTCATCGTGTCGATCTCCTTAACCGTGATTCGGGATTTCCTTCGAATTTGGTCTAGTTAAGACTTAAGATCTTCTACTCGACTCTTAGGTTTGAGGCCATTATTGTTGTCTTATGCCATTCTGTCCCAAGTTGTCATTAAGGCCCATTCTATTCGAGTTTAGCGGGTCAGAGTGTGTGTAAACGGCATTGCAGCAATGCAGCCTGCGAGTCTGAAACGAAGCTCGGCGCCGGCATGGGCATGGCAAAGGTAATTTTCTACGTCGATTATATCTTGATGCTTTCGTTTTCGTTTAGTATTTCCCTTTCTTCATCCAGGAGTTGAGAGAAATTTTGAATCGTTTTTTTGCTGGGTGCCGGGAATGAAATCGATCAGAAGCGAAGGGAAGAAGCTGATCTTACCAGCAGTTTACCAGATGATGCCGATCAGAAACGAAGGGGAAAAGCTGATCGTATCAGCAGTTTACCAGATGATGCTCTATCGCACATTCTCTCGTTTGTGAGTGTGAAACAGGCTTTCAGGGCGAGATTGTTGTCTCGTCGATGGAGACACCTCTCCCCTGCATTTCCCACCCTTCGCTTTAATCCTCGGATGCTCTTTCGAATGGCGCATGATAGTCGGGCATGGGGCCACGAGGGCAAGTTTGTCAAAACAGTTGATCGATGCTTGCAGCAATTCAGAGCTCCAAAGTTAGGATCTTTCGAGGTTCATTTGTGCATAGGGAATAGGCATGTTGTTAGTGTTGATCAATGGATCAGTCGTGTCTGTGACATGAAGGTCGAAAAGATTGATCTCAGCTTTATATACAATCTTATAGATGAGCCCTATACGTTTCCTTGCCATCTCCTCCCTGCGGGTGAATCTTCTCACTTGAAACATCTCCGTCTTGGGTTGTGCTCTTTCATGCCTTCTCCTGGTTTCACTGACCGTTTGACTTCTCTAAGGACGCTGCATTTGGATACTGTTACTTTAACTCAAGCTGATTTTGAGGGCATTGCTTCTGGATGTGTAAACTTGGTATCATTAACCTGACGAGTTGTAGCTTGACCAGATCCAAATTCTTCGCATATGCGGCAAGTTGCTTCACTTGGAATCACTGGTCCTTGTGTACTGTTCTGGATTAGTGGATGTTGAGATCCATGATGCCAGCCTCAGTTATTTGGAGTACTCAGGCAAGCCAGTGAATTTCACCCTTGGAGTTTTTTTGCTTGGAAACACTGAAAGTTTTCTTCTTTGGACAGTCTGAAAGGTTCCTTTCTGGACTTCCAGACGATCTCCCTTGTCTTAGAAGTTTAGCGACAGGTGTTCTGAGTGGACCGGTAAGTGGCATTAACTATAATATATGCCCATGGTTTTTAAGATTTGTTATTATTATTATTATTATCTGCTAATTCACTTTGCCTTCTCCCCCCTCCCCCGAAACCTGTTCCCTAAAATCTCTAGGCATTCCCAGTTGAAAGTATGAGTAGATTCAAGTACCTCGAACAATTGGGGTTCTCTCTTAGTGTCTCGTCGGACAAGGATTTTCCATGGTTGATGTGCTTTCTCTGTGCTTGTCCTCTTCTGCAAAAGCTACGCATTGTGGTGAGTTGTGACATGCTCCTTTATACTCAATATCTGCATCCAACAGTTTTGTGTAACAACATACATGTGCTTACAGTTGGTGCGGTAACTTGAAAGAAGCACCTTAGTTTTCACATTTTCTACTTAATATTGTTTACAACTTCCAGTTTGCTGTTCTACAGTTGGCGAGAGAGGTGGAATTGGGGATTATATTTGGTGAATCTTGGAACTTGGTATTTGTTTTCTTAACATTCAGTTTCAGATCTCTAAAGGAGGCGTATCTTACTCTTAACTCTGATCAAACTTTGTACCAAAGATAACTGTGCTATTTTACGAAATCAGGCTATTCAAGCCTCCAAGATCAATTTTGGGAATTTGTTGATCGCAAAAGGGGTGGACAACACTAGAGTTTTCATGGGGTTTATTATGGGGTTAGGATGGGTTAAAGAAAGTGAGGAATAGAGGCCCATTGAATGGCTTGCTGGTCTGTGAATAGCCTCAAGATATCAGTTTGGGTGAAAAGGAGGCGCCATATTGTGATTGCAGTTGGTTGAGACTTGGGAATGTATTGCTTGCATCTAATGCAAGGTTTTAGAAATTTGAGTCTGAGAATTGTGGCAAACTCTTTTTTATTTGATGTTTTCTATTCGTTGGCTATTTTTTCTCATTATTGTTGGTTTCTTGGCAGTCGCATCATTATAAAGTTGATCGGGATAATTCAAGGCCAAAACTTGTTTATAACAGGGATCTGCATCAACATCTGAAAGAAGTTAAAATTATTGGTTTTCAGAACCAGAAGTATGAGGTGAAGCTTGCTCTGTTTTTTCTCAATGCTGCCATTTCACTTGAAAAGATGGTTATCGCAGCATCCAAGAATGGGATTGATCCTGTAGTCCATGACCAACTCCTGAAAGAAATAGCTGAATTAAATCGCGTTGTTCAACTAGTTATCAGTAACTCCCTAGGGAATCACTAATAACTAGCATAACACCGCAATTTAATCCAGCTATTTCTTTCGGGACTTTATCATGGACTTGTAATCCAATTGTTTTTTAAACCAGAGTCACTAGGATTGTTTTTGACCAGAGTCACTAGGATTGTTGGATAGTATGCATATAATATTGCTTCTATATTACCGTATATCCATGGGAAAAGAGATTTGAAGTAGATGAGAATTTCACCTGAAGTCGGGTGAAATACATGGACGGTTTATTTGCCTAAGTTTTGGTGCATTAATGTGTAATTTTTTACTACATTAATTTATTTTTAACATGACTAATTAACCTCCGACCTACAAGTTAACCATGGATCATTCTATGTCATTGCCTGAGCCCTATACATTTCCTTGCTATCACATCCCTGCGTGAATCTTCTCATTTGAAACATCTCTTCCGCCTTAGGTTTCTCCCGTTTTAACTGACACTTTTAGTTCCCCTGGACACTTTGTTTGGATTTTGTTGCTTTGAGTCAGAGCGATTTTGAAAGCATTGCTTTCGGATGTGTCAACTTTGTGTCATTAACCCTGACATTCCAGATCCATGTAAACAAGGCTTTGCTGGGGAAGGATAATGGGAATGTCCCACTTGCTTAGCAAAGTTTCGTGAGATTGATAATAGATTAGAAATTTACTCTCTTTATGGTCAATCACTGGAGTGATATTGCAAATAAAAGTATGCATCATGGATTGGTGCCCATAGATTGAATAGGGCAGGAATGAAGGTTCCACTTTGAAAGTGAAATTGTGTTTTCTATTTATGAGTTGTTCCATCTTAAATCTCTGTCCTCAAATTTCAATCTCCTCTCTCTCTTTGCACGAAAAACTCGATCTATCCGGGCAACTGATGACTTTGAACTTCTCTGCTTTTGAGAAAATTACCAAAACCAGGAGATTGACGCAACTAATCAGCAGCTCTGAACTCTGACTTGAATGCTGATGCTTGCTTAATTGGATGCATGGCTAGGGAGTCAATAATCTTTTCAGCTGATATCTTCCTCCATTTTGGTCTCTAATTTTGAATCTTTTTTGCTTGTTGGTTGGAATATACCAGTAATCAATTAAGAAGGAACTGGAGCAATTGATGTTATTACCCAACTACTAGACGATATTCTTTCTTGTCTTCTCGCTTTTCAACAAAGAAAGATGCTTTTGGGGCCAAGTATTTTGTCCCGCAGATGGAGATACTTTCTCATCGATTATTTGAAGCTGATTTGAATTAACTGTCATAGTTGATCCTATTTTTATTTTAAGTGTAAATAGCGTGTAACCTTTACTCGATAGCCAGTACAAATTTGTGACATGGGTTGATGGGGCAATTCAGAGTTTCAAAGTTGCAATGTTTGGATATACTGGGAACAAGAATACAAATTCAAACTTTGTATTTACCCTAAATTTGTTCCCCGTCTCTTTAAACATTTCAAGTTCCTGAATAGATAACTAGATTCAAGTGCCTTAGACGCATGCATGAATTAGAATTTATGTCAATATTTCTGTGAGTTACAAATTTAGTGCTGATTCAAACTTGGGCCTTTTTCCTCTTTAATCTGTTCTACCGTCTCTCCAGGCATTTTGGATTCCTGAAAAATATGGTTGGATTCAAGTGCCTTGAACACTTGAAGTAGTTTCCTATCATGTCGTTGGATGTTGATTTCCAGTTCATAGCATGCCTTCTACACACTTTGTTCTAGAAACCGCACATAGTGGTGAGGACTTATATTCATTTTTATATGACCACATGCTCCTCCATTTTTAACCGCTGCATCCAGCAGTCTTACACGCAAAGTTGCCAACACATATCTGTTTATTTTCAGCTTCCATGAAGTTTTCTGTTTTATTTTACATTTGACATTTTCTGTGAATTCTTTTACTGCTTTTTGTTTGCATGTTCCAAATGATTGACCAGAAATGGAGGCTGGGGATGTCATTTTGACAATCAAGTGAAGGTCTTAAACTTGGACTATTTTGTTGCTGAAAGTTTTGGTTTCAGAGCTCAAAGGAACTCCATGTTTAAGAAGTTATGTGCCAAATGAGACTGCAAACTCGATACTATATGGCATCGGGTTTCATTGGAATTAGTTCTGGGCCAGGACAAAGAGAAGAAACTTAGGGATTAGACAACTATTAAGTAGCTGTCTGGTATTGCCATTAGTTATGTGGACATCAATATATAGTTCACTGTTCATAATTCTTCACTTTGAACATTGTGGTAGCTTGAATTTCTTTTTCCTGAAACAAACGTAATATCATATAAATGGAAGTTCATGAAAGTGGGTGATGTTATGCAAGTTCTTTTTACCGAGTGCATGAATCAATGTCAGTATCATATTCGCTAATTTATGTAAGCCTCCTTAGGTTAATGAGAGCCAAAGTTTCAAGGCGAAAGAGGCTTTCTCAATGCTCAAGAAGAGAATTCGACGGAGGAAACAGTTTGAGATCGAGGAGCTTCTGGACCAAGACTTGGGTGATGATATAGACAAAGTTATATTTATGAATGGATAGGACTGAGAGGATCATCCTATGTGTTATAATATGTATGAGGAATTTCCAAACAAGGAGCTGTATCATAAAACTTTTGCAGATGAAGAGGAGAAACAAAGATCCTAAGATGGAGGATTCAGTGCTTTGAGATGAGCATAAGAAAGCTTGATTTTAGTCGTGGAGGTATTTTTAATATTTTCCAGGTTAATGACCTCAGGAACTCTCCAGGGCCTGGGAAGAGAGAGCTCACGTTGGCTAGAAAACAGGCTCTTCATTTGCTGCAGGACAATTACCCCGAGTTTGTAGCCAAGCACGTAGCGTAAAATCCAAATTTGGTCCCCTAACTTTGAGATTTTTTCTAATGTGGTCCTTTAACTCTAAAAATGACTATTAAAGTGCCCTAACTCAACTCGCATGTTTTATTTTTATCCCTACTGTTAGTTCAGGTGTTATTTTGGATGGAAATTGCCTATGTGGCATCTAAACTGCTACATGGCATCTCTTTTCATGGCTTTAAATGATAAAACTGAAAGAATAACAAATTTCAGGCTAGAATTAAAGCATAAAAATAATTTTAAGGACTTAACCCTAATTTCATCCTCTTCGTCTATCCATCTTCCCCATTTCTTCTGTACGGCGCCACCCACTCGCAAACCCTCCGTCTACGCCGCTTCCGTCTCTTCTAGTCCAGCGTGATTCACACCTCCACCGCCTCTCCGTCGTCGGCACCCCCCCGCAAAAATTCATGCCTCCACGCTTCAACCCGAAGATCGAGCTTGCCCATGCCTTGCCAACGACACAAACAAGCCAAGATGGCTTACCAGACGGCGGGGTAAGGGTGGCGAGGCATCGACGATGACAGTGGCGGCCTTCAGGTGGATGGGAGACTTCGGCGATGGAGGTGGAGACGATGGGATGCAGGGGCGAATCGCGATCGGGCCTCTCATTGGGTGGCGGCTTTAGAGCAAGACGAGGTAGCGAGGGCTGGATGAAGGGGGGAAGGTGGAGAAGAAGGAAGATGGAGCACCGGCGGAGAGAGGGAGAGGGGTGGCGGCGGCGATTGAATCGGAGAGGGACCGCGGCATTGAAGATTGGTTTAATTATCCTTTTAGGTCCCTAAAATTACTTTTTGTGCCAATTTTAGCTTGAACTCTATTGTTCTTCCAATCTAATCACTTCTTATCATAAAAGAGACTGCCACGTGGGCAATTTTCATCCAAAATAACGGTAGAATTAATGGTAGGGACCAAAATAGAACACTTAATTTGAGTTAAGGGACTTTAAGAGTCACTTTTTGAGTTAAGGAACCACATTAGGATGACCCTTAAAGTTAGGAAACTAAATATGGATTTTACCCCAAACATGTATGTGTATCCAGTCATTAGCCTTTTTGGTTTAAAATTTTACATTGTGCATATTGAGTTGGTTTGGTGATTCTTGACAGGGTTTCGTCAATGTCTCATGTGGCATCTTGCTTTCTTTACAATGATTAATCCATTCATGACTCAGAGGACTAAAAGTAGGTTTTTTTTTCCTTTGGTCGGGCCATAAATAAATTGTTGAAACACTTCTCAAGTGAGCTGAGTCATAATTGGGTGTGGGGTAAATTGAGGAATATAGTGTGATTTGTTAGATGTAAAACTTATAGGTGTTTAGATTAAAAAAAAAAAAGCTAGAGGGGCTATAGAGGTATTTTTGCCCAAGACCATCAGCCGTGTACAGTAACATTTGGATTAACTCACAAACTTTTACAAAGTTCAGGAACCAAAATTTAATGAGTAGTGAGTTATGGACAAACTTGCTTGAATTACATATGTTCATGGGCCAATTGTATAATTTGGCCTTATTTTTTGTTCTTACTTACTCAACTTCTACAGATAATTTAAGCTGTCATTCTTGTGGATCATCCCAGATTTAGATCTTCTTCAAGTTTATAATTATTAAGCTTAAAGACAAATGATAACTTAAGTGCTGCCATTTTGTGGATCTTTTCTTGAAGTCGTCCTTTATCTTCAATCCTAATTGTTGTAAACTATTGGCTTCGATCTCCAATGCTATGTCTGGATAGTTCAGTAAATGTTTTACAAATGATTTTTAGAAAATTTCAGAAGAGTTTTTATAGTATAGTTATGTCTTGGAGAATACCTCTATAAACCTGGGTGCTTGAGGCCTTGATTGAGATTTAAAAGAAGACTAGAGTTTATGAGTTTTCTGTGTGTTTCCAGATTGTATTACAAGTAAACTTTATTGTTGATTTCTAGAATCCATTTTTCGCGGTTCTATTTATGCTTGGTATATTGAACTGGAAGCTGGCTCGTGCCACAGTTAGTTGTACTATTGGGTAATTCTTCAAAAATCCCAGTAGATGATCTGACTAATAACAATGCCATGTACCAAGTTAAACCTTGTATTTTCAAAAAATTTATTACTGGGCTAGCTTGGAACCTATTTGGCATCAAAGCCATGGATTGTCACCATTCTCATAAGAAGTTGAGTAAATAAGAACCTCTGCCTCTTCCTTTAACCAGAAATTTAGAGAGGGAGAAGAGACATTAAGAGAAAGATATATGAAAAGATTTTTGTATTTCCTCCAGGATGGTTACAAATAGAACCTAGACCTCCTTATATAGGTGGAGGCAAAGGAAAACAAACAGACAAGATGACGTAAGAGCTTATGTCAAAGTAAATAAATCTATCCAAAAGTGACAAGCCATTAACCCAGAATCTACTTTAACAAAATAATTTACAAACACATACTGTACTACACTAGACTTTGTCGGGGATAAGGACAAAGATATTTGTGCTAGGAAACTTCATGGAAATTATGGGACATAAAATCCAAACAGTTTGGATCAAATTCATCTAAATTATAGCTCGAAATATCTTAATCTTGTCTTTCCTGCCAAAAAATACGTATCATCGATACGTTGATCATTCAATGGGTCATCAGGTTCTTCTCATGGGTCTGGATCATTAAGCTGCTTCCAATGAATGGAAATAAAACTACATAAAAAACCTTGATCCAATATGACATTGGAAAAACTTTTTTAAAAAAATTGTTAGTTTGATTGTAATATTTTTAATAATAATATTTCTACAGTATATATATGTATGTATGTATGTATGTATGTATTAAATACAACTTGAAATCCCCCGTGATAATGCTAAACATGTAAACTAGTTACTTGTAATTCAACTATAAATATTACAATCGCTATCCAATAAATTCACTGCTTTTATATGAATTCATTTGCTTCATGTCTTCTTACCTCACCTTACATTCTTAATACTTCTTACTAATTTTTTTTAATATTATTTCATCAATTCATTCATATATTTTATTAATTCAAAATTATATTGTAAGACATAATGACATGAGAATCATATTATAAGTCTACAGAATACCTAATCTATCCTACCTAATGTAACCCTTTTGAATGGATAAAGAATATTCCTCTTGTACTTAATATACGTAAATCCTAATATATTTGCTAATGTCATAATTATTATTTAAAATAGGACATATTTCTCTTATAAAACTCTAACCATTAAAATATTATACAGTGCTCTCATAATTATTATGTAGGATGTCATGCAATTCTTTTTGGGGGGTTATAATATACAATTCTCTATTTCTTTTATTTCTTGAAAAAATAAAATGAATGCCAATTAATTGCTTTTATCTTATATTGCAATATGTCAACGATTGGCAAATATCTCATAAAATACAACATTTTAGAACACATCTCAAATAAAAAAAAACAGTATACACATTTTACCTCATGAAAGATAAAAAAATGGGTCAGTGTCTTCTTTTTGTTGATAATTAGGATGATAGTAAAGATATTCATATACTAGCTCTTTAACTTTTATGCATTTTCCTATCTGGGTCTTGAACTTTTTGTGCTCTTTTTTTTTTCTAATTCAAACACAGGAGAAAAATTGTGAAGTTAATTGGGCATAAGAGAAAGTTAATAACCTAAGTGAAAGATGTGTGTGTGTGTGTGTGTGTGTGTGTGTAGTGATGGAACCATATTAGGGCAATGTAATACCCCAAATTAATAATAAAAGACCTAAGTGTAATGGCAAAGAAAGCTAGGGGTTTAAGTGCATAAGAAAATAAAGAAATAGGACTATGGTGTAGTTCACTCTTTTATTGCTAAAAAGCCACTTGTAGCAATGTGTTTTTTCTAGGAGTCACCATTAATAAGTTTCACCTAGGTCGATTGAATACCTGTTATGGTCTGCAAGAGATTCTAAGATCGTAAATTGGTTACGCTAAAATAACCTTATTAAAGCGCTCGAAAATTGGTACTATGAGATTTTGTTTTATCTTTTCCTAACTCTTTATTTCTTGACCTAATCTTTGATTGAAATAATTTTAATGAACTTTATTTAATTTTTTTTAATTTTTTTTTAATTCCAAACCGTGAATCTTACCAGACCAACCGGATATAAAATCCTAGACATCTTTGAAATTTTGGGACTTTATCAAATACACCAAGAATTTGGAAGGAACATCTTGTTCTAAGCTGTAAGTCTTATCAGACCAATCGGATTCAAACGAATAATCCGTCTTAGGATTTTATCAAATCACCAAAAACAAACCTTTGAAATTTGTTATGTGTTTTATAATTACTTAACCAACAATTTTTGTGTGTTATTAAACTTTAGGTGCATTATGGGAATTAAATAAAGAAAATCATACTATGCCAAAATTAAAAAGAAGAATAAGATAAATAAAGAGATAAATAAATAAACATTCTAACTTTTTGCTATGGGGAATTTAACAGTTACGTTAATGCATGGTGAAACGAACAAATAAACAAAGAAACAAAGGAAAACAAACAATAAAAAAACTTACTGTCAGTGACCTGTATGCAAAATAAAAATAGGTTAGCGACTTGTTGACAGAAATAAAAAGTCCAAGGCTTAAACAAGGGTTATACCGAAAAGAGATATGCATGGGTTGGATCCGGGTTGGGTGCGCGGGTTTGTTTCCGGATCTGATCTCGGTTCTCCTCCCTCCAGCGACGTCGGGACGAACGGCCGGCGGTGACCTGGGGTTCGGACGGCGGTGACCTCGCGTAGGGCGGAAACGGTGGTTGGCGCAATGAACGACTGGACGGGGCCGGCGGCGTACGACAGTGAAAAGACGGGGGAGATCGGGGCGACTTTCTCCTTTGGCTCGACGTGAACGGCGATGGGAAGCACCTGGGCACGGTGGCACGACGTCAGGGGGAACAGCGATGACGGACGAAGAAATGCAGGGGAGTCTGGAGGCGTCGAGACGGCAAGAGGAGAGCAACCAGGGACAACCGCGCTGTAGGGAGAAACTTAGGGTTTTCTGTGAGGGTAGCGAAAAATTAGGGGGCGACGGCGGCGCTAGGAAAAGGTTTAGGGTTTCTGGGAAGAACGGAGGGGAGGCTTGGGGATAAAACTGTTGTTTAACTTTTTTTTTCACTAGAAGCTTAGGCTCTGTTTAATTGTAGAGAATTTTTTAAGTTTTTCAAAAAAAATTTTGAAAATTATAAAATGAAAAGAAAACATATTTAGTTAAATAATTTTCAATTTTAGTTTTCTCAGAAAATTATTTTCCAAGTTAGTAAGGGTTAGAAAACTGGGATTTAGTGGTTTTTCATTTTTTTTTTTAAAACAAAAAATGCATCGGGGCGAGGGGCGGCTCTCTCTGGATTGGGTCGCGAGTTGCAAGCCCTTCGACTTCGAGTAGCATCGTCACCCTTCTTTTCTCCGAAATGGGATTTAGCGACTTCGATTGTTTGATTGTTCATCCTCATCGTTGACTGTTCATCGTTCGATTGTTTACTAGGCGGCTCTCCTTCTTGCTCTCTCTAGTTTCAGCGTAAGGGGTCGATCTTGACGATGGTCGAGCGATTGAGAGCATCGGAAGGCCGGTGGTTTGGAGCGATTGGCTATCGGGTTTCGGCCGGAACCAACCCAGATTCGTCAAGACGCCATCGAGTTTTGGCCGAAGAGCAGAAGGAGAATGGTGGAAGATAACAAAGGAGAACGGAAGAGGAATAGTGATCGATTCGTTTCTCGTTTTGCATCGAGAAGGAAGAGGAATCGGAATCTATTAGCATGATTCAAACACCAGATTTCTCGTTTAAACCGTTTGGTTCGAACGCTAGATAAATCGAGAAAATGAGGAGACCCTTCGATGGCAGCGCGTCGAAGTACAGAACTTGTTTTAATGTATTGTATTTATATGTAATTATCTTTATTTGTTTTAAAACAACTAAACATGTTTTCTAAAAAACACTTTGAAAAATTATACATAGAAAATGAAAACAGAAATCAGAAAATAAAAATAAAAATTGTTTTCTACAACCAAACGCCACATTAGGGTTTTGAATTTCTTCCCCCTTTCTCGAAATTTGGATCTCTATTTATACTTCTTAGGTGAGATTAGCTAGATTTTCCAAGTTTAAAACTGATCCAAATTCAATTTGAAAGAGTTTTGGTCAAAATACTAATTCAAGTCCAGAAAAAACTCTTGAGTTGCTTTTTAGCCCCAAACTCTATGCGAATTCTCAATTTCACCCAATACTTCTCTAATCTGTCAATTAAGCCAAAAACTTTCAGGATTTACCCAATTAGCCCAAATCTTCACAACTTTGACAGATTTGTCTTAAACTTTCCAATTTTGCCTAGAATATTCTAAAATGCCTCGGTTTTCACCCAAACTTTTCCCTTATCCCTAATATGACCCTACAAGACCTTTAGGGCTCCAAATTAGTACCTAAACCAAATTAAATCCTATTTCTACCCTAGATGACCACTTTAAATTTCTAAAAATTTGTAGACCAAAATAATAATGTAGCCTAAATGTGACTAGATCAACTAACTATGCAAAATCTTAAAATGACAAAAATGACTCAAACTCCTGAAAGATGACCAAATAGCCCCTAAAAATGAAAGTGCCCCGTAAACTAATTTTCCTAACCTAAAACTTAAACGAAAGTCAATACTCGGACAAAATAGGGTGTCAGCACCACTAAACCTAAACTTCCCCATGGCTTGTTCGGCAGTTTTGGGTATGCAACAAGAGAAGTGTAGAGCTTGGAACAAAAGAGAGGAGAAGGAGAAGGAGAAGAAAATACAATCCCAAGTTAAAATTCAAGGTAAAATACTAACTTTGTTCGTACAATATAATTGTTTATGAGTTGTTTCTTAAGAATTTATGGTTGGGCAATATTCATAAAGGTGAAAGACTAGGGTAAAGGTGTATCTCGATGATTGGAAGGGATTAGATTGAGAGGAAATTAGGAAGGAATGGAAATTTTTGTGCATCAATGCTGTTTGAAGAATTCCAGTAATAGGCTAAGATGTTTGGGCTAGTCATATGCTGAAATATGACTGAAACCTAGGCTTATAATATGTCATTGGAAAGTTTTATGAGTCTACTTTAGTATAAAAGAAACAAAATTCAATTTGGAGGCCTGAGTAAGAAGTTATATTAATTCTCATAAGACATCGCTTAAGTGGTGGGCTTTGAACAAATTTGAACTTGAACAATAACTTGTATTGATTGACTAACCAAAAATTGTGAATAAAATATATTATAGCTCGAAAAGTCTAGTTTCACAAGAATTTTATGGATTATGATTTGAAGTTTTTTACAAAGAGTTATAGTTATTTTTGTAGAAGTGTGTAATTCTGTCAGTTTATTGGTGGCGGGTTTAAGATGGATTTATGTATTCAAGTTGAACCAAGGTCTTTGGAGATTAAATTAGGTTCTAATAATAGTTCATACTATTTTAATTAGGCTCTTGAACCTGAGTGACCATTAGATTGGTTCTAGGGTCAAAACAAGGTAAGTGACATCCTATATACATTGTTTGTTTTCTACTCACATTTTACTTGAGTTAAATATGATTTTGATTGTTGAAATTTCATAAAATGATTGCTGTTCTCTGATGATTTCTTCTTAATTTCTGATTTTTATGAATGATTTATGTTTGTCTTACCCAAAGATTGAGTATAAGATGATTTCAGAATTTTATTTGGATATCGATGGTTTTGTGACTTGATAATGAAAATATGATTTTTGTGATGTCTTTTAATCATAGATCTTATGAATAATTTCTGCATAAAAAGAGCTCATAACCTAGCTACATAATTAGCCAATGATATGCCACATCGACACCTAGAACTAGTTTTATGATCCCACCAATGAGAATAATAGTTGGTGATGAATGGATGAAATGCGAAACATCAACATGACCGATGTCACTGAAATAATAGTGATCGTGCTACGACCTTATCACGGGAATAATAGTGACCCTTCAAAGAACCTATAAGCTATGAATCTTTTCAAGTATGATACTATGGATGGACACATGTTTTCGTATATGAATGATATATGCATTTTTATGATCATGCAAATATTTTCTCACAATGGTTTGATTTTCCTAATTTGTATTTTATCTATAAAAAAACTTATGTTTGATCTGGTAAGGTGTATAAGGTGCCACTGACTGAGCTGTAAAGCTCACCTCTCCCTCCCCTAATATTTTTCTCAGAAGCATGAGGCGAATTAGAGGGGATGATTGTTGGGCTCATCGTAGCTAACACTTAAAGATTTGAAGATTTCTTTATTTACAGTTAGATTTATCAATGACCTTTTATTTAGAACTATGATTGTAGTAATCTTGAAATGTTATTAAGACTTAGATATTGAATTTGACCATGTGACCTTATTGGTTTGATATTTTAATGAAAAATATGAGACATGAGATATTTTAAAAATGTTTTATTCTATATGATATATTATATTGCAAAAGAAGGCTTCGTGTCACCCAAGCATGGGCTAAGGTGGCATGGTTAGGGCATGACAAGTAGGGGGTGCTCTTACCCCCTAAGAATTTTGAAAGTTTATAAATATAAAGTGTTAAGTTGGCAATTTTGTAAGAAACTAATGACCAGGTGCGTATTTTCCCCCCAAACTGGTTGAAGAATATAAAAAGGATAAATAGCACCAACAGCACTAAATCTTTACTTTTCATGCAAAATTACCCGTAACTTTTGAAGTATTGCATATCCATCCCAAACCATTCTCTCTCAATGTCTCTCTGTCATCTAGTCTGCTTTAGTGATCATCGCTCGTCTTACCTCTGCCTAGCCCCCTAGCCCCCCTGAGCCTAAAAACTTGGATCCGCCACTGTGTATGTATGTATGTATGTATATGTATATATATGAGGGCTAAAATGAATTTTTTGTCTCTTACATTCTATATAACATGAATATCTCGTTTATCTTTTTTATAGCTTTATATTTTTTTTTAGTCATTTGACTAATGACAGAAAAAATAAATGTCAAATTAGAGCATTTTTCAAATTTTCTTCTAAAAATTATTTTTCATCATTACATTATAGTATATAGGAATTTATAAGCTTCATTATTTAATGTTATATATGTATACAGAACTCCTCTATATAAATCTTGAATCCGTCACTAAAACTTGCCTCTACATAATATAATTTATGTTGGAGTTGCCACTGTCCATCATATCAATCTCAGTAATTCCAAATACTCCTAATAAGGCAGCATGTTGAACTTTTCTATTTTGGGCCTTCTTGCTCTTCCGGACATGTGAAATTAGGGTTCATTGGCAAATCTTTCTTTATACTTCTTTTGCAGTTAGAATCTAAACCTATATAACTAAGCTGTCAGTCATCTATCAAAAGAAGAAGAAGAAGAAACAAGATGAAGGAACAAAAAGGACTGGGGGGTCTTTGGTGCAGAAGCTTAGAACATGAAACTAAATAGAACTAGGATCTCTGATAGAAAGGTAGAAAGTTCCTTCAAAATGCTTGTGTTACAAGCACTTTATGCACCTAATGAACAGGCTATGAATTGTGTGCGTGTACATGTAGTGAAAGAAGATTGACATGCAGGATTGTCATGTGGTACTAACTAGTTGCTCAAGTTGCCAGAGAGTGGAATCTTTCATATGTTAATTCTGGAACCTGGAATAAAGAAGAGTGGCAACTCTTTCTTTGATTTCTTTTTGCTATAATGTTTTTCACAATCATCATTTTCTTATTAGCAGTTACATAGAGTTTTTCTTTTTTTGGTGAGTAAGATATTAATTAAGTCGTAAAAGAATAATTAAGCATTCAAGGAGGCCTACCACATATATACATCCAAGTCCCCAAACAATTAAAAAACTATAAAAGGCATTAGTGCAGCTATATATATGATGGAGAGTATTAGCTACTATATATGTAAGTCCTGCTTGTATAATTAAATACTAGAATTCTTACAACGTCAAGGCACAGAAATTCCTCTTGCATCATCAAAGGTAATATATATATAGAGAGGCGAAAATGATGGGCGCCAATGGAGTGAAATTATTTTAGTATGTATCCTTAATTCATACAACAGTAAGTCCTCGAGTTTGCTAGAAGATCGATGATCAGCAACTTAATTGATTACCTTTCAAGAGGTGTGTTAGATCCTGCTCAGTGCTCACTCTCGTCTATGCCTATCAACCACCCATACCCTAACAGGATACAAGTTAACTAATTAGCAAAAGTTTAATTTGTCCAGATGAATTGAATTCACCATTTCTACAATATTTAATTTGTGAATCCATCTCTACTGCTACTTAAAGCCTGGATACGATATTCAAGGGCTATTTTAAGTCCGTCACTAAGCGTCCAAGCCAGCTATCGGCGGCAAAATCAAGGTTCCGGTTGAAAGCCAGTAGAGAATTTGCCCATAGTCTCTGTTAAGGGGGAAACCGACTAGCTGGACAAATGTTTACTATTTTTCCATTGGAAATTAAAGGGGAAATTTAATTAATTAATGCTGGGATAACACTAAAATCTTGCTGATTACCTTAGCTGAACTTTCAATGCAATAATTGCAGTTACGTTCATTTCAAAATTAAAGCGGACCCCCAGTCAATCTATAATTGAAATTCTATTGTTTTAGCTTGATCGGCTGTGATTCTTAATTTTCATTGTATCCATCAATCATTTCACAAACTTGTTTTAACCATATTACTCTTAAAACCCTATTCTTTAAGAGGTGCAAGACAAGATTGGTTGTTAATGGTACACGAATTAGTTGGATCACTATGATGCATCCTAATCTTGGATTGGATCAAGTGTTTTTAATTCACCTCACAGTACTAGTGGTGTCCTCTATAAAGAGAATGTAGATATTTGGTTGGTACACCCTCCTAAAACCTTATTTGAGTTTTAAGTTTGAAATGAGCTGCAGTTATTGCATTGAAAGTCCTGTGGCTAATTTAATTAGAAAGATTATAGTGTTAGCCAATAAAAACTTACGAAGTAAAATGCCAACTTTATCCGTGGATACATGGGTTTTGTTATCTTCCTTGTATTTCCCCCCCTCTTCTATCTCCTTTTTTTTAGAAATGATTTAATTGTCCCCCGGGGGTCATATTATTTCTTTATCACCTACATTGAGCCTCAATTGAGCATCGATTTCACACTACAAAAGAGAAAAAATAGCATTTCCAACTGTCATGGGTTGTAAAAAAAAACAGGCATTTTCCGATGGTCGCTTCCAATATCACATATTGAAAAATTTAAAATTACCAATGTGTAGTTGTTAGAAGCAGCCAATTGGTAAATCGATCGTTGAAAACTATATTACCAAAAGTCAATGAACTGTTGGTAATTTTCTACATGAACACATTGGAAATTTGATCATTGATAATTACCTACAGCCGTAGAGCAGACCTGTTTTCCAACAGTTGAAGTTTTTTCTAACGCGAAACCGTTAATAAATATCAATGGTTTGAACCGTTGGTAAAATACTAATGATTCAGCCTATTAGTATTTACTAACAGGCAAAGTCATTGATAAGTTACCAACGGTCAAAGTTATTGGAAAAATTGTAAATGTTTCAAAAAAAAATTATAACAATTTTCAATGTGAAACCGTAGGAAACTATCATTTAAAAAGAAACTAAAATAATTTTGTATTTTATACTTTACTAAAATGATTATAGAAACATTATATTTTATATTTACAAAAATATATATTCCATATTTCCAATTAGATAATATAAAAAAAGAGGCTTTATTTTAAGGATAAATTGACATTCAGGAGACCCACCGCTCCAAATACATGAGATGCACGCGTTTGACAACCTCCTAACATTTTTTTTTTGTAAAAAATTATTTTTTTTACTCTGAAATATCTTTAACAAGTATATTAAGATATGAGAGATTATAGTGACATGTTCATCTTTTTTAGATTTTAAAAACTTCAACTTTTTATGTATTATTTGTGTATAAGAAGATAATACGAATGGTTAAAGTTTCATATTATTGTTTATTTTTCAGAATGAGGAAAAAACACGTTTAAGTAGAAGATAAATGAGAGTTGTGTGGGTAATTATTAGAAGGAGAAGTGGCCAGGCCATTGCTGTCGGTATCGTATGGTTAGGTGAGGTCCAAGGGGCTGAAAGAAGGGAAAATACTCCAGCACTGCTCCGGTTACCGGCAGAACAGAAATTGAAGAAGCTCCCCATGTGAATTTGTTACTACTTACTAGTAATTTACCAGAACGGGGAAACACAATAAAACTATTTTAGTGGGAAACGAAAGAATCATTGTGGGCCTGGTGGGTCACAATTATTGGATTGGGATGGGGTGGACTGGGCCGATAGCGTTTTAGGCAGTTGAGATGTTGCTGTCTGTTGATTCCGGCACAAAGCTGCACCGACATAGGAGCAAATTTTCTAGCTTTTTATCCTTGAATAGGATTCAATGGGTATATCCAACTCAACAGGGGTGGGTAAGATTGGATTTAGTATGAATTGATTATGGTTTATAGGTTGGTTTTATTTATTAAAAAATCATCAGTTTTTGGATTGATTTTGGTTTTATATGAAACCAACATAAAATAGAACGAACGGAGATAATATTGATACATTCTGAAATAGATAAGTTTACATGTATATTATATATTATATAATGATAAATATGAAATAGTATATTTAGTATATTAATTTTCTTTCCCGCCTCCTCTTTCTTCAAACTAAAGTCCAAACAGGTGTCCTCCTCCCTTTCTTTTATAAAATTGTGGCATCAAATTTTGCGTAATTCATGTATGTAGGTTTCAATACTTTCTTTGTTTCATGTTCTATATGTTCCATTCAAAATGGCAGACAAATTAAGAAAAGAGAAATAGTTTCCTCTTGTTTCCGGTTTTGACCCACCCCTTTTGCATATAGATCAATAAGGAGAAATTTTTTTTAAAATAATACTTTTAGGAGTAATATTATAAAGTAACTTATCTAACATAAAAATAATATAAGAATTTTAGAAGACTTAAAAAAGTAAATAATGTAAAACGCGGTAGCATATTATAGGTCATACATATGCAATGCAACAAAGAAACTTTACAATTGCAATATATTATTGTGTTCCTATACACATGTGGATGATCAACACTTTTCCTCACATACAGGACAACAATGGACCCTATCTTCGATTCTGACATGAATCTGTCCCCCCACCCCCAGCTACCCATAATCATTTACAATATGAGCCTAAAATATAATTATACATATTAAATTTATTATAAAATTATTTTTAAATATTATGTTATAATTTAAAAATATATTATTAGATGAATATTTTGAATTAACAATTTTCATCTCATGAGCACCAAAATAAAATATTTTTAATAAAATTAAGACTAAAATAAACATTTTTAATAGATTTATAAATAAAAAAATAATTAATAAATTATGAATTAAAACAAAATAATAATTAAAGGTTAGCATCTTCCTTTCAATTCACCTAAGTGTTACCCAGAATATTAAATGAAAGTGAAAACAATACTAATGTCTTTGTCTCTGTGGCATGAGATATATTGTTGGGAACAAAATTAGTGAAATTTTTTTGGTGCATGCCTCTGCCACCATAGCATACGCTATACGCATCCTTTCACTTGCATTTATAACGTGGCAGTGTTTCAAAACGATTGATCTTGACAATACTCTGCGAGGCACCACAAAAACAGACATGTAATTGCTGCCCCACTCCCATTCCACAGTACACAACCCTCTCTCGCTCGCTCTGAGTCCTCTGATCTGTCCGAAGAATTAATATTGCGTTGAAGTATGGCGGTGAAGAGGAACAATGTGGTGGTTTGCGCGCCGGTGGAAAGCAAGAGTGTGGAGGAAATGGTGGCGTCCATGGAGAGGGCCAAGGCAGAAGGCGCCGATCTGTTGGAGCTCGGCCTTCACTCCTTGGCGACTTCCGGATCCACCTGTAATTTCCTCTCTCAGCTCCACCATCTCATCAACCGAACCACTTTGCCTGCCATTGTCTCCTACAGGTAGCTACTTGCTTACATTTGTTGATTAAGTATCAGTTTCTTCCTTTGACCCAAAATACGTACCTGAACCAAAATCTTTAATTTTATTTCGCACAAGGGCACCCTCCGGTAGCTTTAGACTGATTTTTAACTCACAAATGACAAACCACTGTCGGCGACATGTTTGGTCTGATCTGCTTTGAAGGGTGAATTCAGGTCACAAAAACACACACACACACATTTCTGTTTTCATTAGACATCATCACTTGTTTCCCAACCTTTAAAATGTGAAATTTTATTTTCGGACATTATTAGAAAGCCTCTGCAAAACACACAAATCAGTGAGCATGCTTCTAGAGGAAAGAGGAAAGGATAACTGTCGAGGAAAAACAAAATCAAAATAAAAAAAGAAAAATCATGGACCTCCACTGTATTTTACTCTTATGTTCCATTAGAAATAGGGGGTCATCCAAATTTGTAGGCAAGTTCCATTTTCAAGCTACGGATCATGGTAATTAGGCCTCTAAAATGTCTCTAAGTAACTCAAGAGATGATTAAATAGATATCTTTTGTTAATTAGTTAAACAAATGGTACTTAAGAAAAGGTGTCTCGCACACGTACGAGTGTGTATGAACTTTAATACTAGTGGAGGACCTCTTATACAATAAATAGAAATTCAAGCATGATGGATGATGGACGTAATGGACATGTCCGTGCCGTCGATAAATGGTCCTCATGTGGAACCCATAATATCGGACTATACGGATGTGTCCGTTATCCATCACGCTGCAATGGTAAAAAAAAAAAGTGGTAGATTGTGAACCCTATCATATCTAATCATGAGTGCAACTGCTGTTGGTAAATATTTATACAAAAGAAATGCATATGATGTCATTTTTATTTTGTTGTAAACACTAAGAACTATAATTATAATTTATCCCTTGAGATTTAGTTAAAATTACACTTTGTTCCTTATATTTTAGAAATATACATTTTACCTCATATTTTTTTATACAATCTGGTAATAACTTTTGAAATCTTACTTTATATAACACAGCAACCATCTTCCAGTAATTTCAATATGTATGGTATTTTTTTCACAATTAATGGATATTTTAAATTATTAATTTTTTCTTTCTGTATTTCTTTTAGTTTTTAAAATAATATTTTTTAAATATCAATTAATTATAAAAAAATATTATACAAACTAAAATTACTTGAAGATGACAATCATACAGTCTAAATTAAAAATTTAAAAATTTTTGTTGGACTATATTAAAAAAGTGATGGGTAAAGTGTATGTTTTGAAACAAAAGAAAGTAAAGTGTAATTAATCCAACTAAATATACAAACTTTTACAATAATAATAATAATAATACGGGAAGGCTTTGGATGGTAGCGGACATTCAATGTTGGATTATAAATAGAGAACATTGTTGCAATACAATAAATTTTTACCAAAGCTAGTTGTAATTTTTAGGTCATTTCAATTTGAAAAATGCTTTGGTAATTAAATTATTGATTGTTAACCTGACTTTTATATTCCTTACAGGTTTTTAAATATTTTCCACTTTTTAATTTTTTTATCAAAATTTTTTTTAATATTGTGCAACCCAAATATATTAGACACAATGAAGAATATGTAATCAAATATTTTTACACTACAATAAATTAGAAGACGTGGCAAACATTGTCAACGATGTAGTAATGTAATGATGAATAATTTGAAGGGATTGGCCCCCCGAATAGAATTATGAGGCATGATTCGCATGAATGAGGAATAGGATGAAGCCACTTAATCTGGACAGGGTACTGGGCCCTAGCATTGTCCCTTTCTCCGAAATGCTGGGCTATGAAAAACGAAGCAATGGGCCCGATAAAACTGAAAAGAAAGAGAATTGAGAAGAAGCACGTGAACAATAACTCAGATCATGTGGCTTTGGACCTGTGGTGGAACCAATAGTACAGATCTGAAACGAAACACTGTAGTACTTAACAAGTTGAATTGATCACCGTCATATCTTCTCTTCTTATAGGTTTCACATTACTTATCTCTGTTCTTGATAAAGAAAAAAAAGTTAATTATTTTATCAAATAATAGAAGGTTGACAATTATTACTCATTTTTTTTGAATACAAAAATACACTAAAAATATATAAATATTTTTTAAAATCCCTAAAAACTCAAAGGAAATAGCCTTTACAAAATGGATGAAGCAGGTGGGTTTGATTCGCTCCTCCAATAACTAATTACCTACAAATAATTTATTGTCCCATTGTAAGCTCTACTTAATTCATACTAATATCTATTTGTGTATGTGTGTGTGTGACACAGAGACAGAGATAGATACTCTCTTCATCTTAAAATTTTTGCACCATTTGACTTTTGGTTATATTTTTATTTGAATTTAATCATATTATTGTTTTAATTTATCATTCATATATAAAATTTATATATATATATATTAAAATTTTAAAAATAAAAAATTTTCAATTAATTATTAAAAATAAATAGAGTAAAAATTTGGGGATGTACTGTGACTCAAGTCCCAAACAGTACTCCCCACCAACCATATGCCGCCCATATTTGCTCTGTACCACTGCCACAACGCTGCTGCTACTGATATGATAACTGGCGGGCATACCCGTATCTGCACATCACCTCCCTCCAACTAACCAACCAAAATAATCTATTAATAGTTACACTTGTACTGGAGATAAATAGGGGTCCGGACCGGAGTGGCGGAGCAACATTCACACGAGTGGGTCAATTTGAATTTTGGAAAAATTATATATTTAGTATTGTATCTTTAATAAAAATTACAATTTGACTCAACATGTTTTAAAATTTACAGTTATATATTATAAAAGAATTATTTATTGCCCCAACTAACAATTTTTTCCGGCCCTGCCCTTAGGTCCTGAATATAATTTTTAATAATGTTACATGTGCTAAAGTAAAATATTTTGTACTAAAACCATATGATACAGTTTTATTCAAAATTAAAACTAGTCAGTTAACTTAAGAGCATCTTATCGAATTCTGTCATACATAGTTTGGTATACATTTTTAGCACACTTGGCAAAATTTTGTAATCAGTCTGCCAGGCTGCTCCCTTGTTGGGTTAAAACTCATTGAGTAGGCCTGGCCCAACTCGTTTATTTGATGGACCATTGTTGGGCAACTGGCCTACCTCATGCCTAAGCCTGCTCCAATTCACAACTCAACGATTTATTTTTTTGGTCTTATAACTTTAATGTTTCTTCATTAACAATGTGCTATATATCGATCATACTGGACGTTGCAACATCTGTATCTGTACTACCGATTACAACTTATCGTTATTTAGTACTCAAATATAATATGTTATAAACTTAGAAATACATACTTTAAGAATGAATACATGTCCCTCGGCATTTGGTCTGATAGTAGAAACAATGCACAAAATGCAATCGCCAGAAAGGTTTTTTTTTTCTTCGTTGAGGGGGAATAAAAATAAAACTAGCTTTGACTTGCATTGGTGATTGGAGCAACCATCTGTATCTTCGAAATCGAGTAATAAGAAATAAGAAATTCACAGGCTCAAATCTTCAAGAAGCAATGGAGGCTGCAAGACCACCTGCATGCAAGTACTGAAAAGGGCACTTGAGTTACATGTGGAATTTGTCGAAATGGATTATGAGGTACACTTTTACTCCTCATCAGCCCATACCCAAATTTTCCTTGCTTGTTCTGCAACTTGAGGTAACCATATATTACCTACTGCCATCTCCAAACATATTTGAAGCAACTTATGGACTTCTATGCTTTGAGCTTGGTTTGGAATTGTTGGAATGGGTTGCTTTTTTATTTTCTGTAACTCGAGCTCAAATTTGAAACTTTGCAGCTAGCTTCAGATGTTAATATGGCTGAACACATTTATAAGCGCTCGAAGACCAAAGTGATTGTATCAAGTTATGTGAATGGTGGGAAATCTTCAACAGAGAAACTAGGAAATTTGATTGCCCTCATGCAGTCCACTGGGGCAGATGTCATCAAACTTGATCTTGATGTGGACTACATCACTGATCTTGCACCGGTTTTTACCATGCTCACCCATTGCCAGGTGCCTGTTTGTTTTATTGTCTCAGAGGAAATGAATCAATTTTAGGATATGATTTTTTTTTCTCTCGAGTCATTGTCAATTATCAATGGCCTATTTTTCTTTTTACATGATCAGGTGCCCTTGATTGTTATGGCAGTGGGAAGTAGAGGTCTAATAAGCCAGCTATTGAGCCCAAAATTTGGTGGGTTTTTGGTATATGGTCATATTGCTGGAAGACCAGTGCCCGGCTTACCCTCACTTGTAAGCCTTAAACAAGTATACAAGCTAGAGTATGTGAATGCTGACACTAAAGTTTTTGGCCTCATTTCAAACCCTGTCGGCCACAGCAAAGGTCCTATTTTGCATAATCCGGCCTTCAGACATATGGGATACAACGGAATTTATGTTCCTATGCTTGTTGACAATATCAAAGAATTCTTTAGAACCTTCACCTGCTCGGACTTTGCAGGTTTCAGGTAACAGTGAAAGGACATTATGTGATTTTGATGATTTCTTGAAGCATTAAATTATACCTCTGCAACCTGTTCTAATCTCTAAGGTTTCTTTTGCGGTCTTGAATATCTGTGTCTTGAATTTGTAGCGTTGGAATTCCTCATAAGGAAGCAGCAATTCTGTGCTGTGATGAGGTCCATCCATTGGCTAAGGTCTGGATTTAGAAGGATTTAATGCAATGTCCATTTCAATCATTTGCCGATACACATGGGCAGGGATGACACAGTAATGGTGGAGTCCAAAACATGCACTAATGGGGTAGGATGAGAGCCAAGTGTTTAAAAGAATTTCATAATTCAAAAAAGGACGAACCACAACAATCATCTTATCCCGTTGGTAGTGTTTATGGATTTCCTTGGGGTGCATCCTTATCTGATTAAGATATCAAGGTTCATTTTTCAATGCATTTTGGGATAGAAAACGTGATCCAGCTTCTTTGAAGTTTCCATTTGTTTTAGTATAGGTTGTCCAAATGGCATAAGTAGAATTCTGTAAATATCTCATATGATGTCCAGAGTATAAAGGAAGTTTTTTTTTTCTCTGTGTCATCTGAAACTTTTGAATTTCTAATATTCTGTTGCTAATGTACCTTCTAAACTGTTGGCCTTCTTTCTCAATCAGTTGATAGGTGCTGTAAACACAATCATAAGAAGACCTGTTGATGGAAAGCTCGTTGGTTACAACACAGACTGCGAGGCTTCTATGTCAGCTATAGAGGATGCATTGAGAGGTATAATACTTATAGAAACACCTAGCCTTCTTCTGTCTACTAACTATGCTTAATGGAACACAAAACACTGGTATGCAGTCATCTAGGTTCTGCAATGTCCGAAGATCTGAAAATTTGGTAGCCTTAAAGTTTTCTAGTTGCAGAAATTAAAGGTTCAAGTTTCAGATTCCACTTTCTTCACTCTCTTTGTTACATGTGCAAGAAAGATCTTGCACATGGACTATCAGATTTTTGCTTACTTGCACCTTATGGGGATGACCAGAGAGAAATGCTATGCACAATGGAGCACCAGATACTTCTCCTATATCAGGGAAAAGATTTGTCTTAATAGGAGCTGGGGGTGCTGGAAGAGCATTGGCTTTCGGTGCAAGAAGCCGAGGGGCACATGTAGTTATATTTAACCGAAACTACGGTATGAGGTGCATTAGGATCAGTCTCTGCTTTTCAATCTGCATATACAATTGCCTTGCAATGTTAAAGTTGAGAATGATATTTTGTTGGACACAAACAGAGAGAGCGAAAGCTCTTTCAGATGCAGTTTGTGGTGAAGCACTGCCATATGAATGTCTTGAGAAATTCTGCCCTGAGAAGGGGATGGTCCTTGCAAATGCTTCTGCTATTGGAATGGATCCGAATTCACATGAAACTCCCATTCCAAAGGTTAAATCTCATTACCTACTATCTAACTCTCCCTGGAATAACAAAGTTAAAGACAGCTGAGTTCAGAGTTTGGGCAACTTCTCAAAATTGCACAGAAAAAAGCTGATTTATGCTTCAAATTTCCATTGTATTCAGGAGGCCTTGAAAGCATATGATCTGGTTTTCGATGCGGTTTACACACCAAAAAACACAAGGCTATTGAAAGAGGCTGCAGAGGTTGGGGCCATTGTGGTTGGTGGGGTGGAGATGTTCATCAGGCAGGCCCTTGGCCAGTTCCGCTTGTTCACTGATGGGTTAGGTTAGGTCCTCTACTTAGTTGATCTGATTCATGAGCTACAGAAATAACATCAGTTTGTTCAGCATTTGACCACACATGTCCTGTTTTGCAGCTCCAGAAGACTTCATGCGCAAAATCGTTTTGGAGCAGTTCTGATCTCTTATATTATACTCCCCTTATGTATATACGACTGTTATTTCGTTGGTGGCGCGTCCATATATAAGGAAGGGATGTTGAATAAGGATCAAAAGCCCCACCAGTTTGGCCCCATAAGAATATCGGCCAGTGTTCAATATAGGCTGGCTTGAGAGCCTCCGCGGTCGAGTTTGCAGAAAATACGATATATATGTACTCCCTGAGACATTCCCACTTTCATTTTCTCCCGTTTGGTCCCCTCATCTTCAAGATCAATCCTGTAATGATTTGATGCTCCTGCTACTTGGATTTCATGTTCACTATAGATCCCACCTTTTCCTTTTAGGATCTTTTATGAATGGAAAGTCATAACGCTGTGACAGGTACATACGGAGGAGCATCATTTCGGCTTTGTCTCAACCGACGAATGTCGTTGGTTATTATTGGATTTTAGTCCCACATCTGCAAAATCCAAAACCGATGTCCCTTAAAATGTTGTTTGCTACAAGTATATATTTGTAACATCCCTAAAGCTTATAAATGCAACTTGAAAGTGTAGATCAATGTATATTCTTGCAAGTGATTTGTCTTCATAATTAAGGTTGACCTTTTTTTAACTATTTTGTTTCATATTCTCTTTAACCTCGTTGTTAGTGTTAGGTTTATCCTATGCATTGAGATTTAATGTATGAGGTTCATGTATTCGGAATAAATATATGACAAAATTCATTCATGGTAAAACATTGAATAAAGATGGGTGTAGAAAATCCATGGAGCACGTGTGAGGCAGGTGGAAAGATTCAAAAAGATTCATGAACAGGCTTTGAGGAATGGTTTTAGAGACTTCCTTGAGCACTATATAAGGAGGTATTGGCCTCATTTGGCATCATTAAAGAGGAAAAACACAAAACACGTCACAAGTAAGGTGAGTGGGAGCAACTCTAAGGGTCTTCGGGTATAAAAGCAATGTGAGTTGTGTGCCTGTTTCAAGAATTTGCATAACTCTTGGGTAGAATGCTCTATGCGTTGAGAGAGGGTATACAAGGTTATCCTATTGTATACAAGAACTTGGGTTGGGTATAAAGTTGAGTGGAATTATTTTCTCATTATTTTTCCTCAGTCAGTACTTCAGTATATATTGATTTATATATAAAATTAACAGATCATGTGTCTTTAACTTGAAAAATAAATAACTTGAAAGTGTAGACTAAATTTTGTAGCAAATTAGTGATACCTAACTTGTCCCCTGAAAACCCAAGTTAGAGATAGAAAGTAACTTTGGTGTGGGAATGCTGTAAAACCGTGACATGTGGCTATGGAGTACTTAGTAGTTCTTCATTGCCTCTATGCATACATATTATATATTCCAATTGCACTTTAACTTTATTTTAGGAATCAATGGGTGGTGTTCTAAGTTCTATCATGAGTCTCTCGTTGAATATTTACACGCATATACAATAAATGTGTGAGACAATTAGTTTGGATAGAGCCCAAGTTAACCATTATATTGTCTATATCATTGAAGGTTTTACTGGTTGCCCCTCAGAAATTGAGAAATCAACCTTAAAAAATGTAGGTGTAAAACGTAAGCATGTTCCTCATCTTTAGTATTGTTACTGTAATTGTCTATATGTACTGCTAAGACACTTTTGTGATATGAATTTGTAGTGCTAATGTTTGTTTAATCAATATTCCATACATCCAACCTATAAACCATCCATTGCATTTCATGAACTAACATATATGAAACCCAACATATTCCCCAAAAAGGCCCTCCAGCGCGCGGGTGAGTACTCCTCGCCTCTTAACGCTAGTCTAGTGTAGTGAAGTCAAATTTACACTTCACGAATCACTCCTCCTCCGGCGACGGCAATGCTAGAGACTTAAACGCCGTGAAGCCGCCGTCAACCACCAAATTATGGCCGTTCACGTACTTGGCGTCTTCCGACGCCAGATACAGCGCCGCGTTCGCCACGTCCGTCGCCTCTGTCTCCGCTCCTTCCAGCACCCCCCAACTCCTTATCAACTTCCTGATCTCCTCGTCCTCCAGACGAGGGTAAATCTGCCGCATCTCCTCCATCACGAACGCCGTCGGGATCGCGAACGGCGAAACGCAATTGATCCTGATCCCGTGCCTGCACAGCTCCGACGCCATCGATTTCACGATCCCCACCACCGCGAACTTCGACGAGCTGTAAGTGTGCTGGGCTAGCCCGCCCATCACCCCTGTAACGCTCCCCGTACACAGGATCGATCCCGATCGCCGAGGGATCATTACCCGGGCGGCGTGCTTGATCCCGGCAATGACGCCCCGCACATTGATCGCCATCACGCGGTCGAATACGGAGAGGTCCAAGTCGACGATACTGGGCGGAGTTTGACAGGCGATTCCGGCATTGTTGAACATGATATCGAGCTTCTGGTGCTCCGACACCGCGAAATCGACCGCGGCCGAAATGTCGGACTCACAGGTTACGTCGCAGGGGAAGAAAACCGCGTTTTCGCCGAGTTCGGTGGCCGTGGCTCGCCCGAGTTCGTGTTGGACATCGGCAATGAGGACTTTGGCGCCGTTCTGGATGAATTTCTCGGCTGTTGCTCTTCCAATGCCGCTCGCTCCTCCGGTGATTAACGCTACCTTCCCTTCGAGTTTTCTTCCATGTATAAAAAATAATAAAAAATTAATTCACGATACATTTTCAATAATGGAAAGGTCCTTGTTTACTCTTAAAATAATAAAGAAATTGAATGAGTGACAAATTATGAAACAGAGATAGTTTGTGTTGTTAAATTTGCCTCGGCCAAAGTGTTAAATGAGGCTAATGTTGCTAGACTCACTTGACAGATTATGAAAAATGAAAACCACCCTTTGGACCCATTTGCTAAGGGCTAAGTATATTCATAATCCTAACACTAAATGTGCTTCTCCACTTTGAAAAAATATTAGGAAGTACTGGAAATGGGTTCTGGGTAATACTTTTTGGAGTATTGGGAATGATCGTGATATTAATTTTTGGTATGATACCTGGTATTTTCTTGGTCCTGTGAGAAATGTAATTGCATGCACCCTTTCATCAAAATGAGAGTAATCTTTCAGTGGCTCAAGTTATCTCTAACCCTAATGGTATCTCACTTGTCCTCCCCGCTCAACTTCTGGATATCATGCATGGTATATTTTTTAGTTCAAACCAAGTTGCTAAAGACAAAATCAACTGCAAGTTTATTGAGCAGGGAAAGTTTAAATTGTCTAAGATCTACTCCATTAGAAAAAACTTGAATGATAAGGATGAGACAGGGCTGCGCTAGAGCTGGATTTAGAAACTCAATACACTTCCGAAAATTAAGCTTTTCTTCTGCAAAATCATGCATGAAAGGCTCCTTGTTAATTTTGTTCTTTGCCACTTGGGTTTTTAGATATGTAATACTTGTCCTAGGTGCCATCAAAATGAGGAAACTATTTATCATTTATTTTTTGACCGCTGGTTTACTACTCAAATTTGGGATCTTTTCCACTGTTCTTTTGCTACAAATTCTGAGGATTGGAAATGGTTGTCTAAGAATCTCTGTGCTACGTCTAGTGTTGATATCTTACTTAATCTGCCATAGACATATATCATTCCATTGATTTTCTGGAATTTGTGGAAGGAAAGAAATGCTTTCACCTTTAAAGGTAAATACGCTACTCCTAATGCTGTTGTGAGAAGAATTAGGGAGCTAGCTGCTGAGCTGTATGCTCTATTTAGTCCCAAAAATCCTTCCTTTAAAAGGCTTAGTGAAGCCTCCTGGATCCCTCCTCCTAATGGTTCTTTTGAACTAAATTTTGATGGATCTTCTGATGAGAAAAATAGGAAGGCGGGTGCAGGTAGTATCATTAAAGATGGCAAGGGTCAATTTGTCATTGCTTTTGCCAAGAACATAGGTTACTCTTGTTCTCTTATAGCTGAAATTTGGGATCTTATTGAAAGACTAAGAATGGCTTCTCTCATGGGCAATATCTCCTTGGAAGTAGAATTGGATTGTAAAAGTCCATGTGATTTGGTTAATTCTAATATCCCGGATCATCACATTTACTACTCCATTATTTTGGAATGCAGGTCACTTCTGGATCAAATGAGGGTGAAACATCTTCAGTTCGGGCCTAGGGGAGCAAATAAGCAGGCAGACACTTTGGCAAAGTTTAGAGCTCTCATGTAAGAACATTGTTTATTTTTATTCCTGTCCAGATTGTATCAAAAACTTTGTTATTGGCGATTGTCTTAGCCTTCCCACTTTAGTGGACCCTAGATCTAGATTAGCTGATCCCATTTTTGTTACCGCTAGCTCTGTTACTTCTGTTCTCGTAAGGGGGTTGCCAAACCGATTTTACCTCCCAGACTCAGCAGGCTGCTTTCCAGAGTTTGAGTGCGCTTAAGCCTCCTGATAGAGGCAAGTACAAATTGTTGTAGTCTCTTTCTTTTGTTAGTATTTCCTCTTTTCCACTGACAAAAAAATAGTATGTGTTGTTTGTTTTCTAGTGTCACCCTAATTTTTTAAAGTAACAAATTATGAGATAGACATAATTTTTTTTAAGAATATCAGAACGCACTTTTGTAAAGATCATAAATGTGTGCAAAATCAGATAACAAATATGTATGAGATCGATATATACCAAAATTGAGAAATGTGTACTGTGTAAAAATCAAGTGAGATATATTTGCAAATAAAAATAGAGGAATGTTACTAATATATTCATGTGTATGTACGAGTTCAATCTTTAACCTTAAAGATATGTATGAATGCGTTAAAACTGTTTCCTATGTAAGTCAGTGATACATATAAATTAAATGATAAAAACATAAGAACCTGATATACATAAAAGATGGGAGATTTGTACAAATCACAAGAGACATATTACAAATAAAATTATGAATACTACTACGGATATATTCAATTGTGTATATAAATTCAATCGTTCTAATCACAAGAGACATATGTACATATAAAATTATGAATAAATACATGCACACATATGAACAAAATATTAAAGCTTGTATGTCAAAGTGATATTATAAATGATGTGAAAGATATGTATAAATTATATAAGATATAATACAAATGAACTCCCTAAACACTAATGCGTGTTTTTTACATTGGCTTTTATTCATTCATATTAAGCTAACAGTTAAGTTTCTAGTATTTCCTAATACGTATAAATGTAGAAAAAAAAATTTGTACAATTTTTTTTTACAAAAGATATTTTATTCCAATTAAAAGTGAATCAAACCGTATTTTACAGCCCAAAGATGGCAAAAAAATACTAAGTAATAACAGGAACATAAAATTGGCCACAAAAAAGTCACTCATTTTTGTGACACCAAATGAAGAAAATAGAATCAAATCAAAGCCGAATCTTTCAAGTAAGCTAGAACAAATCTGAGTTATAGAACTCACAAATAACTAGAATAAAGTCCAGGCTAGAACGACAATAATTAAGCAATATTGGAATCAATCAGGCATTAGAGACATAAATAAGACTATCTTGTAAAATAAATGACAACCAATAAAACCTAAAAAAGAAAAAACTAACGTAATTCTATATAATCACCTTCATATCTGTTACCAAATGTCGGGACACTCTAGTAGGGCCAAACTTCCAATGAATCAAAGAGAAACTTACATCTATTAGTGTCCGCCTTCAATTGAAGATTTATTATATAAAAATCTCAAATCGTTTTGGAACACCAGAATATGAAGGAGATTACATCTACCATAAAATTCGATAGATAACATTTGATAAACTCAGTTAAATAATGAAAAGAAACCAACTAGATCCGAACCAAAGTTTGAACCTGACTGGAAACAACCGATAATAGTAAGGGATGCGGCAAAGAATTAAGTTTGGGGAGAGAGAGAGAGTTGAGCTGTGGCTGGAAATTAGAGTTATCTATAATTAGATACACTGATATTACATTAAAAATAAAAAAAGGATACACTAATATATATAACTATTTTTTACTTGGTATATTTTTTGTGTATGTAATTATCAAATGCGCATTACTTTAATCCTGGTGAAGTGAACCGCGAAAGAAGAATAGCAAAGGAGCGAGACAATGACTCGAGACAGATGACATGAACACGGGCGCTAGGTATTAGTGAATTTTAATGAGGGTATAAGCGTAATTCCATCCGTAAGACGTTTGCAACGCTTTAACCAAGTGCAATTTCTTGCTTAGTGATAGCTTAGTGGTTGACTGATGATGTCAGATAGTGAGGCGAAAGTGTACATTTCAAAGTTGTAACCAAAGAAACTAAGAAAGAACGTTTCTGGCAAAACTCGAAGGGTGAATTTGCAATTAATCCTAAAAACGCGTAACGTGCGGTTTGAGAAGGAGGTGAACAAGAAACGACAGAGGAGAGCAACTTGCATGAGGCATCTTCAGATACTCGGAACCTGAATAGATCTACAAACTTCAGGTTGAATATATAGAATAGATCTAGAAAAGTTTAGGTTGAAAGCAGATCTATCCAACGAATTCAAGATAAAGGTAAAATACATAACTCATTGTGATTTACAGTGGATCTACAACAACCACTAAGCCCACCAACCAAGCATCATTTTATTAAATTTGACTAAATGTACAACAAAAGTTTTGTAAAAGAATTTGTCCAAAATTCAATGTAATTAACAGTAATTAATTGAATATAAAAAAATTAGTATATTTTATCAATCAAATCATTCAACGTATATTTTTATAAAGTTTTAATACCAAACCCTTTAGTATACGTAATACTTTACTACTCGATTCTATCAATTCTTTTGACTAATTATAAATAATTGCAACGAAAGGTAGATAGCGACGCCTATTCAATCTTCATTCATAGGAAAACTATCGTTCTATTCATTTTTGGAAATAGGAATATAAATATGGGAATAATTAGTGAAGCACAAGGAAAGTACTACTAGTAATTAATAAGAACAGATAGCTAGCTATCAACTGATCTGACTTATACCTTCCAGTTTCTGTTGAGTAGTAGTGTTTCCTTGTGAAGAATAAGCGGCGAGGGAGCTCAGCTTTGGAGAGGCCAATATGTAGATTTCTGTTCGCCAAACATCAATAACACAGCCAGGAGGAATATATCAGAATAATTATGAAGCCAGACGAAGAAATTGATTAGTTCCCTGGAAAACAGAAATTATGAGTTTCAGTAACTAACAAACCTGAATCTGGTCCTCAGCATGCTTTGATTTGAAGCTGGAAGGAAGAGTTCTCTCTCTTGATCTCTCTCTTTTTGAGCTTTGGAGCAGAGGAACCAAGAGAGCTGAGGGAGGAAGGGTTCAATATGCTTTGATAAGCTATGGCTTTGCAACTTGCAATAAAAAGGCATGTGCATTTTGGCATCTAATGGAGACCAATCAATCATGTTACAAATTAAATATTATCACCAAAATACTGCTACGAGGATATATGATGTGGCAGGTTTTTAAACTTTCATCGCGTAAATTTTTAAATCTTTATGGAGTAAATTGCGTTAATAGTCTCTAACATTTAATTATTATTCTATTTTAGTCCGTAACCTATTAACTATTTTTTTTTACCCAAACCCCTATTAAAATGTTTCATCTTGGTCCTCATTCGATGAAACTTGGTAGCTCAAAATAATTGTCTAATAATAATGGCTTGGATTATAGTTTAAACTATTCGATAATTACATTTCAATAAATTTAATATATATAATAATTTTTTTAGAGTTAATGGTATCATCAATTTTTCCTCTTTGTATTCACCAGTTGTTTTAAGGATGTTGGAAAACCCTAAGTTTAAGTGCATTCATTTTCTATTTTAACACATGAAATTTTCAAATTTAGAAAGTAAGATCTTCAACATCCTTAAAACAACTAATGCATTCAAACTTTTATTAAATTAAGGAAACTTAGGAAAGAAAAGAGAGAAAATTTTCTTCATTCAAACACCACCTAGTGTTTCAACTTCTTCCAATATTCTTATAATCTAGTACTCTTGTAATCTAGTGTCTCAACTTGTGAAAATGGGATGCTTTACCCCGCATGGTATGTGTGTTCATCACATGATAGCTTGAAAATAAATGATGTTTATTGCATTACACGATCATGCTTGAAGAGTCCACTGGCCCACCTTTTGGTCAGAAACATTACAATCAGCTGGCCTAAGGAGGCACCCACCTTGACACCTTGAAGGTTGCCTTTACTAGGTTCATCTTGACTCTAATCTTCATCTTCACCAGATAAGGCTTTGGTGTGGCTCTCACCAAGCTGACCGATGGTGGCGCCACCACTCCTCACAACCTCTCTAAGTATGTTCCTGTTAGCCTGAGCCCAAAATTGACATGGCCCAAACCCAAATAGCTTTCTTCACTTTCAGCATCACCTGATAAATAAAGAATCCATTGGTGAACAAAATCTTTGAAATCTTAATCTAAATCAATCACAAAAACACAAAGGCCCTCCAAATGCAAATTGTGCTAGCCAAAGTCATATTAAAACTAAAATCGGCAATTAAATCCTAAAGCAACATCTTCCTCTTTGCTTTTTGTGAAACTTTAGAAACCAAGATTTCCTGTAAAGGTAAACTAAATCCAAGGTGCAATCGAGATGGTAAAAGCAAGGATCAAATGCGTCTAAGAGTAAATCGATTTCAGGGTAGGAATTGAGTTGATGAATCGAATTGAGGTTAAGAAAAAAGGTGAGTCGGAGGATACATTAAGGTAGTGGCAGATAAAGGGTGGGGTTAGATGATGACATGAATTCAAGTTTTGGGGATGGTCATAACATTAGCGAGAGGGAAGTTGAGATGTCACAAAATTGATTAGCAAAAGACAAATGGTTGGGATAGCCATTGGGTTTACTCGGTCGGGCCATTGATTAATGCTAGCATCGTCAGAATCGTTAAGTGTAAGTGGTGTTAAGAGCAAATACCTCACATGATATGCACATGGTGCTGAAAAGGTTAAAGTGTCCCAAGTTTGCAAGTTAGAAGGGTGAGTTTGACTGAGTCCATGTTAACGGGGTTAAGTGTCCGAGTCTAGGGAGTTTGACAGCTAAAAATGGCTTCACGCTATCTCACACCAATAGGCCAAGTACAATAAATTGCTTTTCCAGCCCTAAGTTATATAATCATTTTATTTTGGGTTTTTGGGTCACCACTCTCACTCTCACTTGCCATTTTTGCTTTTATTTTTACAAAATTTTTCAGTTATTTAAATTTTAAAAAGTGATGTTTCCCACTTTCACTCCTACTCCCTGCCACCACTTTCAGGGATTCTCTATGTAGCTTAGTTCCAGCTTGCATATTAGTAAATAATATTCCCTTCGTTTCATAAAAATTAACCATTTTACTATTCACAGTAATTAATTTATGATTTTATTTCTTTCAAAATTTATTATAAAAATGTGAATATTTTATATGAAAATGAAACCTTAAATATTATAGTTTCTAAATATTATTTTTAAGAATTTTTTTCAGTATATATTAATATAAATATGTTCATGTCAAATTTCAATCAAAAAAAGGTAAAATGGTCAATTAATTTAGGATAAATAACACTAGTTATCCCTAAACTATATCAATATTGCTTAATCGTATTGAAACTATCAGACATTACATCAATTATTCTCAAACTATTTAATTGTTACTATTTCATTCTGCCTCAGCTAAACTGTAAAAGATTAATGAAAAAATGACGTGATTGTTGATGTGACATAAAAAAATGATGTGATTGCTGATATGACATAATTTTTCCATCAATATTTAATGATTTAATTAATGACAATATAAAATAGTAACAATTAAATAGTTTGAAAATGATTGATGTAATGTCTGATAGTTTCAGGATGATTAAGTAATATGAGATATATTTTGAAGACAATTGGTGGCATTAACCCATTAATTTAAAACGGGAGGAGTATCATTTATCTTGGATATATCTATTAGCTATGGACCTAGAGAGCACTATCCGGCTTGCAGGTTTTTCTTTATTTGATCTTAACAGCTTTTGGTTGACTTTTGCAGGAAATAGTACTACTTGTAGTTGACGATGTTGGCTGGCGCCTGGCTTGGTTCCAATAAAGTTGCGGTCCAACATTCCTGCATGCATATGGATACTTGATTGAGCTGCGCATCAACCCCACTCCCACTACAAGTCTACAACGTCACCCTCCCTCCCACTGATTTTTCTTTCTTCTGCCGTTTTTACTTCAACCACTGATTTGTTTGACATGGTCATTTCCAATTTCTAAAATGGCTGCATTTTGGATCATTACACATAGTTTCTCGATGTATAGACGTTTCTGCCTTCAGCAATAACCAAAAAAAAAAAATATATACCAAACACTAGTGGCGGAACCAGAATTTTAGGTTCTGGGGGGCTAGGGGCAAAGTAGAGATAAGACGAGCGACGATTAAAACCTAAGAGAAAAAATTTATTTAAATAATTATTTATAAAAATTAAATTTTATAAAAAGTTATTTATAATTATTATGTGTATATGGTATTAAAATAATATTTATTATAAATAAAAATTAGTAAAATAATTACTTTGTTTTGATTAATCATCACTGAAGTAGCCTAGCGGGGAGAGAGAGACATAGAAATGTTGAAAGATAATGGTTTGAGATAAATATGCAATATTTCAGACGTTTAGTATAAATTTGCAATGAAAAGTAAAGATTTAGTACTGTTTGCGTTAATTATTCTTTTATATTCTTCAGCCAGTTTGGGGGGATAAAACAGATAACTGGTCCTTAATTTCTTCCAAAATGGCCAACCTAGTACCTTATATTTAAAAACTCACAAAAGTCTCGGGTGACAATGTTTGGGATGGATATGCAATGTTTCAGAGGTTAGGTGAAAATTTGTGATGAAAAGTAAAGATCTAGAACTGTATTCTCTATTTACCCTTTTATATTCTTCAGCCAGTTTGGGGGAAACACTTAACTAGTCCTTAACTTCTCACAAAATGGCCAACTTAGTACCTTATATTTAAAAACTAACAAAATTCTCGGGGCAGTTCCGCCCGTGCCAGACACTGAGAGTTATATAAGATAAATATAAAAAGCAAAGGAACTTACAATTACACAAAAAAAAAAAACTCCAAAGTGAATTTAAAGTGCTAAAATTTTAATCCAAAATTCCACCAAAAATAGTTGGGGCTTTTTAAATTCCACATGATTTTTAAAAGATTACACTCTATCCGGGAAACCTCAACATTCTTCCTCCACTGGTAATTCTCTCTACTCTGTTTTCTCACTAAAAAGAATGTAAACTAAAAGAAATTTGAGAAACACAAAAATCCAGTGATGCGGCGAGGCCGAGAATTGAAACTCGATCAACCAACACGTTCAATTAAAGATGAAAACAACAATCCACTCAAGAGATTGCTAAAGCAACTAGAATACTTCAATATTATTGAAAGAATGAGTAATAATATAAGAGGGCCTATTTATAAACCTATAAAAAAACTCTAACTCGAAATAAATAAAAACAAAAAACAAAAAATAACTAGGAGTCTAAAATGATATAAATTTTGGAAAACCGAATGTCCCTTAAAATGATGGATTTTTGACTCACTAACTCGGCTATGGTGGGCAAGGCCTCAATAATAGTCCAAAAATTTAGGACTGTATAAGACTTATTTTGAAGATGTTTTTCTTTGGTTTTGTCTAATCTATTTCAAGATTTCTTCTTTAGTTTTATCTAATCAATCCACTTCAAAAATTAGTGCACAAGGCACTTTATGTCATCTAGATCATAGAAATCTCCCTATTTGAATTTGTTTTCCTCCCTAAAAGGATTTAATAGAATGGGATAGGATGCGGGATAAATGTCCGTAGCTCAATTTCAGCCTCTACTCATTTTTCTTATAATCTCAATATTTTTGATTCGGTAACTTTCTCAATCCCAAAAAAACAATCATTCCCCTTTCCCTATACTATACAGTACTCCATGCTCTTATAAACTTGTAAAAGATGTTTTTGTATACTATAAATCATCAAATCACACCTTTGTAGTGACTCTTTCGGCCACAATGATTGCATCACCATAAGCAACTTTCTCCATTGGGAGGTTTCACTTTGTTGCAGTGGCTGGTTTTGTACCCACAGAGGAGGAGATTATCCCTCTTTCGATCACGGTGCAAGACGACGCAGGCATGGCAGAACACGATCACACGTGTTCAATGTCATTTCCCAAATAATAGATTTTAAAGTTCTAGCATTTTAAAATTATAAAAATTTATAAATGGTATAGCATCCAACCACAATGTATACGTGAACTTTTGGTCTATTTGGAAAAATGGTTTAAATATTTATGAGTTGTTTTTACTTTCTTTTTATTTATGAACAATGTCAGCATTTAGTATTATATGTTGGAACATCTATTTAATGATAGTTTTTAATGTTAGAGGTTTGAAAAATGTATCACAACTGTTTGATATTCCATTCTAATATCTGATGCTAATTTTAAATGTTATTCTCCAATGAAACCTTTGTATCCACTAATTAATTATAGTTTGAGGCGTATCTAATAGAGGCGGGGTGGTAGTTGCCCCCTAAAAGTTTGAAATTTTTGTATGGGTAATAGTTAGATATGCAACAAAATTATAGAAATATAAAAATTAGATCTTTATTTGAAAATTTTAAAATTAATGAGTGACTTCAGTTCAATTTTACCATTTGTTTAGCCTTGATTTGCAAAGATTAGGCGGTTAATTAGTTGGCTCTCGGGGATCCAAAGGTTAATAAAATCCTATTACACTCTTATTTCTTTATTGAGTAGCGACCAATAGGATAAACCCAAAAACTCTACGTCTCTATTTTGGTTCTTCAATTTTGAGAAAGAACTTTAAAAATATCTTCTTCTATTTAAAATCTAGATAAACCCTTAAGTGGAAGTATAAAGTCTCATTGAGAGAAAGAAATATAGCATAAGACATGTGGAACAAATATCCTATATAGACCTTATATACAATTTCTTGCATCTAAAGTTTTCTCATTTAGAACAAAAATTAGTATTTCTATTACTGGAGGAAGAAAATAATTCAACTTCTTTAGTATTAAAAGATAAATTTTATTGTTTATTGCAAATCCAGCCTAAAAAAGGATTGAGTTGAGTTAATGAAACAAATCTTATATTTTTTGTTTGTCTACTTAATACATAAATTTTTTTCTTATGGTTCATTTTTTTCTCATACAATAGTTATTGAAAATTCATAGGTCCGAGCTGGGCCGGGTTAATCCGATTTAAAAAAAAACCCCTTTAATATGTTTTCAATCATTGTTTGATAGTAATTTTATAAAATATATATATATTTTTAGAAAAAACACCACCACCGGTGCAAATTTTATTAATAAAAAAGCCAAAATGGCACTTACATAATTTGAAATGTGCCATACACTTAAAAATTGCAAAACCTTCCATGGAAAAAAAAATGAAAAGGTAAAACTTAAAATCTGTACTTGACAGCATAATCAGATCAATTACATTCTTTAAATTCTAATGAAAATTTAGAATCTACTCTTGTTGATCATCATCAGAAGGGACCTCATCATCGGAACTTTTAATATCTTGTTTCCTTATAGCAGCAAGCGCCCAATCCCAATTACAGATGCAAACCTCAACGACTTCAGGTGTAAGCCTTGCTCGTTACTCCGAGATGACTCGTTTCCCTGCACTGAAGGCAACCTCAAAAGCGACGGTTGAAACCGGAACTGTCAAAATCTCTTGCGCCAGTATAGATAAGATTGGGAATCTTCTTCTTTTACTTTTTCCACCACTCGAGGATGTCTTCCTCATTGTTTTCAAATGAAATGCGGAGGTAATCATCCCGTTCCACCAATCCCGGGTTTGTGGGTTTCGGTCGTTTGAGGATACTCGCTGCTGGGTTGAACCTTAATGAAGATGATGAAGAGGTGGAATGTCGGACGGGTGTTGGCTCGAATGACCTAACCTTATCAGAATGCTAAACAGAGTAGAGTTTGCATAACTCTCTCAAATTACAGTTAGCTTCAGTAAAAATAGCAAGTGCAAAAACTTGTGTTTGACCTAAATATATGTGATAGTATGCTTCTAACAATTGCAGACAACCCGTGATTTTGACATTTGGATCTAATACACATACAATAAGATAAATTTGTGGGATTTGTTGAAAATAATTAAGTCATTTCTTTTGCATTACTTCAACAGTTGGTTTAAAAAACTTATCGTTCTTGTATTGGTGGAAAACATAGACGATGTTTACAAAATATAACATTTCTTGGTACACTGTTAGGTAATAAACTCCATAGAAAAAGTTTGTTACCTCATACAAATATCTAAGTAACTCAACTAACTTAAAACATTTTTCTCAAACCTCGTCCGTTAGCCAATCGCCTTAAACTTTTGAGTTAACAAAGCGAGTCAAAAGATTTGCCCATGGTTGAGCGTCATTTAACATTTCAAATGTTGAGTTCCATCGAGTGGGGTAATCAATTTTAAACCTTTTCCAAGAAAAATTCACCCCATTTTCAATACAAAACATTTTAAATTCACGAGCCAATTTGTTCCTTGTTTTAACAAAAAGTAAAGCATTTTCAAATTGGCTCAATTTGGTTTTACAGTTGTTGTAAACCATTTTTGACACATAAATTCAAAATATGACACGAGCAACAAACATGAAAAAATTTTGTATCAAGCGGTGGTTTTAATTCTTTTATCAATTCTCTCATCGCCGCATCATTATTTGAAGCATTATCAAAAGAAATAGACAAAATTTTATCGGCAACAAAAAATTCACGTAAACTTTCAATAATGAAATTAAAAATATTCTAACCTGTATGATCAGATTCCATACATTTGAAAACAATTATCCGTTTTTGAATGACTCATTCATCATCTATTTAATGAGCAGTTACACAATAATAATTTTTGTCCTATTGGAAATGTCCACATATCAGACATAAATGACAGACAATGATCAACAGTAAAAAAATATGCTTGTAAATCACATTTCCTAGCTTCATACAGTTTAAAGCTTTCTCTTCTAGCCATTTGTCTAGACATTTTTTTATAAGCAAGATTTAGATTTTCTTGGATGAATCTTTCTAAGTGTTCATCCTCAGCTTGTCTAAATGGTTTTTCAGTAATCATCATCTAATTAATTAAACCTTGCCTAACAATTTTTGGATTAAATCAAAAAATACTTGGACTGCCGGAGCTGCCAACACTCATCAGTTGTGTTTGTCCACTGGAAATGCTGTCGATGTCTCCATGGACTTTGCTTAAGTGCCTTGTGAGGGTACCCGTCCTGGAGTTCAATTTGTGTGCAAATTTGTTGTCGCAAAGTTTGCACTTTGCATGCTTCGTTTCGCCTTCCCAAACTTGATCGAAATGCACTCAAGTGGAAGCCTTTAAATTCCCGCTCTTTACTTGACTCCGCTCGGGTTGCTCGTTTTGTGCCGTCGGTTGGGACCCCTTGGCACCGATTTGGATCGGTGGAATTTCCTCAACATCATCATCAGAGAGTTGATCGTCAAGGCCAAGGTTGTATGCCGCCATGTCAATGTTTGGATCACTGTCAGGAATTTCTTGTGAATGCGAGCCTCGATTTTTTCAGAACAAACGTCCTTGGAAAAATGAACCGACCCCTGTGCCGGATAAGGAGGAGGCAACACCTTTGCCCTTACCAGAGTTCTTCCCTCGTGAAGCCATTAGTAGAAGAAAATAATTAAAGAGATGGAGAGATAATTAAGAGGCAATTAAGAAAATATTAGTGAAAGATTAATAAACTTGGGAAGATATAGTAGAGAGAATGAGAGAATATTGTAAGAGAAGATTGGTGTGAGGAAGTGTGGGAAGGAGGCTGTCTATTTATATGAGAAGAAAAAATTCATTTTCCCCAAAAAGCCCTAAAAAACTAGCTGTTATTGACTGTTGGCTAAAGGTAAAAAAGTCTGGGGGTAAAAAAAAATGTCTGGAGCCATTAGGGGGGTCAGGGTGTAATTTTGCCATTTTTTGAAAGAAAAAATATGGCGCAGGCAACGGTAACTCTGAACGCGACCCGGTTCGGGCCGACCCGGCTCGATCCAGGTCGTGGGCCGGTCTGGGTTTTTGCGAGTCGTGGGCCGGTCCACCGAACTTGGGCTCCTCTCCTCCCCTAGGCCCAAACAAGCCCCGCCTTCGTCCGAGCCTAATCCGTTCTGGACCAGGCCTGGGTTGACCATGCTGGGCAGAGTTTGACCCAAGCCAGGTCAACCCGACCAAGTGGCCACCATTATGTGTGACATATATTAAACCTTAGTTGATGTTTGCAATAGCATATCAATTGTTACTCTCAAAATCGCCTGTTAGTACGTTTGAGGTTTGAACAATTCATCCTATAAGATGACCATGAGGTCTGAACAAAAGGAAATAATAATTGCCTGAGTGTTAATTGAACAAAACTGAATAATTTCATGCCTACAAGTGGCATATACTATATGCTACTAAGGAACTTGTTTCGAGACTCGATGGCAATATTATCCAGTAAAGGTAGTTCTTGAAACAAAGCATTGTCTTGCTTATTCTTTAGGCCTAACTATAGAATCAGCCTCTGAATTTGCCCAACTCGAACGAGTTGGTCCAAAACTCAGTACTCATTAAAACTTGACTCCTGAACTTTGAAAATGTATTCACTTCAATCCATTTGCTATAGTAAGCCATAGATTCCGTTTAGAGTAAGGGTGATGTGATGTTTATTGGCTAAGGTGAATGTGTGACGTATGTATTTGCCAATTGCTTCCACGTTTATTTGCTATAGTAATGACCATTTATTTTTACATCTTATTCACCCAAAATTAATTTTATTTAAAATTCAATATTATATAAGTACAATGGTTCATTCAAAATAAAATTCTTATGATGTTCTTAAATTTTTGATGAATTTTTTTAATACTCAAAAAGAAATTTTTTAAAAAATTTAATAATAGCATAAAAATTTTACAATCAATGGATTATTAAATATAAATAATATTGATTTTCAAATGAAACTAATTATAGGCAAAATGATGTAAAACAAAAAAATTATTTTAAATTAGATTGACTTAAATTAAAATAAATTATGAGCTAATTTAAATTATTCAGTAACTATCAATCCAAACCACAACATGAAAAGGAACTTTTATTTTTCAGCACCATAAAATAATTATTTCATTTATTTTAAAGAAAAGAAAATAAATACTAAAAATAAATTAACTGCTTTTTTTTTAAAAAAAAAATGATGCTAATTATATTTTTATTTTTAAGTTGGAAAGCCTACTAATTTCACATTGTAGCAAAAAAAAAAATTGTCTTGCCTCCTCTTTTCCTACATATTCCACCTTAGCTATAACCTTAGAATCCACATCACTTATACCCTAACAGAAATATGTTAATTACTGTAGTTAATGGACTAAAGTACATAGCTTTTCAAAGTTCGGAGATCAAGTTTTAGTGATGCTGAATCTTAGACCAACTCTCTCGAATTGGGCAAGTTCAGAGGTTTATCTCATAGTTAAGCCTTTTTTTTATTGAGACCCATACTTTTGAGTTTTGAAGAGCCAGAGCCCAGATCAAATTTTGCCTAGTAGCAATAAAAAAATTAAAGAAAAAAAAAAGGGAAGAAACAAACATAAATTTTCTTAATTTTCAGTCGATGCAATTAAATCCAGATTAAATGATCTATTTACGACTGGCTAGGAGGGGGGAAAAAACCCCCTAAACTAACATGAAAAATGGCCTCTCGTTTATGAGACTGCATCGAATTATATTGATTGCAAATGTCCAGCCTTTTCATGGAGATAGTGTTTACATTCGAAGATTTCCTGTAGCATGGAAGATCTGTGTCCCTGTGTCACACTAATTAGTTTGGATTGGACGTTTCTTCTTGTTCATGCTTTGTCGTTTTTTAATGCAGGCTCTTGGATTTGTTTTGTTTTGTTTTTATTATCCTTTTTCTCGTTATTGACCGTAGGAGAATATAAAATTAGACCTTCATATTTCATGAAGGGTAATCAGAGATCTTTAAGTTATCACAAACTGTGAGTCAATTACCTCAGGAAAACTGCGAGATAATAAGAGAATACTTTAAGCAAAATTAGTATCTATGAGCTCTTAAAATAAAGGCGCCAGCCGAATGGAAAAAGGTTAAAGGAGTTCAAGTATCGTTTCATTTTTAAGATGGTGTGGTGCCAAACATGTGTGATTGAAAGCAATTTTTTTTTAAAAAAAAACAATCATTGTTCGTTTGTTTTAAAACAATCAGTGAGAAGTTAAAATGGATAATTAAGCAAAACAAACAAAAGTATCATTTTGTTTTTGGCTTGTTATTAACGATAAAGGACAATCCTTCTCCGAAAAGAGTACATCTTTGCCTTTCCTTTTCTTAGGCCGCACCGCAGCAAGGTGTGACATTCGCAGGGAACTTTAGGAGCCTGACTCTAACTGGCTTCAGCTGTTGTCAACAAAGTCGCAATCAGTCCACGTTTTTTTCACTCTGTCAGCAGGAACACCATATTCCAAGTTGGCCACTCAACTTCTGCAAAAAGGCCAATTGTAATTATTTACAGACACGAAAGCCAGACTCTTTAATTATAATCTTTCTCAATACAAATGATTTAACAAGGGTTTTCAAGAAAAAATTACATCTACTTAAATAGCATTAATTTTTTAACTAGGGAATAATACTGCTAAATAGTAATAATGTACTATTTTTTTAAATCTTGAATAGAAAATGGAAATACGTTTATTTAAGGAAAAATGTGCAAAATTGCCACTAAGTTTATGGGGGAGAGTAAGTTTTCCACTGAACTTTTTTTGTAGGCAAGTTTGCCATTAGCATAAAACTATTTAAGTATGGTGTCCAATTGTTGGATTGAAGTCTCCAAGTGTTTGATTATGGTAGTTGAATATCTACTATAATGGAATAAGTGTCTAAACTTGATAAGAGAGTGTACAATCTACATAATTATGATATCAAGTATTTGATTATGATGATTGAATGTCTGATATGATAAGTTGAGCATCTAGTATGATAGGTTGAGTATCTATTTCTGGTAACATAATGCTTAACGCTAAATATAGTTTTGCTTAATTATATGTATAATTGGTATATAAAAACCTAGAAAATAATAGTATTTGCAATTGACATGGAAATATCTAGAATTGATATTTAAAAAAAATTCAAAACAAACATACTTGAAAAAAACAGACAACAGTTTTATGCTTTTATACAAAACCAGTTTTGCATTTAGCATCAATGTCCTCTTCGTCTTTGGCTAGATGAAATTGTTTGCATTAAAAAAATAGTAACCAAAATTTTTAAAATATTAAAAAGGGATTCTTAAAAAGATTTTCTTTTTATAAACATAGCTTTAAAGAAAACATAATTCTTTCCTAATTAAATGTGAAATTTGAAAAAAAAAAAACTAGATTTAAAAAAGAAAGAAAGAAAGAAAGAAACAAAACTGGTAGTGTTTGTCCAGTATGTTCGCTAGGGCACATGCCAGACATTCCCCTTGTGTTACCATCTAGGCATTTGATTTTGGGGCAAAAGAGATAGAGAACGAGAAGATTCTCAAGTTAGTGATAAATCAAGGATAGAAAATGTCTTAGGTGGGTAAGAGGAGAGAGAAAATGGTATTTGGAGTGAAGTGAGGATGACGATTAAGGTGTTAGGTTCACAAGTTTTAGGCCGTTGGGTGAATGATTAAAAAAATATAAGAACTTGAGTTGACATTTTTCTATCAAGATTTCATCAAAATTACTCGCATAAGTAATATAAAGGACCCAATTAGAATGTGTTATATAAAATAAAAGACTTTAAGAGAACAAATCGAATGGCATGAATCATTCAAGATACAAAAATAAACTAAATGATCCATGATGAAATTTATCCATTTTTGTAGATGGTGAAAGTACATGTATGCTTGCACATATATTCGATAGGCGATGAGCTAATCTTGATGTTAAGGTTAGGGCTGACCATTCAGTTTATTTAGGGAAAATCAAATCAATTTTTTTGGTCTATTCAATTTTCTGTATTTTATTATTGGAAACCAAATTAACCAAATTAACAGTTGGAATCAACTTAAAACCAAATTGAATTATTTCCAGTTCGATTATGTTTAAAATTGGAATAACTAAAACTAACTTACAGCCAAACCTAATGATGAAATTGCAACAAAAAAAAAAAGGGTAACGTACAAAATTATACAACAAGAAATGGAGGAGCAGCCCAATAAGAAATGGTGAAACATAAAAGGATCATTCGGGTTTAGGGGATAAAAATTATTTTGGTTTATTTGGTTACCAATATAACCAACTTCCTAAAACGAATCCGAATTGACCACGAAATTTATTGTATTTGGTTTCAACTGAAACTGAATAAAAAAGCTAAAATCATTGAACCAAATTTCTAAAAAATTTATGTTTCGGTTTAAACCAAATAGTAATCGGGCATTTGTTGTGTATTTGAAGTATCTGGATTTTGTTGAGATTGATATTGATTTTTTTTTTATAATCAATAACAAATATACTGAATCAAGGTATCAAGAAAGAAACTAGATCATGCGGCTGTCAAGGGACAACAATTAACAAATAACGTTCCAAGCCCTCATAGCATTGATAATCTGATTCACCAAACTTACTCGTGGCATATTGAGGGACAAAATTTCAAATAAAATCAAAGTTGTTAAGATCGAGATCATATCCTGGATCATTTTCCGCCGTACAAGATCGAAATAATAAAATAGGATCGTAGATCGTAAGATCATATTAAAACCTAAAATTTCTTATTTAAATAATATAATTTATGTAAAAGATCAATTATATTGGAAACCTAAATAAAGTTTAAAGGTCATAACAATAATAAGGGAATATAGGTAAAACTCACTTAGGTAAAACTCACAGATATTGATGCAAGATAAGTAAAATGCAAGCTTTACACTAGCATAATAAGGGAACATAGGTAAAACTCACAAATTCAAATTTGATTAAGTCTCAATTTAAAGTTTTGAACAAAATTCACATAAAAAGAAAAGAATAAATAATTTTCGAACAATAAACAATGCAACACATGTTACACTTACTTTTTTTTTAAAAAAAAATTGTCTTTCCCAAACTATTTATTTATTTTTTTTCTCTAGTGCTGAAAAACAAAAATATTTGCCATTAATTCACTTTTTGACAATACCCCTCCCTTTCCTAGATCCCTGTGCCTTTCATCTTCTTCTTTTCTGTTGTGTTTCTTCTCTTTTTATTATGGTACTTCATCTATCCATCATTTTATTTCCTTTGTCAACTCTTAACACATGTCTTTTATTTTTTTTCCGCTGGTAATAGTGGTGTCTTTCTCCATTATCAATTCTGTTTTGTTTTTATTTTTTTAGTAGTTTTCATTTTTCTTCACCATCCATCATGTTGCGCCCATTAAGTTTATCGAGAAATAGTGAGATAGTCAAGATGTATTTGCCCTTTGGTACAGTATGGCAATTAGGATCAACGTGTTTTGTACCATTGTGCTGCCGGTTCCATGATCTCTTGGTGATATCAGACAAAATGAAATGTTTTTTAAAAGGTAATTACAATTGGTAGGATCAAACGATTCTACCAATCTTATAATCTTGCAAGTGATCCTATGCTATCGACAATCCTACTACGATTTGGAATGTTTTATGGGATCCGGATCGTAGGATCGCATGATCATACGATCTAGATCATAATTTTGACAACCTTACATAAAATGACTAATATCTATGAACAATCAGTCAATATTGAAATATACCAAATAAAGAAAGAGCAAGTTGTTTGAAGCACATGTGGATATTATTATCTTAGCAAGTTGTTTAAGTGTTTCACTTCTTTATAATTAGATTACATTCTCAAGTAACCATTGATAAATGTACCTTCTTAATTTCAACATTCTCTTAGCAAATTGATATGATACCCGTCATTCCTTGTGACCCCTCAAAATAAAAATTCTGATTTATGCAAGAAAATTTTCTTTCTTACAACCAAATTGAGCATAAATTGAGTGGGGTGGGATCTAATGCAAACTTGTAAAATAAATATAAATTCTTTGAAAAAAAAAAAAACAAGTTGACAAGTAGATTCGGCCTACTTTGGTTTTTTCTTTTTAAAGAAAAATCTGTTTTTTCCCTATCATTTAAAAGCCAATATCCCTTATTTATGAAACATACACAAAGTTAAGTCTTTTGTTTCGTAAACACCTCTCTCTCTCTCTCTCTCTCTCTCTCTCTCTCTCTCTCTCTCTCTCTCTCTCTCTCTCTTCCTTTTCATGAACTTTTTCTTTTCCTTTTAATACACAAAACTCTCTGTCCCCCCAGCGTTCTTTGCATATTCTCCACTTATCCTTCGGACATACGTTGCGTCGTTTACATATTTGTAAGAATTTTGTTCTTTGTTCTCCATGTTCGCACGTTGAATACAAATAAATGCAAAGCTCAAAATTCGATCTTTTTTATAGAACTCTTTCATAGAGAAAGGTGTTTCACCTTTTTCTTCCCTTTTGTTTTGTACAAACTATCCTTAAAAAAATTTAAATATGAACTAAATCAAAAAGTGGCCTTTTTCATTATAATGTAAACAGGACCTCACGACCCACTCGAATTCGGCACAACCCGACATAAATTTGAGCTAAAGGGCTTTAAATGAAAATAAACTCTTTGTTTCTAATTTCCCTTTTTACTCATTTTTAAGTTAAGGCCAGTTTACTGGCAGCATCAAGATTTTTTGCTGGAGTAGTTGTTCGGGGCAAGCATGAGTAGTACCGAGGAGAATGTGGAGAGACGGTGGCCATACGATGGTAGCGTGGTCAAGTGAAAGTGGCAGATTTAGAATATTATAAAAGTGATATTCATATATAAGTTTAAATTATAATCGTACTAAAATTTAAATTGATCAAAAGTCAAACTTCAAGTTATAACACAATCATTTGTAGGGTATATATCTCTTCTAACTATGCTCTTTTAAATTTCTGAGTATAAAAGAAATCAATGATCTAAATAAAAATTATTTGAGTTAATTACTAATTTTATACATACAAATAAATATTACTTTAAGTAACCTTTAGTTTTAATTTAAAGTAAGTTATCAAACTTTATTGATTTTCAAAATAAAGTATTTCTATAGTCACTAATATATATGTTTTGTATTTAACTTTAGATTGCATAAGTCATTAAAATTATTTAGAAACTTCAAAACTGAATTTTGAAAGAGAAATATTACTATTACTTTTTCAATTCAAATATAAACATATTTAGTTAATTTTTCAAAAAAAAATTAAAGGGTTGTCTCCCACTTTTTTAAGATGGATTGCCAAGAAATATACTAATAATAGTTTTTTAAGAATAAAATAATTGAAAGATGTAAGACTTTGTAATTTCACACTAAAAATGAGTAGAAAAACATATTTTTTTTACAACATTGACACTTCTAGGAATTAATATGACTTATTTGAAAAATTTGAACTTAAATTAATTTGCAAGGTTCAATTATTGACTAAAATAGGTTGGCTCGTAATTTGAGGGCTAACTATGCCAATTAAGTAAAGTTGAAAAGTTAATGTAGCATTTAAGCCATGGTTTCAAGATAAGAAAAAAAGCAACAAAAAAATAGTTTGTGATGAGTGATTTATATTTTTTCTTCAATAACATCTTTTTATGAAGATATTATTGTATTTGCGTTTTTTTGCTAGATTTTTAATTATAATAGTGGTATCACTTTAGTTACTTAGGGAGAGAATTATGCACGTTGTCCCTATACCTTTGAATGCATCTTTGCCCTCTATTATTATAGTCTTCCACCATATCTAGAGGCAAAATTTCATAGTTGGTTCCTGACGTCTGACAGATGACCAAATTAATACATAATTCATACGCATTTTCAAAATTCCCAATGGGGTGATAATACCCTTGCCCTAACATAGTTTTGCCACTGGATGTAAAAGTTGGGTTTTTTTTCCTTTCGGTTTATCTGAGAACAAGAGGCTTAATATTTGAAGGAAAGTGTAGGGTTCTGGAATTGGTGTATTTAGGATATTTAATAACTATGTAGATGAGGATAAACCATAATGGAGTTTTTATGGGGGTAAGTGTATATTTATCAAAATAAGTGGACTAAATGTAGATTAGAATAAACTACTGCAGAGTTTTTGTAATTTTCACAAATAATGAAGAGGACTAAAGAAGGAGAAACAAAACAAGTGGAATAAAGGGCAATTATGTCATTTTGACCGTTTGCAGTGTTTCTATGATACGAATGCTAATTCCATCTCATCAACCGCACATAAATACTGGCAAGCTAACTTGTGATGACAATTTCGTAAATAAATCCTACAAGAGCCCTACTTTTGAATAATTTAATTAATGAAATAAATCTGTCAAAGATCCATAGGGTAAAATTGTCGTTATACATCGGTCTAATTTCCATTTTCTCACAAATTTACCTCAAATTTTTATAATTCATTACATAATAATCCATAATAGTCCCTAACCCAACATAAATGTAGCACTAAGTTTGCATAAAAACACAATTTATAAACAGAAAAAATTGATAATCTAATTGACCTATTAACTATCAACTCAATCTGACTTAGAATTAGGAACCAATATGTAATGAATTATAAAAATTAAAGACCAATTTATAATAAAATGAAGTTGAAAGTCAATTTACAATGAGAATTAAAGTTTTGGGAGCAATGGTGCTCTTTATCCCAACTTTGCCATCCAGATTCCAGAAATCCCCTATTTTCCCCCGACGACTTCCAAAAAAACAAACATCCTTTTTCTAGAGAGAGAAAATCACAGACAGAAAATCCGAGGAAGCAGAGAACTGAAGAAGAAGAAGCCGAACGACGTAAATTTGGAGACGGACGCAAGTTTGAGTGCCGGCATTAATGGCGGAAGGCAAGGAAAAGAAAGTTCATGGCGAAGAGAGCGTGAAGCTATTCGTAGGCCAAGTGCCGAAGAACGTGACGGAAGCTGAGCTACTCGAAATGTTCCGAGAGTTTGCTCTGGTCGACGAGGTCAACATCATCAAGGACAAGGCCACTCGTGCCTCCAGAGGTTCCTTTCTTCGCAATACTCGTGCAAATCTCTCTCGCATTCTCTCGTTTTTTCCTTTTCTGGTGATCTCTTCGACGTGCTTGGCTTTTGGCCGAGATTCGTCGCTTTTCGGTTGGAGTAGAACCCTAATTTTGAGATATCACTCCTGATTTTGTTGAAGGCTGCTGCTTCGTTATATGCCCGTCGAGAGAGGAGGCTGATAAGGCGGTCAATGCCTGTCACAATAAGAAGACTCTTCCTGGGGTTAGTTCGATTTTCTTTTCGTTTCTCTTGTTGTATCTGCTGCTTTTGGTCCTTATTTTTGATTTGTTGCACATTCTCGCGAAATGCTTCGTTATAGTATCCGTTGCATGCCATGATTAATTAGCCACTGCCAGTTCATGCTGACAGATGCTCTCTTTTTGATAAAGCTGCTGACAGATGTTCCAGTGATACAGGGGTTGCTTGTCGGGTTTACTGTTTTACATTTGTCCTTTATCTTTTCAACAGTTACAGTTACCTGTCCCTGTGATTCATGAAAATTGATCCTATTGGAAATTTCCAACGAAAACTTTATGTCCAGGCATAAATTAGTAATAAGTTGCACCAGTTAATTAGCTCATTTGTAACGTATACGATGATAGTGAAGCTGTAGGTGAATGTACCTTGTAGTTCTGTATGCAACATGTGTATGGAGCTCAGTAATTGATGTTTTGAGGTCTAGGGATAGCAGAGAAACACTACAAGAGAATGATTGAGACCTGTACCTTAAGTTTATTATCTGATGTAGGAACTCTGGCTATGAGGACTACCTTCACTGGACAATTATAAGGTGTCATGTCTTGGTTTTTGTATGATTGATAAAGGTGCATTCTTCTGTGACAATCTAAGTTTAGGTACTTTTTGCTCCTTGTTCGACACACTGTACTTTCAACAGCAACATTGGTTTGGTTACTTGGTAAAGCATCAACTTTAGTGTTAAAGGTTGGTTTCTTCTCATCAATTGTTAGATTTTTTATTAATCTCATTAGTCATTAGCTAGGAAATGCATATTGGGTTAAGTAATTACCTGATTCCTTCCAAATAAAGCTTGGAAAAAATGATTACTTTCTAGAAAAGGAATGATCAGCATTGCCAGAACTGGAAGGGAAATGTTCAGCAGCTTTCATTCTTCATTGCCATGCAGATGATATAGGAAACTTGAAATGAATGTTCTTTTTATGCTACATCAGGAGGGGACAGGGGACAGTAACTCAAAGCTCTGCCTTGGAGGAGGAGGGTGACAAACCTTGACAACTCACCTAATGGCTGGTTCACTTGGAATGTGATGCTGTGTTCTGTTCTTGTTTTTGATCCAAAAGATTTTAGAAGGCACCATAGAAATAAAGGCCTTTTTGAGAGGTTTTATTCCAGGATAATTATCATTTGCATGGTACTCAGGGCACTCATGTTGCTTTCCGCCATATTAGGCCTATTCCTCTTTACATTGGTGAAGTTTCATTTTCCTTCCTGTGGGTTGAATATGTTTAATCATGAATTCATGCATCAAAGAAGAGTGGTTAATCTTATACATTAAGGTTTAACCACCTTGCCAAAATCGGAAACTAGAGTTATTACCAGTTCAGTTCGACTTTTGTCTGAGAACGCAATCATTATGCGGAATTCTACTGGGAACTGTTTTATCTACTGTCACTACCGCTTGTGGCCTTGTACTTGTGCATACCAAGTTCAACTTGCTAGTTTTAGTACATAACTATGTTATAACCTTGCTGACTACTACTTCCAATTTTCTGCATAACTCAGGCATCTAGTCCATTACAAGTGAAGTATGCAGATGGCGAGTTAGAAAGATTAGGTACTTCGCATTTATGTCAATGATCTCACCATTTTTGTCTCTTACGAATATTGACAGAAGCTATTGCTTTTTCTAATGAAGGCTCTAAATTTCCTTGTCTTTTCTTTTTTGCCTCTGTATGCTACAATCATATACAGAGCATAAACTCTTTGTTGGCATGCTGCCAAAGAATGTTTCAGAAGCTGAAGTTTCTGCTTTGTTCTCCCAATATGGCACCATTAAGGACTTACAAATTCTGAGAGGGTCCCAACAAACAAGCAAAGGTACATTTTTTATTCATTTTTTTTTTAGTTTTCTTCGATTCTGTTCTGTTCACAATTTGCAATTTAACAAAGCAAATAATTGTTTGCAAACTACTAACTTCCTTACAGCTGAACTAGTGGTAATATTTGCTGTTTTGGCCAGGTTGTGCCTTTTTGAAGTACGAGACAAAAGAGCAAGCTCTTGCTGCTCTTGAGGCTATTAATGGAAATCACAAGATGGAGGTTTGTCTGCACATTTAGCTGTCCATCTTGTCCTTGTCAAGCCTAAATTTCTGTTGAAATATTGAATGGGATTGGTTTTACTTTGACATCTATGGGTAAATGTATAGAAATTTTGCTTGATATCTTATATAGGCTGCACTGGATTAGGATTTAGGCGTTTGTATTGTTTCTCTGGTCCATTCTCCTGGTTGAGATGTTTGATATCGGACAAGAATGAAGCATTCCTGCTTTATACTGACCATTAACCTATCCTCTAGGGTTCAAATGTTCCCTTGGTTGTGAAGTGGGCTGACACAGAAAAGGAAAGACAAGCTCGAAGGGCCCAGAGAGCACAATCTCAAGCTTCTGGTGGACCAAACCAGGATTCACAACGTCCATCACTATTTGGTGCGTTGCCCATGGGTTATGCTCCCCCATTTAATGGATATGGATTTCAGGTTTGTATTTATGTGCTCTGTCCAGAAGTGATTTGACCAAGTTAACAAAAAACCTTTAACTTTGTTTTGTATTTTTTTTATTATTTTATGTTGTTCCCACTGCTTAATTTTGCTTCTGTATCATAACATCTTGATTGAGCATCTGGTATTCCGAAGGTTTGGGTGACTGATTGTATGCTCCTCTCTGTAGGCTCCTGGAGCGTATGGTCTAATGCAATACCGCCTGTTAATGCAGAACCATCCTGCATTCCACAACATGATACCTTCAGTAAACCAAGGAAGTTCATTGCGTGGAATGAGACCTGACCCTGCCTCCAATATGGCCTCTAGAAGTTTTACGGTGCCTCCTGCTACTTATGTTGGTTCTGCATATCCTGGTGTGCCAGGTCTTCAGTATCCAATGCCATATGCTGGAGGAATCATGAGTAACCGTCCAGTGAGTAGCTCATCTGGTTCAGTTCCATTGCCTAATGCAGTCAGTAATCCTTCAACATCTGGTGCCAGCACAAGTTCAGGAGGTCAGATCGAAGGTTTGTGTTCCAGTTAAAATTCTTTTTGTTGTGATTATTAGATGGATTTTGGGAAAAGTACCCTGACTCTTCTGCCTTCTTAAGGTCCACCTGGAGCAAATCTGTTCATTTATCACATACCTCAAGAATTTGGTGACAAAGAACTAGCCGATGCATTTCAGCCATATGGCAGAGTCTTGAGTGCTAAAGTTTTTATTGACAAAGTAACTGGTGTTAGCAAGTGTTTTGGTAAGCAGGATCTTATATTCTTGGAATCATATGTAACCAATAACCCATTTGTTCTAACAATTCCTTGTTTGCAGGGTTTGTCAGTTATGACTCTCCAACAGCTGCTCAGGCAGCCATCAGTATGATGAATGGATTCCAATTAGGTGGTAAGAAATTGAAAGTTCAGCTTAAAAGAGACAGCAAACAGAATAGACCTTATCGAATTCTAGGTGAGTCATGAAAGGAAACAGAAAATGCCTGTCACATGTGGTCGCATGCAACCAGGATTAATGAAGTGACTTCTATTGGCAATTTGGTTGGACCGGGTTTTTATACTTCCACACATCAATTCCATCCTCCTTGTAATTGCCTTGCAGGATTCAAATCCTGAAAAACATGTAATTCATGGTGCATTCCATGTCTATACAATTTGTATTCCATGTACCATTGGAGTTCATTCAGACACTGATTAATTTATTGATTTTTCCTTGAGTAAACTTTCCAGTAGATAACTTGTTGAGGCTCTGGGTTTTCCCCCCACAATTAGTAGTTTATTTGCTTCATGGATCCTTATTATAAACGATTTACTTTATGTAAAAACACTTTCTGATATGTAAGTGTTAGTTCCCTCCTTTCTGGTTTCACAAATCTTGCACCATTAATCCCATACAAGATGCACTCTTTTCTGGGTGTAGTGACATCTGTTATTTGGAGGTCTGGTCCTTCTTGACACCTGGAGAAATGTGCAGCAAGGATTACAAGATATCATGCTGTTATCTACGTGGTGAGATTTTTTTTTTTTTCTCCCGACATAGCTTTTCTGCTTAATTTCTTATCATAGTCAATAGTTGCTATTAACTGCAGACAGCACATCTTGGCGGCATCTTGCAACTAATGTCATTTTCCCAGAATGACATTCCATGATTTTTAGTTGCCATCATGCAAGATTGAGATGTTTGGATTTCTACAAAAGGACACAGGTGTGCACATATTTTCCTGTAAGTACACAGAAGTAATCGTACTTCAGATCTTTTCAAGATACTTAAACATCTACTTTTCTTGATAATTCATGCTTTTCTTGCTGTGCTTTTTGCTAAATAGAGTAATTATCCTCAATTATCTGGTACAGGCATAAGATTGTTACTGGCTATATGAGAAAGGTGTGTTGTTGGCATGAAAGCTTTATTAAACTCTAGTTGTTTTATTGTATGACTGTTGTTAATTGATACGTTTGTTATAAAGAGAATTTTAATTAGTATCCTAAAGTCTGAAGTTTAGTGGAACAGTACCATTTTAGTTCATATGAACTCCAGATTTTTGTCTTACGTATTGGTCGATGTATTGCCTTATTGATAAATGATTGGGAGATATATAAGTCCTCATCTGAAAGAGATCAAGTGGTGACTAATAGGCCTTTCATGTATACAAGCAACAGCAAAATGAGATCAGGAGCTAATTCCTGTAAATAGACATTTAAATTGTAGAATACTCTGCCAATATTCTTAGTCAGAATGCTAATTTAATCGCTTTAATGCTGTTGCTGGTTTGCGATATTTGCTGAATACATGCTGAACCTTGTTCAAAAGGATGATTTATAAATAGTCTCCAGACCTGGTTTATGTAGTTATTCTATTGCTTTATCTTTTTGTGGTTCTTGTCAATTGATCCAGTTCTGTAGGTTTGCTTGAGGTGATTAGAGAAATTTGAAATGGATGGAACAGTATCAAAGTGTCCTTGTGTTTTAATGGTAAGTGATTTCCATGTGGATTTTGGAACTGTGTTCTTTCTTTGTTCCCATCTGTATTCTCGGTTTTACCACATGTTATTGTCTTAGAAGGATTATGGGAGTCTTACATGTAGACCAAGGATGGGTTTAAGGGAGGTATGGAACTAGCAGAAGAAGAAAGTGCTCAAGGTTACATATATATATATATATATATATATCTTACGACTGGAAAGAAGTTTGCCTAAATCAGACTGAGGATAATCAGGTCCACGACCCATGGCCATTAGTTTGGGTGTCTTTTGGTCATCTGATTTGTCTTTTGGTCTTCAGAAGATTTCATTAGGATATAGTACATGACAAGAAAGATACTGTCGCAAACATTATATGATGCGCATTCTTTAGGAATACCCGTGCTGATAAATGCATCTCCTGGGAGGTTTAGAAATTAGAAGATGGAAGCTTTTTTTTATAAATATTCGTTTTACAGGATGATGTGAGTAGGTGTGTGAATAGGCACGGCAAAATTTTGTTCGTTTACATTTCTGTCTTACTGGTTGTTTGATGACATTTGGCTGCAGCCTGAAGGGATGCACTACAGAGTCTGGTTGCCTGCTGATACAAAATTTAAGTGAAGTCAATAATCAATCAACCGAGCCTTCCATCCCAAACTAGTCAGTGTTGGCCGCAGTTGCTTCAGTTATCCTGGTTCAAGGTGAGCGATAAATCTAAACGAGGTCAAGTAAACTCAACATCACTCGACAGCATTTGGTAGCCACTCCGTCTTCCCTTCTCAGAAGGCTGGAATGGTTATTATTGTTAGTAATTGATGGCAATTTATCTTCCATGATCGGCTTTCCCAGTACTCCGCTGTGCTCTTGTATTGATATGTTTACGGGGAAAGGAAGCAAACTTCAAGTCAGTAAAGAGCGATATCAGATCGTGTAGTGTAGTTAATATGCTCTGTAATATGCTCTGTATAACATCTTGTTGTTTTGCATGTGGGGTTTGTATGCTTCGTCCTGTATCCGAGCCGAGCCAGGAGAAGAAAAGAACAATATTTTGCTCATTGCGGCCGGGTTAGTTCTGGAGATTGTGGAGCGTAGGAATTGCACATACAAAATAATTTACAAAAATGAATTATACGAAGTCATGTATAAAGTAGTTATAGGCGATATGTTTGTTTTTTCTTTTGAAAATTGTCCCAAAATGAATGAGATTGGCATAACATTTGTAAAAAATTTCATACCCTTGTCCCTGTGTCCAAATTATTAAATACCAATCATGTGTGTAATATGGATGACCATGAAATGAATAAGTCTTCATATCCTTTATTTCTTTTTCCTGCCAGTGCCAGGTTACCTAATCAGTCTATTCATACATCGGTTCGATTCAGTGTACTTACCACGTAAGCTATTAGTTGGAGTGGACTCGGGGTTGATCTCACCAAAGACTTCAATCAACTCCCTATTCCGTGAATCGTGATTACCTGGTAGCCGGTCGGTCAGGAAATAGGAAAACCCAGCTTTTTCTATTAGCTTTCTTTCATTCAGAGACTCTACCCCCAAAACTTTTGCGAACGAATTGAGTACCTATCTTCAATTCTCTCCTGCCATGTCGACGACCACCATCTGCAACTGCAAGGCCCAAGAAGACCCAGGCATATCAAGATTCCAAGAATACCTTCAAATCAACACAACCCAGGTCCTGAACCAAGCTACGCAATGTCCACCAGATTACGCCTCTCCTAAACCTAAACTGAATAGACATCCATTTACGAGCCTAAGCAATTGAGTTCATCGCCAAAAAAGGGGTCATCATCCTCCGTTGGCTTAGCTCCAACCTAAATCTTCCCTCCCTCCCCTCCAAAACAAAGAGATTGCAAGTTACTCTGATGGTTTGGTCCACAATCGTATCTTAGGAAATTGTTCGGCTACATAATATATTTTGACGGAGACGATCTGGATTGGGGTTCAGGTGGCTATAGAGCATAATCAGGTGTGAGGATCTGGATGGCGAGTGAGGTAATTAAGTGGGTCGATCTGAATGTCCTTGTTCGTCTCATTGTTGACGTAGTAGGTTTTGGAGGTAGTGGTAGACTCATCGTGCCAGATCCTTACTTATGAGGATGGATGCTTTGGATCTGTTTTCGGCAAGATTCTGGATCCAGCCATGCAATTGGGGTTTTACGAAGAACTTGATGAATACGTTAGACACTTATATTTACTTCCATCTCAGCATTTCAATTTTCTTAACTATGCGAAATTTCACGGCTCTTGGAGGGTTTTTTTTTTTTTTTTTTGTATGGACCTCAACCATGGCCATAAATCAAGCTAGACCCCGTGAAACATTTAAGAAATAGATTCTCAAGATAAAGGAGAATCATGAAACGTGGACTTCTTTTTAAGTCCATCTGTTTAATACCAGCTTGTGGAGCATTTGGCTGAGCTGAAATAGTGTGGTTTTTCAACAGTTTCATCGGATTACCAATCAAATTCTATCTATACAAGAAGACATGATCATAGAGGTACTTGTAGAGAATGAATATACACATACAGTCCTTAACGTAACTCAGGCGCCACCTACATACAGGTTTAAATCTCGAGGTGAAAAATAGTGCTCTCTGACTCTAATACAATTCAAGGTTGATGGTATCCAAACACATCTGTCAAAGTGAGAGCAATTGGGTGAATATGTTTACTGAGCAATCATATTAACCATACTATACAAGTTTTGGTAGAGCAATCCTAAACGCAATCAGATTTGCTGCTATTAGTGCTCTCCCTAATGTCACCATCTTAACTGATTGCCTTTAAGAATTTATTTTCATTGCTAATAAATTGGTTGACTATTGAGAAGTTAAGCATCTTTTGCAGGAAGCGAGAACTCCACTCCCAAAGTTCTCACTTCCTCCCAAAGTTCAAACGACTATCTTTGATGGCGATCAAATGGCAGCAATTGAAGTAGAGGTGAAAGTATAACAAATGGCCTAAACTTTGACCCAAAAAAAGTCGTGTAACATAACCCAACCCGACATTGACTTTAGTGTGTAAGTGTCGGTTGATTCAGCCCTAAACTAGATTAACTTGATTTCAACCCTCACTATCCCTAACCCAACCCACTACTCTGTCATTCTCCCTAACCCAAGTGCCCACGGCCCAAGCCCAATGAACACTCTGTTGAACTCTAACCTAACGTCTATACTACGGATAACATGCGCATATGTTCATTTGAACATAGCAGATAAATGATGCTTTTACCCTTAACTATTATATCTAATTACTGTCATACCCCACATATCAGATCGTGAGATAAAACCAAAATTCAAAGAGTTCCAGAACCTTTGTCTTCTCTGATCTCCATGCTTGACGCCTACGTGGCCTGTGACAATGCTCCAATCAAGGAAGATCTGAGAGAGCGATGAAGCCGAAGATGATGAATGAGAGTACGGTGAAGGCAGATCAGCACGGCCAGCCGCAAGGAGAGGCAAAGGCCAAGGTGCGATGGTGCAAAGAGGCAGATTGGCGCGGTGGGACGAGGTGAAGCTAGGCGCGAGGGGAGGCGAGGGCCGAGGCGCGGCAATGCGAGGTGTGAGGCAATGCACGACAGCACGAGCAATGAGCCAAAGTCTAAGTGGTAGGGAGGGCGGTTTGTGGCAGTTGTAGAATGAGGGTTATAGCGTGGAGGGAGGGTTGTTGATGAGAGATGGCGTTTGATTTTTGAAAACAAAAAATATCTTTTTTGTGGTAGGGAGGGCGGTTTGTGGTAGTTGTAGAATGAGGGTTATAGCGTGGAGGGAGGGTTGTTGATGAGAGATGGCGTTTGATTTTTGAAAACAAAAAATATCTTTTTTGTTAGTTATTATTATTTAGACACTTTTTTATTGTACTTTAGACATTTTTAAATTTTTATTTAGACACTTTTTTAAACATTGAACCATATACTTTTATTTGAACATTTCTTTAAATATTTAGACACTTTTATATACTGATTTGAATACTTTTATATATTTAGTCAGACACTTATTTTAATTATTTCAGACATTTATTTTCTAAATGTAACAAATTTTTTAGAAGTTATTTAGTCATACACTTTTATATATTTCTTTAGACATTTTTCAATATTCAATTAGACAATTTTACTTATTGATTCAGACACTTTTTTATTATATTTTAAATATAACAAATTGTTCAGAAATTGATTCTGTCATTTTTTGTTCAGACACTTTTACATTTTTATTTATACATTTTACAATATTCAATCAGAAACTTAATCTTATAGCTTTAAACATTTTTAATTTAACCTTATAATAATTTGTTTTATATTACTTTGTAGACATTTCCATATATTATATTAGACACATTTACATTTTATTGCAGACATTTTTGTTGTTCGGAAGCAATAAAGACGTGCTTGGGGGAAACGATTAAAAGTAAGATCCGGCGGGTGACGAAGAGATCTGGCGGGTGATCGATGAGATCCGACGGGTGACAACAAGATCTGGCGGGTGATCGATGAGATCCGGTTGGTGACGATGAGATCCAAAGCCGAGCAATTGCGAGATCTAGAGGCGGATGATGACTATAAGATCTGAAGGTGGTGATGATTCATTATAGGAGAAGACGGTGGCGGCGGTGGTAGAAGCGGTGGCAGAGGTGAGTTTTCAAAAGTGAGGGTGAGTTTTGGTCCATGGACAAATTAGTCAATTTATTTATTGAATTGTGGGTTATATATAGGGAATTAGAGCTAGATTAGTATGTTTAATTAGGCATAGGTCTACAATATAATAACTATAACGTTTATACAATGGATACTATACACATATGTCTAATTAAACATAACATAGATTTTACTGAGCACAGACGAAGTCGGAGAGGCAACCGGAGCTAGAGATGAAGTCGAAGCAACGATTGGAGTGAGACGATGCTAGTAGTGGTGATTGGAGGAAGCGAGGCGAGGTCGAGACCAAGCGAGGTGAAGAATGGCTAGGCGCGAAGAGCGATGGTGTAAGGCTAGGCCAGGGGTGAGGTGAGGCCAGCGTAGGCACGAGGCACAAGGCGAGGATCGGCGAAGCGCAAGGCAAAGCCGAGACCAAGCAAGATGAGGAGCGGACAGGCATGCGGTGCTACGATGCAAGGCGAGGCCAAGGATGAGGCGAGGCATGGTAGCGCAAGGCAATGCCAGGCGAATGATGAGGGGAGGCTGAGCATAGAGAGAGGGCAACAGCTCTGGTCGAAGAGAATGCGGTAAGGATGAAAGGGATGATAAGGAGAAGAGGCAGATGAGAGATGCGAAGAGTCTGATATGTTTAGACACTTTTCTGTTGTGATTTAGACATTTTAAAATTTTTATTTAGACATTTTTTAGAAATTGAATCATATACCTTTATTTGAACAATTTTTTAAATATTTAGACACTTTTACATGTTGATTTGAACACTTTTATATATTTAGTCAGACACTTATTTTAATTATTTCAGACATTTATTTTCTAAAGTTAACAAATTATTTAGAAGTTATTTAGTTAGACACTTTTTTATATTTCTTAAACATTTTTCAACATTCAATCAGACAATTTTACTTATTGATTCAGACACTTTTTTTATTATATTTTAAAAATAATAAATTGTTCATAAGTTGATTATGTCATTTTTTGTGTCAGACACCTTTATATATTTATTTAAATATTTTACAATATTTAATCAGATACTTATTCTTATAGCTTTAGACACTTTTAATTTAACATTATAATAATTTATTTTATATTACTTTGTAGGCACTTTCACATACTATATTAGACACATTTACATTTTATCGCAGACACTTTTGTTGTTCGAAAGCAACAAGGATGTGCTTGGAGGAAACGATCAGAAGTAAGATCCAGCGAGTGATGACGAGATCCGGCGGGTAATCGACTAGATCTTGCGGGCGACAATAAGATCCAGCGGGTGACGAGGAGATCCAGGAAACGATTAGAAGCAAGATCCGGTTGGTGATCAATGAGATCCGACGGGTGATGACAAGATCATTTGGTTGATCGACGAGATTCGGCGAGTGACGACGAGATTCGACAGGTGATGACAAGATTCGGCGAGTGACGACAAGATCCGGGAAACGATCAGAAGCAAGATCTGGCAGGTGATCGATAAGATCCAGCGGGTGACAACAAAATCCGACGAATGACGATGAGATCTAGAGCCAAATAGTTTCGAGATCTGGAGGCGGATGATAACTATAAGATTTGGAGGCGAAAACGATTTATCGGAGGAGGAGATGACGGTGGCGGCAGCAGAAACGGCAACAGAGGTGATTTTTCAATAGTGATGGTGAGTTTTGGTCTATGGACAAATTAGTCAATTTATTTACTGAATTGTGAGTTATTTATAGGAAATTAAGGCTAAATTAATATATCTTATTAAGCAAAGGTCTATAATATAATAACTATAACGTCGAAACGTACGCACGTCCGACCTGAACCCGTCCATCACCCAGTGTCAATTGCCCCTTTCGTTCGCTAGGGCTAGGCTATCCAACCTCCCTCTCTTCTTCGACCTTCGTCTTCGCCACCACCAGAGGCCAGAGGAGACTTCGCCATCACAAAGAGCAGAGTTGCCTCCTCGTCGTAGCCTCGCCCCACTGTCTGTCTCGAAGGTCGCTCTCTAGTCTCGATCTCCTCCTCTCATTGTCTCACTCTCAAATCGTCTATGCCCCTCTTGCCCCCGTCGAATTTGGAGGTCCTCACTTCTCAGTTTTTGGCTGATAAGCTCATACAAGCAGAAAAGCGCAAGGTGAGTGGCAATTATGAGTGAAGATTTGTGACTCAACAAAAATGATGTATTTCTTTGCTGCTGGAACAATTGATTTGCTGGATCTATCATATATATGTGCTGCTGTTATTTTTCTTTCTTTCTGTTTTGCTTCCAGCCAGCTTGCAACTGCATCACGAAATTGAGAAATTGGGTTGACTCGATTTTTATATATTCGGGTTCGAGTCGATTTGGGCTACAAAGTAAATCTGGTCGTGTTTGGCTTGCTGTAAACAGAGAAGCAGGGGCGGAGCTAATGGGAACCGGGAGGTGTCTTGTCCCCTTAATATTTTTCATAATTATATATGTGATGTATATTTATGTATTATTTTAAAAAAGTAAATAGTAAAAAAATATTTATAACAACATAAATAGTAAAGAAAATAAAAGAAATACTAGTGATTTTAAATTTTTTTAAAGTAAAAATTTACACAAAATACTAATGTATTAACCTCAGTATTTTACTTAAAATAAAAATTTTAATTAATTTTTTTTATTTTCTTATTATCACATCAATCAAATTGTTTGTTAAAGCCAAAGCTTATACTGTAGAAATTAAAATTAATAAGTTTTAATATTTTTAGTTGTAAGGGCTTAAATTATAATTTTAATATTTTTTTTTCCTATAGTTTGAATAAAATTATTCTGATATATAAATTTTATATTAAATATTCCCAAATCCAGCCTCCTCGCTCGCTCCGCCCCTCGAGAAAAGTATGAATATTTCGAATGGGGTTTCGATCTAAACTCAAATTTGCAACCCGATTTTCACCTTTAGGTTGAATTAAGCACACCAGCATCTATTTTGTGTTCTAAGTACCTTAACTCTTTAAGTTATCTCTGCTCTTTTAATTTTAATTTTGGACGGATGTGGAGTGGAGCCATTAAGATTTCCTTTTTGTTGAAAAAATACCACACATCAGTTTCTACGGTTGCAGCATCCACGTTTCAAACATGCATCAAGCTCTTAGCATATGAAATCAGACTTGTGGATTTTTTTTTTTTTAAATTAGAGCACTTGTTTTATGAGCGGCTGTTAAAAAATGCTGCAACTTGTTGAGCTTTCTAGTTAAGAATTTAAGAAATGGTTTTCTTTATGTGTAGTTCAACCAATACAATATATGAGCAGTATTTTAGTAAATCATGGTGAAAATGTCTGCATCCACAGTTTCTATGTGTAGTGTAACTATGTTGATCACTTTTTATTCTTCGTATAATTTTAAATTTTTTGTACATATAATTAAATTTAACATAATACAAAAATCATGAAAATTAGGATATTGATTAATCCTAGATAGAACTTATTATATCATCAATTCAACATCCTTCATGCATTCTTTACTATCACATGTGGTAACTTATTATTATTATTATTATTATTATTATTTGGGTGGAAAAGCCCTTAGTTGGCACTTGGGACCTCGTTTGTTTGTACTTGTATCCCACTTGATGTTTTTTAAGATTAAGCAATTTATTTCTTAACTCAGTCTGAAAGTATTAATGCTTTTCTTCCAAAACCCAAACCCCGAATGACGGGAATGGTCTTTTTCCCCAGAGTCACTCTCTTTGACCTGTTGTCTCCGGTCAATATAATACTCCTGGTCTCTTCAAATAATTAATTGAAATCTAAAATTTCTTGATTGACTGCTCTTAAAGATTAATTCTCTTCAGTTGAATTTCACCAAAGACAATTTCTAATGATTTTTCCCCATCCAACAAATTCAAAGCAACTGAGGGAGGCACATGAGGCTTAGTTGAAAACGGAACACGTTTTCCCTTTGCTTTCCATTTACTCAATATTTGTATTAGTAATTTTTAAGAATGAATTATTAGTGATTACTCTGGTATGTAGTGATTGTTGGTTCAACTTGTATACTAATTGAATTTTCTGTACATAAAAAAGTCCCAAAAAATATTTGTTAATTTTTTTTTCAAAAAAAAAACGATTGGGTTTTTTTTATTGATTTTCCTTTTTATTGGTTGATACAGAAAAAAAATGTTATAAAAAATTAATTAATTTTTTTAAATTTGTTCATTTGATTATTAATTAAATAGAGTTTAGACTTTCAAATGATATTAGATTTAGAAAAAAAAGAAAAAAAGAAAAATAAGAATAAAGAATTATTTTTAATAATAGAAAGGGGAAGGACATTTTTAGTCCTATAATTTTTTCAACTTTGCCAAGTGAGTCCTAAAATTACTCAAGTTGCCGACTGATTCATATAACATTAAAATTGTCAACTCTATTAGTCCTAAAACCTGTTTAGCTGGCAGAAGTGCTAGCATGGCACTTAAAGCCGTTTATTTCAATGACTAAGCTGACACTTCTCAAACCTTAATTACTTATTTAAACTTTTTTTTTAAAAATTTGAGGGTCATTTAAGTATTTTTATTTTCAATCAACATTTCCACGCATGCTTGCTCCAACGTTTCCACGCAATCCGCCACCACACACCTGCCGCAACGGCTACCCATTTCCCAAGATGGATTAGGAGCAGTAAATACACAGGTAATAAGATTTTCTTTGTTTCACATCTTTTTTCTCAATTATCAAACTTTAAAAAGTATTTCTTTTAAAATTTTCCTTGTTTATGATTTTATATCAATTAAATTTTTACAGTTGTTTATGATTTAAAAAATCATTCATTTACTTTTAATGGAGAAATTTTAAGATAGATTAAAATAAAATATGTTACAGAGAATATATATTTCTTTTTCACATTTTTTTTTCTACAGAAAAAACCAAAGAAATTTGAGAATTCTCTAATTTGAAGTACCAATTGTTATTGTCTACCTGGCCCGCACAAATTGCTCTAGGATGAAAGTAAAAAGTTCCTTGAATTTCAACTACATCTACATTTGAATATAATAAGCTTGTAGAGACAAAGATAAAACAACACCAAAGCTCCCACCAACAGCCACATCTCCCCGGGCCTCACCCATGAACCCGATTTTTCCCTTTCCCATTATTCGTCCCATTAAGTCCTCGGCGGAGTTCATGTACGGGAGATACAGAAGAGACGCCCAAGAAGCAAAAACTGCAGCAACGGTTTCTGGGCAAGAATCGTGCCAATGAAAGCCGAGAGAGAGGGATAACCAGCGGTGGCGGGTGAGAGAATCCAATGCAAATCGCAGGCGCAGCGTTTCTACTTTCTAGTAAAGTGGTTGTTGGGGGTTATAATCAATTAAGACATCCTAAAATGATCCTCAAAATTTGCAAAAATTTTCAAGTAGATAACTTAGATTTGATAAATGTCAGTTTAGTCATCAAAATAAACGGCGTTAAGTGCTATATCAGCAGTTCTGTCGGCCAAACAAGTTTTAGGACTAACAGAGTTGACTGTTTTAACGTCATATGACTCATATGGTAACTCGAGTAATTTTAGGATTCACTTGGCAAAGTTAAAAAATTTATAGGACTGAAAATGTCCTTTCCCCTTGTAGAAATGACTTGCTTCTAGAAGATCTGAATCATTCTGCACTAAAATTATGATCTATGCCAAAATTAAAAGAAGATAGTACAGCCCATCCATCCCTTCTAGAAAATATTTCGGAGGGCCACATGGTTACATCAGTTTGAAAAGATGGTTGCGCTTCTTTCCGCAGGTTGAAACATTCTTAAATATTTATAAATCAAAAGGAAAGAAAAGAAAAAGAAAAAGAAAAAGAAAAAGAGAAGCATGCTGAATTGCCAACCTATTAAGAAAGCAGTTGCAGATAAGAAACCATGTGTCAAACATGGCGACCTACCCTCTTATTTAGACTCCTCTTTTCCTGAGCTTCCGAGCCACAAAACTTCAAACCCCTTATCATGTCACAAGAAATGACAAAATAGTTAACCTCTCGACTGCTAGATTGTAGTGGACGTCACAAATTATATATAATTTGTGATGTTAATTACAGATTTTGTTGGTACATAATATTGTTGCTAATTTGATCGACAGTGAGGGGAGGTATGAGAAATGTTGTTGATGTCTCTTCTCTCTTCCTGATGGAGGTCACCGGAGATTCCGAGGCCGACCCGGCCCCCCATCCTTCGCCGGTTCATTGCGAGGACGACGGCGAAGACAAAGACGAAGACGACGTGGATGACATTGATGCAGAGTCTCGCAGCTCCAAGACAGTTTCCAAACGTTCCGGGCATCATAAGCAGCTGAATTGCTGTACAGACTTTGTTCGGGCATGGATCGAAGAGCATTGTTGTAAAGCCGTAGCGGAAGAGGATGAGGGTGAGGAAGAAGAAGTGTGCTTGGAGAAGAAGGTGCAGCAGAAATCTGCTGTTCCTCTGGATTCTGATGTAACCATGGATGAGCAAGAGAAGAGCAGGCGTTTTTGGGAGACTTGCTTGGCTTCTTGATTAACTGTTTGATTTTCCTTTTTTTTTGGGGGGTAAATAAGCTTGCATTAAGAAAAGAAAACGGGCATACCATAAAAAAAGAGAACAAAAAAAAAAAAAAAAGGGACCCACTAAGGAGGATCAAAAATATGTGTAGAGTTACTATTTGATTTTTTCTGTTGTTGCTTTTGGGTCATTTAAATCATTTGCATCAATACTTCATTTTTTTATATCTTGGATAATAAAATGAAATGTTAATCTTACGTATGCTAGGCTTATTCATGCGTCCTTACTTGCAAGATTACTTATATATTAATATTAAACTTCAACCGAAACTTTGTGCTTAATATAATGGTTAAACAACTAGCTGAATTGTTGTATATATATATGCAGGGTATTATTGGCATTTCACATAACAGAGACGTTTTGACATTGACACATAGCAAACTTTCTATTTTTAGAAAGTTATCAGCACATTTTGTCAAATATAATCCTAAAAATTAAGTTTAAATTAATTTATAATTAAGATAATATTACTATACACAAAAAAAAAATCACATTTTCTACCACTAAATCTCATTAAAAAATCATCTCATTGGACACTGATCCATTCAATTTAGAAGTGTTGCATCTTAATTACACTTTCTTTTTTCTTTCTCTTCATCATCATCTTTCCGTTATTAACGTCGATTGAAACTGATTCGAGTGTCCTTTCAAATTCTAACAAGTATTTCCTCATCCCCGATTTCTTTAATTTCTCTTTTCACTCCACTGAATCAACTCCATTTCTTTTAGAATTCTTTGCTCAAATCACTACCTATCGTCCCTATTGAAAAACAAGCAGTACCATTTCTTCATCATTCTCCTCTTCCCCATTTTCGCTCGATTTTATTATCATTTACTCTACCTGTTGCCGCCACTTCAAGTCTTTGATCGCCTTCAGGCTCTAGGTTCCACTTGTCGCTGTGTGTAGGATCCCCTCTGTCTCCATCATTGTTATCCTCAACCCCGTTGCCATGGATGATTCAATCATTCTCTTCCACCAACCCTTTCAATGGGACGATGATTCACGGCTCCTTGTATCTATAGTTTTTCACTTCATTCATTTTTTTCTCTTATTGTCTCGTCTTATTGGTGGTTGTTGAGATGAAGGTAATTTTGTGAATATCAATTAAACAATTTTTAATTAGTCAATTGGGGGAGATTTCGGGTCCCTTGGATAATAATTAGATAACTAATGGTTTAATTAATCATCTGTCATCCTTATCGTCTTCAGATGATTAGTTCAACTTCTTAAGTGATATGCAAGGTCTTTTCTTGTCCATTTTTCGCATTGGTTGGCCGATTCCCTTGGTTGTTTTTTTTATTGTGTGCAGGAGTTCATGGGGCCATAATTCGAGAGTTCAAGAAGGCAATCAGTTTTTTTTTTTTTTTACGCAAATAGAAACTTGGGAATGTTTCTTCACTGTCCCTTACTCACCTTCAATATCTTGTGTTTTGAGGTACTGCTGTTTTGCTAAGAAGTTTATGCCCGATTTCACTTCTCCTGATTTTTCTTGGTCTCTGAGGAACCAGTGTTGATGCATTCTTCTTTCTATTTAGCATGATATTATGTTTCAGCACTTTTAATTTCCTTAAGTTAATATCCAACAATACCATGTTGATATTTATGTTACATTGGTAAATTGTTTAGATTCTATATAGTATAATTGAGAGTTTCTGGAATTGGCCATTTGGTAGAGACGACACATAGTATAAGGTGCAGGTGCATAACTGCATGTATAAAGAAACAAGTAACTAGTGATGGAACGAGAATACATCAGCATCTTAAATATACATTTGACCATCGAAATATGTTTTCTTTCTACTTCTTCAAAAATTGTATAGGGAGAAATTAAGAAATAATCTGTTTTCGATTAGTAAGATCTATGTATTGGACCTTGGATCTGCTGAAAACAGGTCCATCTTTTTTCTTCAGTTTTGAGGGAAATGAATATGAGATCCTACAACTTTAAGAGGATATATTTTACAGGCTTGTACATCTTTGGCTTGGCTGCTAAGGAGATGGCAAAATAATGACCAAACAGCTTGGTTTCTGTAGAGGAGTATTTTGTAGCAAAAGTTAAAACATATAGTTTTATTAGAATGTACCTTATTTTTATTTATACATCCTTTATTTAGTGTTCCATACTAACTTTATTTTTTCAACTTGGTGCAGGAAGCAAGCTGCGAGCGAAACAACTGCTTCGGATCGGATGTAGCCGCTAGAGTTAAAAAATTTGCTTGGAGGTATCTCTCTGTTCATTCCTATCTCTTGAAACTAAGTACCGGAAAAGCCATAAGTATAGAGCATTTGTCTATGTAAACAACTATGTCCGTTGTCTGCATGTGTTCGAAGATGTTATTATGTACATAAACACACTTCTTTCTGTCCAGACTATTGAACTTTGTCAACCAAGTCTTCAACAAATATGTTATCCCTTCAACAAATAAGCTTAACTCGGAATCTTTGGTCCAAAATGAAAAGAAAAAGGTATATTAGTTATTATTTTTTATGCAATCTTGATGACAAAGATAATGTAACTAAGGAGGATGAGGATAACTTGAATACAGGTATGCTTATATATGTTAGTTTTGAGGCTAATTTTTACTTTTTTTATTTGTTTTTACTGGTTCCTTACCTAGAACCAATATCTTTGAAAGGTAATAGTTCATCCATCTAGTAATTTTTTCAAAATTAATTAAATTTTTAGAAATTTTTTTCCACACATGCAGCTTGAAAAAAAAAATCAATAGAAAATACTTACCCTCTATAAAATATTTTAAAAATATTATTTTAGTTTCAAAGTGTAGAGATTGATTAACAGGAGTATACAAATTTAGTCATTATTTAATTTCCCCACTATTTAGATTTATAGTGAATTTTTACTATTGGCTCCTGAAATATGTCAATAGTTTTACTTTGATCCTTAGTTAAGTTAGTTACTTGATCGTCCCTGATCTATATTATTGGCCTATGGGATAGGCGAGGAGAAGGCCAATACAATCACTTGAATTAAATTACACATGAACCGGAGACCAAATTATAAACCGTGCGATTTTGCTTGATTATTGTTCAAGCTCCAACAGGAGCAACTTGACTGGTGAATTATTGGGGAAATTGGATAAAGCCAACACTTTATTTAGTTTCAAAATTGGCAAAAATCTTAAATATATTACTACCATTTTTGGCCAAGCTAAAATCTACCACTAAATTTTTTTTGTCCAAATGGCCACTAATTTATTTTTAAAAATAGCTCAAATTAGTCCTTGACCATAAAACGGCTAAAACAATAAAACAGAGGGAGAGAGAGAGAGAGAGAGAGAGAGAGAGAGAAAGGGCGAGAAACTTAGTAGTTTAAAATCTTAGGGTGGTTATGTAACTTTTAACAAACTTTGAGAATTCTAGGGAAGTTATCCGTTTGTCCTTACGCATCATTTGAAGAAAAAATAAAATATGAAATTTTAAGAAAATGTTTGAAAAAGCAAAAAACATGAATGAAAAAACGAAAAATAGTTATTTTTTAGTGATAGATTTAGTCTATCCTAAAACATTAGTGATATATTTGAAATATTTGACTATCAGTTAATTAAGTATTTATGTGGAACATGTAAATTAAGATGCATCAAGTAGCGGTTGACTTTGGTCGGAACAAATCCAAAGGCTTATGGACCAATGGATCGGGCGCTCTGGAGCAACCCTACAACCAGGAAAAATCGGAACCCAATAACTGGGGCAGCTGGATCAAGTAAGGAGCAATAATCAAAGAAGAGAATGCAGCAATTGAGCTGTTATGAGCGTAAATAACACATCATTTTATTCAATTTTTTAAAATATAAATAAAATGACATTAGAAATTGTCATTTATAAAATAAAACATTTTATTTGTTTAACTAGCATTGAACTTTACACTCACTTGATAACCACTTTCACAAATGTGCCAGTGGCAGATGTTAATTTTATTGAGCCAATAGTTTTCTTTTAGTAAATATAATTTTTTTCTACTTTTTAATGCTCAAAATTTTAACATTACTTTTAATTATTTTAGGCATTGTTACATTAAACTGATCCAGGATAAAGGAGAAGCAAACCAAGTAAAAGATGAAGACATATCTACATAAATTGTTATGACTTCTATCGCAAATATTTTATGCAAATGGATAATGTGTTAAAACTATATAATATTGATTGAGCATGTTTTGATACTTTTATTATTATTATTGGTCTAATGATAACATTTATGTTAATGATATTTGATTGTCATTTAAATATATATATCCAATATTATATATTTTAACATTACTTGTAATTATTTTAGGCATTGTTACATTGAACTGATCTAGGATAAAAGAGAAGCAAACCAAGTAGAAGATGAAGACATATCTACATAAATTGTTATGACTTCTATCACAAATATTTTATGCAAATAAATATGTGTTAAAACTATATAATATTGATTGAGCATGTTTTGGTACTTTTATTATTATTATTGGTCTAATGATAACATTTATATTAATGATATTTGAATGTCATTTCATGTCTAGAAATGTCTTTTGCTTAACTCTTGCTTACGTGTTTTTACTCTTATGTTGCCATCTTTCATCTTTTATACCGACGTTTCAATTTTGTCCTTTCATTAGCTATAAATAATATTTTTAATTACCATGATATTTAAAAGGAAATTTAACTATGTATTAATTCTAAAATTTATACATATTAATTAAATTTGAAAATTCAATCTTTTAAATATATAACTTTCATAAATAAATATCCTATTTATTTTATTAGTCATATGTTATGTAACCTATTTTGGGAAATTGATGTCTCTCCTTTCATATTTTTTTCTATATATATTAACACATTATAATATTGTAAAACCTACACAAATGTAAGCATCTCTTCTCTTTTCATTTTCAAAAATCATATTTTCCAAGATTGAAATTATGCATGATTCTTTGTCATTGATATCTTAAATTTAGGCTACTGCTTCTTCTTCTTCTTCTTCTTCTTCTTCTTCTCTATATATGTATATATGTATGTACATGTATATGTATGTATGTATGTATGTACGTACAAATGTATGCATGTATGTATGTATGTATTTTTTATTTTGGGAATCTATTTTGATTGACACAATATTATTGTGTAGTGATACATTTAGTCCTATGAAATTCTTATTTTGTATGTTTTCAAGTTTGAATTATGATATTTTGTCTTTTAGATTGCAATTCTAACTAAATTCTATCTATATTGTTGGATCTTATTTTAAAAATATTAATTTTTCATCAATTTCATATTCAGGAATAAACTTGGAAGCTATACCATAAAAGATCCAAACATGAGATAGAGACATGGAGATGATTTGATGGGAGACAAGAAAAAAAATCTATGTTGTATAATACATATTAATTTTTTATATATATTTGATAATATGTTAATTTTTCAATTTTTTACACCTTCTAAGTGTATCATTTTCATTATGTAAAACCCATAAGTTCTTATTATTATAATTGTAATAGTTAGTAAGTTTATCCTATGATAAATATAATTACATGAAGCCCATAAATGTATAATAGTTATGTTGTCATCATAAAAAGCATTTTTCTTGCATAATTTTTTGTTTACTAATCAATTTCAAGATTTTATAATTTTGGTACAAAAAATATCCATCTTAATACTTTCGGGAAAAAATTTTCAATATTCTTTTTTATTCCTTGCTTTCTCTCACACATTACCATATTTAAAATAGATTTTATTGCATATTTTCTCACATAAATTCACACGCTAACTTCACACAAAAAAAAAAAAGGGAAAGCTCTTTAAAATCTTGTACATATAATGCAATTAGTAAGAAAACATTAATTTTTGGCTATAATATCATAACCTTTAATATTTATTCTAAAACTTTCGTACCATTTTTCTATTTTAGAAATATAATAAGTAAGATATTTAACGTAACAAGAATAATTTGTTCATGAGAAAAAATTTTATTATCTAAAATAAAAAGATCACACCAAATAGCACATATTTTCATAAAAAGGAAACAATTAATTTTTCAAATAATTGTAAATTTGAGTCACTTTATAAAATAAATGGGATTATCAACATTAATTGTTTCCAAAACATAATCAAATTGACATTATTAACATTTAATTCATTTTAGGAAAATATAGAAAATACATTAACACTTACCAAAAATAGTTTTATTATTCTCAATGGTAAAAGACATTAGTTTTTTATTCAATTTTAAAGGCTTGAATTCAATATAAAATTCTTGTATGATTTTCAAAATTGTACTTTTTTTTGTTGAACCAATGCATCAAACTAATACCAGCATTTTTCTTTGTTTTAAATTGATTTGGTCAACTATGCATTATACAAAAAAGGTAAACTGAATTATGATGTGTGTTAATATTATTACCTTTATTACATCTTAGACTTTTCTCATTCCTATTATAAATTTTCCCATATATATGAGTACATATTGAAAATAAAATCTAAACTAATAGACAATAGTGGACATGTTCTTTGTTCCATTTTTTCTTTTTATTCAATATTTTGATTTTTTTTTGTGGTGTGGTTGGTTACTATTAAATAGTTTTTCTTATCATTTATTTTGTTAATTATTATTGTATTTTTTATTTTAAATTTATAAATATATTTTACATTAGATGGTGTTATTATTATTTTCATCACTCAATCATGTTTATTTACTAAAAATACATGACACTTGATTGGAGTTATTTTTGTTAGCTTCAAATTATAACTTTCTTCTATTACCTTCATTATTTTTTTCTTTAAAAGTGTTTTAAAAAATTAATAATTAAAGAAATAAGCTAGCACTACATTAAGGGTTAATTAATATATGCTAATACTATATTAAAAAGATGGTTGAACATGGAATGTAATAAAAAAATTAACATCAGGTTAAATTTTTTAGGTTAAGTCATTTTCTTTGGTGAATAGGTCAAATTTTTTTTATTTATTAATTATAATGATCTTTATTAGATTAATTTTACTTTAAATATTATTAGTTTACAACTTTATTATTAATACTCAATACCTAGCTAGGTATTTATATCTTAACCATAAAGTTGGAAATCAACTCATCCTTTATTTTTTCATGTGCCTAAAATTGTTATCATTATCAACTTTTTGAAATAAAAATTGTCCAATAGTTGGGATTCACCTAATATATAATTGTTATCAGGTTGTGATTTTGATGAAAAGTTTCAGTCGAGCTCGAGCTAAGTGTGTTTGGGCTTGACTTAGCTCGATTAGAACCCTAACCTATATAAAAAATAATTGGTTTTTTTAAACAATCATCTTGAAAAGTAATGAATATTTTTTCTATAAAAAAAAACAAATTAACAATATTTTCATTAGAGGTACAAATCTTTTGATATAAAATATGTATTTATTTTAGTAGAAAATTTTTTTTAAGTGTTTGTTGAGGGCGTAGGTTAGGCCGATTATAGGTCATGGGCCTTCTTTGGTAGACAAAGATGTGAAGAAAGAGGTTTGGGTAAGATATTGCTAAATCCAAACCCTCTCAACATGTAAGTGAGTTCATATCCGACTCCCATAGGTAGGCAGGTAACACACGCTTTACCCATTTTGTGCATGTGTATGCGCACGCATGCACGCACACACACACACACACACACACACACACACAAACTTCATTTTTTTCTATATATTTTATGTATGTTTTAAAATAATATGTATGTCTACAAATAATTAATAAATAAAAATTTATAAAATCAGGTAACATAGAAAAATTTACACTAAATTATAACTTTATTTTGAGATAAAATTAAAATTTTTAGAAATAAATATACTAATTGATGATGTGTATGATGCAGTAGAATTAGTTAAACTTATAACCTTCCCAAAGCTTTGTGGGTAGGGTCGAAGCTAGAATGGGTTGGTTTAGGAAGGGTAAGGGCAATAAAGTAATTTTGTCAGCTCTATTGGTAAGAGCCAAGCTTAGCCAATTATACTTAACAATATATTTAATTTATCTTATGCAAAAGTCTACCTTTTGAATGTCTTGATATGGCTATGTTTTTTTTCTGAATAAGTTATTGTAAAGCATGACGAGTAACTTGCCAGTTTCTCAAAATTTGAAGGTCACACGAGACAAAATAGGTAATTTAGGGAAGTGGCAATCGGGTATATGTCCTTTGGTGGTAGCTATGCTAAAAGGCAAAAACTATGTTTCTAAAACTAATATTTGAAATACTCATACTTATTTTTTATTTTTCTTACTTTTCTTATACATGTTTTTGTAATCTGATACTCCACAATAAATCTGTTTTCTTACATTTTGGGTAAAATTACACATAACAATCTTTGCGAGTAAAGTTGAGTTTGGGTAGGGTAGGTAGGGGCAGTAGAATTATTTTTGTCATCTCCATTGGTAAGGATAAGTTAGGTCAATTGTACTTAGTCTTATATCTGATTTAGCCTATACCAAAACCTATCATTTGAACACCTCGATGTAGCTATGTTCCTCCTTTTAATAAGTTATTGTAAAGTATATGGGCTAACTTGCATGTTTCTCAAAACCTATAGGAATATCAAGATATAATTGACAGTTTGGGGAGTGCAGTCAGGGTCAGTATCTTCTGGCGATGCTAGGGAGCTGGGACTATGTTTGTAGAACTAATACTTAAAATACTCATACTCATTTTTTTTATTTTTCTTATTTTTTCTTCGATACGTGTTTTAGTAGCTTGACACACCATAGTAAATCTATTTTTTTTCTTTTTCTTACGTATATATTCTTCTCACTCTTGCAATCCAAAATTTTGTAAACAGTGCATAAAAATAAAATTTTGTATCACCTTATGCTAACATCTAAAATATACTCAAGGATTTGTTAATTGTTAAAATTTTTTTGTAATGTCTTACATAATTATCTTAATCTAGACATTCTATAATTCCCTATCTAATTTATGTTCTATTACTACTATGAACTATATAAAAATTAAAATAATATGCAATATTAGTATAATATTGTATTCATTTTGAATATGATTTCTTACTGATTTACCTAATAACACATGATTATTAATTGTATAATCATGTATTTTTATTTAAACTATTGCTTATACTATCAAGGCACATATTACTATCACTTTATTTTACTTGTAATGTGTTCATATTGATGAATAATATTTTTACCTATTATTTTATTTAAAATTTTCATTGCATTATTTATTATTTCTAATTTTTTTTGTTCTCATGGTAATATTGGGTATTTAAATTTTTTTTATATCCATATGCTTTGTATTTTAAATTTAACCATATTTTTATCATAATTTGATCCTGAGACAATGGTAGGTATTAAAACTAATTCATTTCTAAAACTTAAGAGAGAAAGAAAATCTGATGCAAAACTGGACATGTAAACCAGTTTTGTTTTGTTCTTCAACCTTTTCTCACTTTTCCTTTTTCCTTTCTCTTTGCCACGTTTCGCTGTTCCCTTTTTCCCATTTCCCTTTTTTTTCGCCCTTCTTTCTTTTGTTTCTTTTTTACTTCCTCTCCTAGCGCACCTTTTTTTTTTTTTTTTGCCCCTTTCTTGGTTTTTTTCACATTTCTTTTTGTTTTTTTCCTTCTATTTTCTTTTTATGCTTCTTTCTTATTTATTTTCTGCCATTTTTTGACTTTATTTTTTCAGGACTGACATATTTTTTCACATTTATTTATTTTTTAATTTCATTTTTTATTTTAAATATTTTTTTTTTTTTTGTAAAAGCTATCTGCTTATTTTTTTTCACAGATTATTAGCTAAAAAAAAAAGCAAATAACTAGTTAAGTCAAAAGAACCAATAGATATAGGCAAAAGAACATCTAGTTTCTTTAAAATAGCAAATAGATACTAATAAAGGAATAACTAGTTTATATATGTTCTTTAATAAATTTTTATTTGTTCTTTTATCAATTTAATCATTTTTTATCAGTTTTTATCTGTTCTTTTGTCACTTCTTATTTGTTCTTTTTAAGTTTTGTCTATTCTTTTATGAATTTTATATTTTTTTATTAATTTTATCTGTTCTTTTATCATTTCTTGTTTATTATTTCATCAATTTTATCAATTTTTATTAGATTTATCTATTCTTTTATCAGTTCTCATTTACTTTTTATCAGTTTCATTTGTTGTTTTTTGCTTTTATCTTTTCTTTTATTAGTTCTTATATATTCTTTTATTGGTTTTATCTATTCTTTTATCAGTTTTATATGTTATTTTTTCAGTTTTATTTGTTCTTTTCTTATTTTTAATAAAATACTTATTTTTTTGTTCTTTTATCATTATCTATTTTATCTTTTATGAGTATTTATTAATTTTTTAGATAAATTAATTATAATTTTATTAGTTTCTATTTGTTCTTTTTTAGAAACTATCTATTCTTTTATTAGTAATTTTTGTTCTTTCAGCTGAACTAGTTGTTTGTTATTTTATTAGTTACAAAATTTGAAACAAAAAAAAGAATAAAAATAGATAAATTTTAAAAAATAAGAGTAATATAAGTAATAAAAAATGGAATAGAACTAAGAATAAAAAAATTAATTAATTAAAAAAATAATAAAATAGAAAACAAAACAATAGACAAAACTAGAAATAATGCAAAAAATGAAAAAAAAGAAAAGGAAAAACCAGAAAAAAGATGTGAAAATAAAGATAAAAATAAAACTGGGAAAATTAAATAAATTAAAAAAAAATTAACCAGGAAAAAATTGGGAATTTCTGATAGAAAAAACTTAAAAAGACAAAAAAAAAATGAAAATAGAGAACCTAGAGAAGAGGCGAGGTTGCCGGGACCCGAACCTGGCCCAACCGTCCACCCCCGTCGTGCACTAGCAACTTCGACCAGGTCAGATGTTTGCCCAAAATGATATTTATCAAAATTTCCAAGGATGCCGCGTAGAATAAACAAGATTTATGCAATACTTACTCTAAAATGAAAGTTAAATTAAAAAGAAATTTATAATAAAAATTCAATGCTTTAACTCTAGACGTAAAGATTAGAGTTCAAACATCGTCATTTCTTCCTTTCTTGAAAGCAAGTCATATATTGTAAGACCGTAAGTGCCAAATCAATGCTGGTAATTGTGAAAAAAAAAAAAGGAAAATTGCTTTAATTATAGTAGGCCAAGTTGGTTCTGGTTCCTCTCTTTATATAAGTTCTGTTCAGAGATCCGAGCAACATTTTATGAATAACCAAACAGTTGACTTGTGTCAATATATGACTCATAGGATTGCTGACCTCAAATGGAGCTTGTTTTCTTTCTTCCTTTTATTCTCTGATGGTGATGGAGCTCATGGTCATTGTTAAACATTGATGTCGTGATTGAAAGTGGGGTGTATTTTTTTGTTGGAAAAATTAAAAAATTATGTGAATATAGAAATAATAGTTTGAGATGTAATACTAAGTAACATAATTCTCCTATTTTAAGTTGTCGTTCTCATTTTTACATTATATGGTTACTCATATTTTTATTTTAATAATATTTTTACCCTTTTAAATATTAAAAAATGATGTTTTCTAGCTTTTGTTGCTGCTGCCCACTCCCACAGTCCCACTATCGAGATAATTTGTGTAATTTATGTGTAATATAATAAAACAATTTATTAAATATAAAAATATTATATTTAGAACTACTTAAAATAAAATACATTATGTGATCCCTCTTTGTCTCGCAAGGCGAAGGTGTGGGGCTACAGCGCAGTTCTGTTGGGAAAAGTAGTGCATGCGGCCCAAGTAAACTGTCTGCTTAACAGATCAAAAAGTAGTGGTAAATGCTACCCGGGCCTACGGCCCCTACCCTACTAATAAGCTTTCAAATCAGGGTCACCTTTGCTAAGGATTTTCAGGTCAGACCTGTGTTCTCTCTAGCGAATTTTAAATACTTGATCATCTTTTTTTCAAAAAAATAATAATTAAAAAATACAACTATAAATTATATAAAAACAATCGAAGCAACAAACTAATATGAAAGAGTGGGAATATGCAGTTCTATAAAATTTTAACTTAATAAATGATTTTATTGAATAATTAATTAAGAAATTAAATTTAGAAGAATCCTGCATTATGCTAGGCAAAAATGGGCCTACCACGTGACAAGCACAAATGATCTCCACAATGCAAGTTCTGGCTAGATATGGGCAAACTCCAATGACTTCATGGTCCACAACAATCATAAGTCTCATGGTTATCACGGACCATAAAGCTCAGGGTTTTCTAAGAAAAGCTTTTTTGTTTATAAGTTAATATATAGTATGAGTAATGAATGCAATGTAACTTCTGCTGAGACATTAAGAAGGTAATTGGTTCTTGTGTAGAGCCCTCCCTGATGGAAGTTGCTTTTGATTTGGACCATCACCTAGCGATTGGACTCTAGTGTTTTCCATTTTAAAAATGAACCTACCTTACCTTTATCAAACAAAGAATAGTAAAAGAGAAATATCTACTGTTAGTTATAATGGGTATTCAAATTTAGAATTTATTGAAAATTTGGTGACATACAGGATATCTAAAATCTCTTTTGATAGTAATGTCAATGATTAATATTAGAGTTTTGAAAAATTTATCTAATAATAACTTTTAATTTTTAATCAATAATTTTACTTTTACTGTTAAATAAATTATTTGGTCACTTCTAGACTTCTAGCCGTCTCATGATCATTGTAATTTACTGTATCGGATAGTTTTGATGCTACTCTTTTGGTGGTCAACGGTTGCCTACCATCCCCGCTGTTATGATGCAAGCTCCCTAAAGGCACTTCTAAAAGTCTAGGTCATGGTCATGATCACGGGCTTGTGCACTTAGGGCCGCTTTCCATTGGGCCTTGGCATTGTGGGTCATGGCCCTCAACTTTCAAGTTTCATATGACACTACACTTATATAATGGCAAGTGACTCAATTCTGAAGTTACAAACAAATCTAAGACAATAGCACATGTGGCCCCTTAGCTTTTCTATATGTTGTTGAAATGGTTAGTGGCTTCTTTTGGTCTCGATTGTTTTATTAATATATTTTTTTATAAATTTTGAGTTTTGATAGAATGGCCTAACTTTCAAGTTTATGAACATTGTCTTTTTTCAAATCTTAGAAAGAAAGTTCAAGTCATAAAATAGATCAAATGTCTTACATTTATTATGAAACTAACCTTAACACAATTTCAGGTAATAATTAGAAGATGGCAAAAGGGGCAAATAACCTGTGAGTATTTCGTGATAGGTTGATCACCAACTTTTTTGTTTCAGTTATATTTGCTATTAACATTATATTATTAGTGGACATTGGGCACTACCATTACCTTTGTCCAATTATATAATGATTTGGAATATTTTAATGATATGGGTTGACATATGTGACAAGCTTATGTAAAAAAAAAAAAAAAGATAAAATAACTAACTTAACATTGAAACATTTGTCCAATACTACAAACCTCTCTAAGCTTTGGATATTTCTAGTTCTCACAATTCTGCTCCGTTACACTCGGCTCCAAAGCTCTATGTTCTTCGTCATACCGCCTTCACTCTACTCTAGTGATACCCTTATCTATCGCATCGGCTTCTTCAAGCTCATCCTTCAAGGTTATATAGTCGTTGTCACCAACACTAGCCTGTCATTCCTTTTCCAATTTCCACCCTCCTTAATCAATCCATCTTCTCAATTCACCAACCATTCACTCTAAAATCCCTAATCACTATTTTTTCGCCTTCGAGCCTCACAAAACCCACTGCCCGATTTTCCTTAATCTGATCGAACTGTTTCCTCAGGTTCCCGATCGATGATGACATCCAAATGAACTCGGTTTACTCGATCCTAGAGCCATAGCGAGTTTGGAGTTTTTACTTTGTTCATGCCAACTAAGTCGCCTCCAATTTCTTTGTTTGAGGGTAAACGCTTCAGTGCTTCTGCAATGAAGGGATTAAAGCGCCAAACGATGTTTGACGCAGTAGCGGAGGGAAAAACGAGTCTTGCCCTAGTTTCTTTACCATTTGCTCTCCCCTGAGTCTCACCTTAGGCTTCTGGGATCATATTAGGACCACCTAGATCGAGTTCGGCTCGGTTAGGTACACCACCATTCCATTAGATCTGAACAAGGCTACTGGGTAGGTTCGAAGCAGACTGGTTCAGTTCCTATTTGAAAGAGGAGATTGGTTCTGTTTCGCCGTCACCGATAACAAACAAAGCCTCAAGTGGTTTTTTTTTTTAGTTCGGGACCTATGTGCATAAATGAATATAGTTTCAGAATAAACATTGTAATTTATCCAGCAGAATAGTAATTACATGGATTTTTATTTATATTTTTTTGGTAGACTTAACAGAATATTTTAAAAAAGCAAAATATTCTATCTGTAAGTTGCTAATTTGCTCACATTCAAAATAATAATGTTAGATTTCACTTAGTTACAAATATAAATGGGCGATTTAACTAAAAAAAACTATAGTGAGTGATATCTGTTATTATGAAAGGGTCAATGGTGGATTTGCCTATTTTGCATTTTAGGATTAATGAAACAATTCTCCCATGAAACAACATTTCTTAAAAGAAAATTAATAATAATGAATAAAAGGGACCTGAAAGAGCAAAGGGTGGGTTAAAAAAGGCCGAAATGCATATTATTCCTTCAATTTCGTTGACTCAAGTGAGTCGGTCATTTAACTTTAACTTTTCTTTAACTTTGAAAAATTAAGTGAGCTAATTCGTCTTTGTACGAAAGGCCAAACGGCCTTTTTTTTCTGCCTTTATTGTCAGCCTATCTTTTTCCCAACACTTCCGGCCTCACTTCCTTTTGCTCTCCTACCAACCTCCTTCCTCACCTCGCCTCTTCCCCCATCGGCCTCATCACCTCTTCTCCTATTGGCATCACTTCCTGTCGGCCTTGTCTCACTTCCCACTAGCCGCACTTCCCATCAACCTCACTTCCATGGAGGAAGTCCATAGTTCTAGGCCATCTTCCTCATTCCTTATCAATCCAAAACCGCTCCTTTTTCCTGATTCATCTTGTAGAACACCCTGAACACAAATCCTTCACCATCTACATCCTCGATGCCTCTTTCCATGCCCTTTGGCTTCCAAATCAAGGACCTCTCTCCCAGTGGCAGACCTATGTAGGCGTAAGGAGTGCCACTGTCCCCCGAAAATTTTGAAAAAATTTAAATATAGGTACTTATTTGGTTAATTCAAGAGAAATTAGGAACTGTAAATATATTTTTGCCCCCAGAAATGATGGAAGAATATGAAGATGGGGGGGCAGTGAGGTAGGCGCTAAAGAAAGCAGTAACCAAATGAGTAATTATTCCCTCTAGCCTTAAACAGATATTCGAACATAGGCTAAATAAACCATTAGTCTTCTAAATTTTTTAACTTGTACAAGTTGCACCCTAATCTTTGAATTAGTACAACTTAGTCCCAATCTCCAGTTTTGCCTCACCGCGATGTTGTCCCTCTCCTCCGGGCTTAATCGAATCTCCTCTGTGCTCACCCCCCATAACCAAAAATCCTAATTCCGCCACTGCTCTCTCCCTATAGAGTCACCGCTCACCTCTTCATCACCCACAAGTGCGTCCGGCTCTCCATGGTGGCATCTCCTCCCTCATCGAATTGTTGCAACAAATAGGAGGCAAAAGCGATCTCCACTCAATCTTTTCGTTCCTTCATTGGCCTCAAATTTCACCTCTTCACCCGCTTCCACCTCAAGCTACTGCTTGCCCAGTGACCAGCTCTCTCAGCCTCATTGTCAAGATAGAGACCTTTCTCACTTGCCCAATGTCTTGCAATAGAATCAATAGCGATAAAGCCCTAGTGGCAACTACCCTTCTTGACCCTTTTACTTCACACCAGAGAAGATAAGATTCCAGTAAAGAACTAATGCCATCTTCAATTCGGTGACTCCTAGGACCAACTCACTTTATTTTTAAAAGTTAAGGGACTAAGTCATTGATTTTATCAAAGTTAGAGGATTAATTCGTGCGAGTTTGCAAAGCTGAGGGGCCAATCACGCATTTAGGCCGTTTAAGAAAAAAGGGCATCATTTCCAGGATGAGAGAGTAGCCCACCAGAAAATCTCTTTCGTCTTCACCGGTCTACTATGCTACAAGCGGTCCCGAGGAGATAGCCAAAAACCAGAATTTCTCCCTCTAGGCTTCTACTCCAATTCATCCGATTATATTTTTTACTCTTAACTTCTAAAACCCTCCAATTCTAAGTCCTTTTTCCTCCTCACGTCAGCCCTCCTTTCTCCCTTCTCGTGCTCAATCACCAGCACGATGTTGCTCAGAATCCGCAGCCGCGACGGCCTGGAGCGGGTCAAAATCGACGATCCGAACTCCACCGTTGCCCAACTTAAAGCCCAGATTGCGAACCAGCTTCAAATTCCTGCCCACAACCAGACCCTCTCCACCAACCAAAACCTCCTCTTGGCCAAGACCTCCGGTGACCTCCTCTGCTTCACTGACATGGCCGACCCTTCCAAACCCATCTCCGCCCTCAACCTTTCGCATGGTTCCATCTTGTTTCTTCATTACGAGGGTCAGCGCACAGTCCCCGGCGGCCCCGCCATCAGCCCTGCTGGATCCTTTGGCCGCAAGATGACAGTCGACGATCTCATTGCCAGGCAGACTAGGATCACTCGCCAGGAGACTCCCCACTGCGACGCTGTCTCCTTCGATCGGGACTCTGCCAACGCCTTCCAGAGCTACGTGAACGAGGCGCTGGCATTCGCTTCCAAGCGTGGGGGTTTCATGTATGGAAGTGTCACAGAGGACGGTCGAGTGGAGGTCGATTTCATCTACGAGCCGCCTCAGCAGGGAATTGAGGACGATTTGATCTTGCTGAGGGATCCAGAGGAGGAGAAATTAGTGGAGGCAATCGCAGCAGGGCTGGGGATGAAAAGGGTAGGGTTTATGTTTAGTCAAACAATAATGCAGGAGAAAAAGGACTATACTTTTTCGAGCAAAGAGGTTATTCAGGCCGCGGAGCTGCAGGCAGAGAGTGAGCTCAAGGAGTGGGTGACAGTGGTGGTGAAGCTGGAGGTGAACGAGGATGGTGGGGCGGATGTGCACTTTGAGGCCTTTCAGATGAGCGACATGTGCGTTAAATTGTTTAAGGAAGGATGGTTCGAGACAGAATTTGGGTCAGATGACGATCCTAAGCTTTCCAAGATGAGTAAGGAGGTTGTTGTTGGTGGGAAGGATGTGAAGGAGGTGGACAATGACTTCTTCTTGGTTGTGGTTAAGATTTTTGATCATCAGGTGCGTTTTTCTACTGGTTACTTTCTTTGTCTGCAGTGGGCTTCTCTTGGTACATGTATAAAATACTGTAGTTTCTTTAAATATCTAGGTTCGTCGTATGAAATATTTGTTGTCGATAGCTCATTGTTAGTTCAGAGCTCGAGACACTAGTTTCCATAAATGCGGCGCATAAGGTCTGAACAATGATACAAAAAATATCATGATCATCACATATATAAAACTGCGGGACTTGTATCTTCTTATGCCAATGACCCTGTTATTTTGGTAACAATCTAATGGTGTTTCATTTGGCTTTGCTTGATGTTTTTACTGTGATTGTGGTTCTTATAATTTCCTGAATTAATGGGATGGCTGTCATAGCAATATGGCAAATTTGCATTTGATGGGTATGACTGTGAGGTTTTATCATCAACAGCATTAGCTCACATTGTTCTTCTAAATGTAGACAACTTTTTGTTTACTATGATGTGCCTCATATGCTTTTCTTATTTGTTCTTCTAATGCATAGAAGGTATATCCTTGTGGTACTCCCTGCTGGCATTTCTCTGTCAGTCTTTGATTTCTTATGTCGCTGCTTTTGAATTGGACATTCATTGTACTTTATATTATAAAAATTTAATGTTTGCTTACCTGAGTTATGGATGATGTGGCATCACCTGCCATTGCTTACCTGAGTTATGTATAGAACATGCCAGATTGATATCAATTAAATCATGATTGAACTATGACTCTTCTGGTTGTATTCTTGTTGTATTGTTGAATTCAACATGTTACAAAGGCTAGGTGTCTATGGGTTGAGTTTCATAATTCCCAGAGGCAACGACCTTAAAGCCAACCATTATCCAAACTGGGGAAAGCAAATCATCGGTTTGGTTTCATTCAGTTTTGGTTTGTGGTTTGGTCCACAAAATTGTGAAACCATTCTCTAGTTGGTTGGGCTTAGGTTTTACCGTGAAACCGATCTAAACCTGCACCATGATCACACCTAATCATGGTAGGCTGGTCAGAATGAGTTAAATTTCTAAATGATCTGACGGTTTGTGTTCCCAAGTTCGTGTTTCAATTTCCTGCCATGTGATTGGGAATATTAATGATGAGAAGCAGCAAGTCATTTATTCTTTGGATTTTATTTTTTGAGGGCAAATATTTATAATTTTCAGGTGCCATTGCTTATATTGTTTTTATGTTTTCAGATAGACTGCAATGAGATGAGGGTTTTTGGGTTAGAATAACAGGCAGATGATTCAGTTTCATGAAGTTATCTTAATTTGTCTATGGGGATTAATTACTTCTGGTGTTCTCTAATAACTGGTCCTTGGCATTAGTCCTTCCAACCCAATTATGTCTCCATGTTTGTTGGAATACTTGTTTAAGCATTTGCGATAGGTAGTCACTGAATAAAAAGACTTGTTGCAAACGTCACGCTTTTGGAGCCTTAGCTTGTTCAGCTTATCCGAAAAAAAAATCCTGGGTGACGTGCTGTCTGTTTACATAGTGGAAAGGTTTTGCTTCACCGTGCATCTGATGGATTTTAATGAACTGTTTTACTTTGTTATGTTGTTACATATTGATTGAACTCATGAAGAATTGAACTATGATGCAGGGCCCCCTTTCATCAACATTTCCCATTGAGAACCGAAACACAAGTGCAACAATGAAGTCCCTCAAAAATCATCTAGACCGAAGCAAGAGTCTTCCATTTGTGAAGCGGATATCTGATTTTCATTTACTCCTGTTTTTGGCCAAGTTTCTCGATCTTGGCTCTGACATGCCTGCACTTGCAGAGTGTGTGCTCAGGCAACTGCCGGTCCAGGAAGGACATCAGCTCCTTATTGAGTCAATGGCCAGTACAGCTTGAAGTGAACTTTGCCTGCAGCACTCGTGGCCGAATGAGCCTCATGATGGTGCTGCTGAGCTGAAATTTCCGTTTCTCCAGCTTGGTTTAATTCAGTTCCGAGTGAAAACGCTGCGTAAACGGAATGTGTAATATTTTGGGTTCAGAGTCAAATCATATAGTGAGCTTCTTACGCTCTACATTTGTCTGAAAGATTACTTGACGAGGAAAAAAATCTTGAAACAGGTTGGTGTATTTATGGCCTGTTGTGGTTTTGCTGGATACATTGTCTTCAGCTTCTGCTTGTCATGGGAAGTACCTAGATCTTTCAAGTGTGAAGCAGGTGTACAACGTAGTTTAAAATTTGAGACAAAAGTAAAACGAGTTCTTCATACAGAGTGATAGAAAATTTTATTATGTCCATTCAAACATGTTCCAAGTTTTGCAAGAATTTGTTGGTCTCCTTGCATAAATGAGAATGGAATTGCATTAGGATTGGAGTTCATGAAATTGTAGTATTATTACGAGTTGTTTACATAATCGGCCACAGCTGAAGTTTAGTAACACTGACATGTATAACATATTGTCATGTGACAAATAAAATTGGCATCATTGAGATCATTGTCTTAATCGGCTTTAAACAATCCAGGAATCGCCAAAATAGCAGCACTTTCGTTCCAAATTGGCAGTATTACACCAAATTACTTGGCTACGTGACCTAATCATCTCCAAATGACCATTTAATTTCTCGACATTCATAGATCACTCGAATGGAACACAATAACTGCCATGATTGTTTTCCATAAACCTTGGCCCCTGCCTTCCGGAACTGCCATTTCTACTTCCACCTCTATGATGCCAATCTTCCGGTTCAATAGTTTATTCAAAATGACTTATTTTTATTTTTATATATTTCTTATCATACTTTTACATCTTTTTTACCTGGAACCAATTTCATTTAAAAATTAATATTATGTTGTTGTAATAATTCATTAAAAATATAATTTTTATAATTTTATCAAACTTTTATGAATTTTTCTTTTTCTTTAATGCCTATAAATATAAAAACTCATAAAAAAATTAATAGTATCATGAAAATTTACTTTCAAATATATTATTGTATCAACATAATATTGGCTTTTAAATAAAATTACTTCTGTGAAAAAAAATTAAAAATAAAAATAAATCATTTTAAATTAAATTAACTTAAATTAAAACAAATTGACTCTAAATGAGAAAGCTTTTAAGTTTGCAAAGAAAGTGCCTTACCCACTCCTTTGCTAAATGCAGTTATAACAGAACCGAGGAAGAAGAAAATAATAATGTATGTTACTCTCACATCACATGATATATGAACTATTTTATGATACAGAGCTGGAAATCCAACTTCCCTCACAGCATTGTGTTTCCTTGTAGTGGAAGGCGCTACTCTGCTTAAGGAAAACCACTCGATGCACATCTTACACTCGATGTAGGAAAAGAGCCATTCTTTTTTTTCTAGGACGTATTATTCTCAACCTATGTACTCGCTACAAATCGATTTTTATAATCTACAAGACATTAGGAGCGACTTTTTTTATCACTAAAAATTACTACAAGATAAACACGCTTCTACAATCACCTGACAGCTTTCTATTCAATGGCAATGCAGTGCAGCATGTATGAATGCCAGGTGCTGTACACATCCTCCAATCCACATTCCCAACATCATATGTACGCAAGGGAGTTCCGATCAATATCAGGTTGAGGACGGCCACGAGTAGGGGTTGGAGGCCTTTGGATGTTTAACTCCTGTGGGGTGCAAACACAATGACTGTCATAATTATGATACTAGGGGAAGGCACCCATTGTTAAACATATCATACCGCTGCCAAATAGTATGATACAGATACATATTTCCCTTTGTTTCATTAATTGTATTCTCCTCCCTTTCATCCACCTATCAAAACATAGTATGATAAAGATGAACCTTGCACCAAAGCATATTGTACCTGCATCCAAGTTTCATCCACAACTCGTTCCGGTGATGTCTCTGGTGACTGAATGGGAGGTGGCAAGGGATGAATCAACTTGGGGACTATAACTAATCCTCTACCAACAACCAATATAGCTCCCGCATTATTGGCAGTTCCTGATCCACCAAATAGGTGATGTCATATATAACAACAAATACAAGACCCTAAGAGAAATGTTGGGTTATTGTTTTACCACAATAGTTGGTTGCAGAGAAAAGCGTAATCAACTGTCCCTGTGCAAATCTTTCAAACCCATCCATAACACACTCATGAGCCCTTATGATTAATTGTAACTTGTTTTTCTTGCAGAAGTCTGTGACACGATCAGGCTGCAGATAGGGAGAAGTTGACTTATAGAAGGCCATATAAATATAAGACAAGATCTACCCTATTCGATCCATGCAGACTCTGAGCATAATGCATATGATGAAAAAAATGCAGCCGCTGAACATTGCTTACAAACAGGCAAAAAGGAAACATTGGTTACAAATTAAAATACCACATATAGTCTACAGATGAGGACGACAAACTATTCCAACAGATGAGAACAGCAAGCTTAAAAATACATCCAGATACTAACATCCACCAGATCCACAAGACATCAACCAAACCATCATTATCATATCCCCTTAAATCTTAATTTTGTAACTTCTCGAACATTCTAGGCTCCCACACAATTAAATGCATTCAGAAAAAAATTTCCCACAAACCCATGGAAACACAACCATAATTCAGTCCTTAATAGGAAGGGCAAGGCGACTTTTGACAAAAAACAGAAAAGAGTATTCAGAATTTCAGAGTATGAAGGAAATAACTGATTAACATATTGCAACTTGCAATGAAATGCATACCCCAAAAGTCACAAGACCAGGTCCTCTAGCATTTGGTCTCAAACCTTCTATGCTATCATTTTCTGTGGGGTCAGACCTGAACAACAAAATCCCAAGAGTCAAAACCTTACAATAGAAGTATGAATGTTGAAGGACAGATTGCTTTTAAAGAAAGCACACCATAAAAGATCCATGAGAATAATTGATCCAGCATCCATTGTTATTGGCCGCTCTAGTTTCTCTATCTGTTCTACTGAATTTATAGATCGTCCAATCCCCCCATGCATACAGATAATTTTCTTTTCGATAAGTGCAGCAAGCGGGAGAAAGTTAAAAAGTTGATTGAACCGTGTCCATGCCCAAATCCCATCATTCTCCCCCTGCAAATAAGTACTTTATGAGTAACTTTCAACATCTGGAACCAGCACATTTATGAGAATTTGTCCACACCATCCTCTCAACGCATTCTATACGGAAACCAAACAGTGCATTTATGTCAGCAGCTTCATGGTTTCCACGAATCAAGTGAACATTCTCAGGATACTCAATCTGCACAATCAAGAGAAAAGAAATCATAAATGGCAAAAGAAGAAAAAGAAAAGAATGAACTCTGCCCATTCCTCAAAGCTAGATGCTTGCCTTAAGAGCAAGGAGTAACGTTATTGTCTCCAAGCTGTGCTGTCCTCGATCCACATAATCTCCCAGGAAAAGGTAGTCAATGTACCTAAGCATGAAACAAATTGGTGAAGCAACCTGAGGAGGAAAGGCATGTGTCGGAGTATAATTAAAACTGCAAAACCACAACTGCAGAACCCCACTCATAGAAGAAACATAAAGAAAGAAAAACAACTACCGGCTCATACACAAGATCATTCAAATATAAGTCCGTTCTTCAGAAAATAAAGTATGAACAATTACGTGATATCTCCTGCAGTGGAGGGAAACCCATATTCATCAAATAACCGCATCAAGTCACCAAACTGTCCATGAAGGTCACCAAATACTTTGACAGGAGCTTTCAGCTGGAGTACTGTTGGTTCTTGCATAAAAATCTGTTCAGCAGCATAGCAAAGCTCACCAACTTCATAAGAATCCAGAAAAAACCTTCTGTTAACAGGAGCTTTCCAATTTCGCGGTCTCAACAGTGTAGATATAATCTGCATCAGAGTAATACGTTGGTAACAAACAAAGACTGTATGTTAGGTGTCAAACATGCTAGCACTTGCCTTCTTGTGCAAGCCTTGAGGAGACTTTTGTCTGGTGAACCTTTTTGTGGCATAGGATAAGTCATTATTATTTGAGGGTATCATCCGCCTGCTCTCATTCTCAAATTGATCCAAGGATAACTGCCTTACCATCCCGCCCAGGTTGCCTACAGCTTCTTTAGCAACCACAACCTGTGACCCAAGAATATCAGAAGATTGTGGGACGCTACAGAGAAAAATCACTTATATATAAAAGATCACATACAGCTCTTGGATGAAGGCGGACATCTGCTTCACTGTCACTAGCATCTGAACCAGTTTCTGCAGCTGGTGAGTTGTCATCAGACACAGATGTCTCCTCGGCAGGAACTGCAGATGCAGCCTGTGCAGCTTGCCAGACAGCATTAGCTGCCTCGGCTTCAGCAGCAGAGGCCTCTCTTAGCTTTTCCATGGAATTTCTGTCCATGCTGTAGGTAATGTATGCATGAGGGGTTTAAGCAAAATAACAGAAAGACACAAAATAACATGCAAACAAGAATTCAGAAAGAATAAAACCTCATGCCAGTGGATGATGGGATCTCCAGGTCACTATCCGAAGATGGAATAGGATAAGGATTTCCACTAACTTGAGTAAATCTTGGACCAGACACACTAGGTGCCCTTTCAGATGTTAACATGGGAGAATTAACATCTGACTGGAATGGTGAATTTTCCGCAACCAGAAGATCATCAAACAACATATCTGCAGAGGTAATACAATACACTAAAAAACCACATGATAGAACAATATTTTCCGAGCATAATCATGCATGTTTCTACTCAAACAGGAAAGCACTTCTGCCATGTGACTTGCTGTTGAGGCAAAAGTCCAAATAAAACGGTCTCTCAGACATTCAAACAACCAGAACCTTGAAGATATGTTTAACTTTTATGCCAAAAGGTAGATAATTAAAGCTGTGCACGTAACAGCCCGACATGGTTCACAATCTTTACCTCCTCTAAGACCACCAAAAATATATATCCGTGTTCCAACAGCTGCAGATGCATGGCGACCACGGCGCACAATCTCCAATGAAGCATCATAGTCAGCATGTCCCTTGCTGCGGGATGTAGTCACTATACCATTTCTGTCCAACCAAACACCAGCTGCAGTGTCCAGCACTAGAAAGGAGAATTTTGAGTCAGGTAAATATTAAATTACATGCAGCATTTTCACCACCTACTTGTTAAGAATGAGAACAATGTTACCTGCAATAGCACCTTCCCCTTCTATAGCACGTCCTCCCCTCAATGTACCTCCAGTAACATGCAGTCGAGCACCAACAAAAACCTAAATGCAAGCCAAAATATAGCTAAGGCCATATAACAACAGAAACTCAGGCAGCTCACTATAAGAGTAAAGTGAAGACTGATGCATTGACATGCCCCATTTGTTTTCTGTTTTTCTTAACTATATTCTAGGCGCGGTGCCAACTTACCGCAGCATGCTGATACCTTGGTGAAGGGGACACCCCAGGCGCAAGGGTCCACTCCCATTGCCCATTCCTGTGCATAAGCAACCCATATGCATCTCCTAATGGCTAACCAAAGTGAACAAAAAATAAGAAAATTCAAGACATTTCATTTGTACTAGAATACACACACACATTTATTTATTTATTTATCAGCATCAGTAATAAAACAAACTGTACATCACCTACACAAAGATTATGTACGGGCTTACAAAGTCCTGCACTAGTCAAAGCAAACAGCACTCAACATATACTATAACACATGTAGGGCATGGTATGTTAAATGTAAATTAAGTGAAGCAGGTTTCATGTGGATAACAGTTCAGTTTAGCGGCCAGAAAATGGCCAAAACTGCTGTAAATCAATTTTTCCTTTCTCATACATACTTCATTCATTTGTTACTTTTTAAATTAACCCTGTCCAAGATGCAATAGTGAGTAAAGGAAGCATGGTCATCAACTATACCGTTCCAGAAGAATCTCTCCCACCACAAAGCAAAAGCATGCCATCTGAACGGGCACTTGCAGTTGCATACCTAGGGAAGAAACATAAACCCAAGGAGAATTTAAAATACAAATTACATAAAGACATAAATTAAAAGCTCTGAAATATTAAAGAATATCCACATTCTAGCAGAAGGTCTATCTCCTTCAGGATTTAGTCTCTGCCATTTGTATGGTTTCTGAGCTGTGTCTAACGCCCAAGCATCATACAGAACCCTTTTCCCTGAAAGATAAATGGTAGAAAAGTGAACACTTCCTAGCTCCAGTGACTCATGAACTCATAAGCACAAAGATTATTATTTTAATTATAACACAGTGACTGAAAAGTAAACCATAATAGCCCCAAGTATCCAAAAGTAGATAAAAAAGACAACATCAATGACAGCTAAAACAACAAACACAATCCTGAGAAGATAAAATTAAGACTTGAATTCTCTCCAGACATGCAAATTATTTAAGGTGTCATTTTCCTTTCAAAGTTAGAACATTGCAGCTAGACATTCTGGAATTCTGTATAACAAACTAGGCCTAGGTGAATTGGCCAAACATGCTCCTCAGAATAATGTCCAACTGACCAAAGGAACTGAAGATGACAGCCCAAAGAACCAAGCGTTAAGGAATTGAGGATGACAACCATCAGCAAGGCAGGCTAGGCAGCTAAGCTTATGACACTTGGAAACTAGAATAGAGGATATAGAAGTAATTAGCCTCATCTTCATCACTTTTTCATTACCTTGTATTTCAATTGCTGACCATGTTTTTAGATAGTCTTCTTTCACAAACTACATGGGCATATCATGTAACCATATGGCAAGTGAAGATTTAGCAGTCATACCATCATTGCCGCTGACTGTGACAAGATATCTCTGACCGACTAAATCCATTACGTGACCATAACGAGGGCCAGGACCCTGCCCTTGTACAACGACTCTGATCAAATTCAATAAATTACAACAGAAAAAAAAGAACCAGAAAAGCAATAATTAGACCACTATTTAACAAGAGCATCCAAATTGCAGAACAAAACTAGCACAACTGAATCTCACCTGTGCCACTTGAACTTATCATTGGTCAAATCAAGCACGTAAAGATCATCAGTAGAATGGCCTGCAGGACCTATGCCACCCTACACATTACAGCAACATTAATTCCCAGGAATAAGAACTCACCAATCACAGATTTTAGTAAGTAGTGAAGTTCACTGGCAGTCCACATTCTATACAAAAATTGGCAAAAATTCAAAACCTATGATGAAATGCGTATTCACCTGGAAAACGACCATGGTGCCAACTGCTGCAGCGGCATGGGCAGCCCTTGGGGAAGGTGGATCTCCGGCTGGCCTAATTCTGCAAAACTCAATCAACGATCCATCAGCAAAAGAAAAAGACGGCTGAATTATGTGATAACCTAGTTCCAGTTGGGATAGGAGGGACAAGAATAAAGTGATGACCTTGTCCACTTCCTAGTGAGGACATCATACGAATGAACCGAATTGGTGACACCCGCCAACCCTACATTTTGGCAGAAAAACCAAAATTAACAACTGCTGAACTGATTCCCTGATCCAAACACGAAAAAAATAGTCCTTCAGAGACTACGCCCAGAGATGAAGTGCGGACTGAGAGCGCTAGAGAAACTAACTGATCCCAGGCGTGGAGGAGGAGCCGCCTTCGATGGCGGTGGCGCCGCCAAAGAGTATAAGGCGAGGGCCTTGAGACTTAGTGGCGGCGACGGCGGTGAGGGTGTGACTGCATCGGGGGCCAGGGGCGTCGTCGTCGGAGTCCCAGTAGGTCTCGAGGCCGCGATACGTCGGAGCCGGGAAAAGCCATGGCTTCGAACCCATAGCCAGCCCAAATTCAAAGTTCAAACGTACAACGTCAAAGCTTTAGCTTCACCAATTGGATTGGCAACAACAGAAACTCTATACGGAGATCGGAGATCGGAGCTCGATGGGTTGCGGGGGCCCGACCAGGCTCCGAATTCGGGACCCTATCCTCTCTCTTTTCTATTTTTTCTCTTCGATTTTTTGATTAATTTCGCGGTTACGAGGAAATTTAATTAAGATATCTAGGTGAGATTTTATTGGTGGTTCCAGAATGGAATTGGCATCGGACAAAAATAGGAAACGAATTGAAAATTAGAGGAAAAAATAACATGAATGAATAGGTCGTCGTCCGTCAAGGGATTTTGATTTGTTGCATACTCCTATTTTCTAAGAGAGTCAAATGGAGAAAAGTAAAAGGAATGGGTGAAGGTGAAACAGACAAGCACAACTTCGGAATTTATAGGTGTCAGTCTACGCTGCAGTGCGGTGTCTGGGTACTCTTGATGAGACAACAAACCTGACAGCCTAGCACCTCGCATGTTTTGGAAGGCGGGTTGCCTGCTGTCCTTTCCTGCTGATAGGCCTTTGCACAGATTGTATTACTAATATGATTCACAAAAAGAGCACCTGACCTGAATTGCTGATGTATTGCATTGTTAGGCAATCCATATTCGGTTTTGTTTGACCTGCACTAAGCAAGTCGTTTGGTTCCATGACAATTACTCCCAACGACACAAGACATTTCCATAAGGACGCAGCAACTTCAAATGCAAGGTAGGATAAGGTTGCCATTTCAAGAGTTGGAGATATTCCTTGGTGAGCTTATTCGATTTGGTGTTACAAATTACAGACCCGCATTTGAGTTTAGTCATGCTCGCTAACAGATAGTATAACAGAAAATAATGGGAGTGGAAGTTGGTAGTCAGATAACAAACTCTCAATTTCCAGGGCGAAGATGTACTCTCTTCCCCAGAGATGCAGCAAGCCAGAAATGCTTCCCGTGCAAATTCATGGTTTCATTGCGCTTGCTGCTCAAGGTTTCTCTTCTCTGGCAACCGAAGTGCAGAGTCCCGATTTTAGGTTTTCCTTCCCAAGTAACCTCTTTGCCTGTCCTGTCATGGTTATTCTAACACAAGCAACCGGGATGAGCAACTGCAAACGTCAGTTAGGGGCATGGGTTGGGCAACTCAGAGTGGACTTTGTTGATTTCCGCTACAACTTCAGCTGTCAGATCAACATTGTATCCAGTGATGACCTCCGTGAGCTGCCATGGCTTGGTAGCTCCAAACACAGCACTTGCAGTAAGTGGGTGTCTCAGAACAAAACCTGCTATGGAAATGAGGGAGCAAAAATACATTTAAATATTGTCTTCCAGCAAAAGGTTCAGAATTGTTGGCTTGGAGCCATTTCTCCGTCATTTGGATTAAAAACAGTGCAGGAATGAAATGACCAACAAGTTTTCAGCAATCATCAGCTGAGCTTCCACTTCCTCCCTCTATCCGAGGAACAATAAAATTTATCTTTATCATTTTCCTATTCCTTTGATTCATCTAGGGATAAAGGACATTGATTTACATCATCATATTTCAGATCCTCTGTGCATTGCATTTATATCAACAGTGGTTATTTGTTGTGTTGATGGTAAACGAGAAAATACAAGCTGGAATTTGTTTCTGCTTTTAATTTTCAAACAACCAACAAAACAACAGTTTAACTTCTTTCTTTCTTTTTTTTTCTGAACTGATGGAGTGTATTGAACATTATATATGCGCTATTTCAGGGAATGGCAAACACTTATCATGCCGCCAAGGTATAGACACATCTAGGCCTTGTTTGGTTGTACGACACCACATTTTATAGATGTTCACAGTACTTTGTGACATTGTGTTCTAGTTATCTAGACGAAAAGCATGAAACTTACTTTCTATTTCTTCGTTGAAGGAAAACATCTACACCTTTTAGCATCTAGCTGTTTCTTAAAGTTAAAAGAGTACAAAAATGAAAAACCATTTCATAACTAAAAGGCCTTAAAAATTTTGTCTTTGGATATTGTCACAAGCTGTATAACATCATGATATGCAAGCAAAGCCATACTCGTAAACCTTCTTTTTTTTCTTTTTTGGTTGCTTACATACTTGCAGAGCTCATTGATACATGAACAGAAAATATCACATCCAAAATGGAACAAACCAAGATGAACATACCAATTGCAAGAGTTATTGGATGAAGGCCAAATTTTTGTGCAATCTCAAGGTATTTCTGCAGGGAGATGCAAACACAACTAAATGTTAGCTGCTAAACATTATCAGAGATCCAGGCACTCCAACAGAAAATGATATTCTTGATTGAAGCAAGGATGAAGACTATATGCCAATGCAAAATTTTAAGCTTTCCTAAGATAAAGTCTTTAACCTCTTTCTTGGAATGTCATGATACCCCTTTTGTTTCTGCCTTTTCCTTTACCATCATAATATTCTTCATAAAATTTCCTCATAATTCCAACGATATATTACTGTCAAGGGTGAATGTCTTTTCTATAGTTCAAATACGAAAAACAAAAAATACTTTTGTAATGGAAATTAGAAAAACCCTTTACAGTCCACGTGAAAAAAAATGATCTCTCTGAAACATGGTTAGGTTATATCTTCAAGACAGATGGTTCGAATTTTAAACCACGCCAACTTTCTGAAATCATCAGTGATTAATTACATCAACGACTCTCCAACTGTGAACCCCTACGGATAACAATTAACAACTCCATCCCTAGAATGACTGCATGACATGAGATGCAAAGTTAAAACGTTAAAATTAAAAGGCTTCTCTTACCACAGTGGCTACTTTTATGCTGTTTTTGGAGAGACTATATCGGGATTCCCCTTCTGAATACCTGCCTGAAAAAGAAAAAAGAAAAAAAAAACACATGAAGATTTAAATAAGGAAATTGCTACAAACTAATACTGAAAGAAAAGCATACTTGACCTTTAAAAAGATTTAACCGAGCGTCTGCTGGAGCTCCTTCCACAGAGAAGTACTTCCCAGAAAGTATGCCCATTGCCAGTGGACTGTAAGCTAGTAAGCTTATCCTACAACAATTTGCGAGCCAGCGGTAAGAATTCAAGCAACTCAAATGGAATGATTATACAAGAAATTTCTGAGCCAGGAAAATTGTGGCCCACAGAAAAGCAACCTCATATTATTGTTCATGCCAAAGAAAGAAAGCTCACAAGAATATCAACTCCAAGCAAGAAACCATCTAAATCTAATTAGGCCTGCTCTATTTAAAACAAGACGACTGGCACTACCCAGGACCGCTACCACTGGCATAGACCTACAGATATTGCCATTCATCTAGATGAAAGGCTTTTATTGGAAATTAACATTCTCTAAAAGTAAGAGCCAAAAGAATGATATGATGACAGCATTTAATCAATTCCTAAGAGTTCTGCAGAGAACAGTGACTTCATCAAGACTGCATTTTACCCTACTGTCTCAGACTAAGGAACAACAAAGCTCAACTGCCCTTCCCAAGTTATAATATGAACATGTCTCATACCTCTCAAGATGACAGCATTCAGCCATTCCAGAATCAAAGGTTCTGCAAAGCAAGCTATATGAATTCTACAACAGAGAATAAGCTATCTTTGAGCGTCTACATGAGATGGTTTACATCAGAGTATAATTGCACGGAAGGGAATACGCAAGAAATGAGTGGTGTCAACTTCTGCATAACAAAAGTACAAACCTGTACCGATACAATTCTAGGATAGCGAACATCCTTCTCTGCAACCTGAAGGAACTTCATGATGCCAAATGGTGTTTCATTACTCAGCCCAATATACCTGATCTAGAAACCAAACATATCTGGCTTTTTTTATCTGATATTTTAACTCCATGCTCAATACAGAAGAGTTGCCTACTGTAGTATCTCTCACCTTACCAGCAACAACAGCCATGCTAAGAGCACCAAGTTGTTCCTCTATAGGCACAGAAGAGAACTGTCGAACTGGATCATACTCAGTTTCTCCAAACATAGGAACATAACTAAGGAAACAACAATCAACAAGTGAACAATTTAGGGTCGAAGAGGAGCCAAGGACGAAATGATATAAAAACAACAAAGCCATTTTCCTGTCCCCTCCTGCCATTTCTGGTCAATCCATTTACTTGCCATCAATATGATCCCCTGCCCACCCAAAGTACCCCAGTTGCCCTCGGCTTTTGTCCAAATAACATAATGAAAATTGTGATTTACGTACAGACCGATCAGGCCAATGAATCTGATAAAGGTCTATGTAGTCTGTCTGCAGACGCCGTAAGCTGCAATTGAATAGAAGCAATCCAAAAAGGGAGCTATAAGGACGTTGATACGTTGGAAGGAGACGAAAATGAACATAATATCAACGAGATGGTGCAGGGTTATCCTTATCAGTTACAACAATCTCAAGCAGGGTATGATAAGATGTTTCTTTCGTGTGTGAATGATGAAAGAGAAGCTACCGAAGAATGTAAACAGACCTACAGTCTATTGCCTCAATAATATTCGGTGCATCCAAACATTTTGGCCCACCACGAATCCAGGACATCTGCCCAGATGGCCCAGCAACCTGAATCTAGCTGAGTAAGAATAAGAAACAAAAGAAACGCATACATCTTCCTTTGCTCATATGATGCAAGAGTAGGAATACAAATAGGAGGTTCATGCGTAGACTATATTTCCACTTGAACAACTGATGGAAGTTCAAATTCTAAGGGACTCAAACTAATTTCCACACGATATTGCACGCCGTAAGTCCGTAAGAACAACAAATGGCAGCAACCTCATAAGCAAATTGTCAAATCAGCATGTCGTAATTTGAAATCCCGTGAGATTTATCCGAGTTTTCTACTATCCGCACAGTCATGGTAGGATAGAAAGTGAATGACCTTTGTGGAAATGACGACTCGGTCCCGTGGAATCTTGTTCTCCACAAGCCACTTGCCGAAGTAGGACTCGCTCCTCCCTTGCGTCTCCGCTCGCTGAGGCACTGGATACCTGTAGCTCCAAATAAATTACAGGGTAGAAGGTGAAACGAAACTTGCAAGAGAACTGAAAAACCAGAAACCGATACATTTCAGCGGTGTCGAAGAAGTTGATTCCGGCATGGAAGGCTTGGTCGAGGAGGCGAAAAGATTGAGGGACTGAATTTTGCTCCCCGAAAGTCATTGTTCCTGAGAAAAATTATCATGGCTAGTCAAAGTTCTTTCATAATGGAAAAACAAAAAAAAAAAGGTCATCGAGAGCAAACCTAAGCAGAGCCTTGAAACTGTCAGGTCAGGAGCAAGATTGAAGAGAGGGACAGACATTGCCGTCGGTGTTGAGCCAAAATCCTAGGTAAAATGGCGGGAAATCTTGTCGCGACGAAATCTAAAATTCTATGCTGTTGCTTAAGATGAAGATTGGAAGAAGATGGCAGCCAGCGGGGATAAGATAACTGGACAAGCGGAACAGAATTATTAGAACGAGAAAAAAACTGGCTTGGAGATGCGGGGGATCGAACCCCGTGCCTCTCGCATGCAAAGCGAGCGCTCTACCATTTGAGCTACATCCCCCAGTTGATGGCCGTTATGACCTACTTAATCAAATGCCAGCTCTATTCGAATTTTTTATAGGAGAAACCAAAATAATATCCGAATTGTTGGCCCAAAACCAAATGCTTGAGCAACAAAGAAATTTCATAAACTGATTCTACGACACCAAGTAATTGGAGTAAAAATTTCGGTATTATTCACTTAAATTTAAACTTTATAACAAATACTCTACTAATGAGTTCATAGAATCCATCATCATCATCATCATCATCATCATTTTCGAACATTAATTCAACTACACTGGGTCAGTGATATTGTCAATTAACTGTTTAAATTTTTTAACATTGGAATAATCAACTTTGTTGAGAGGCAATTTAACATTGCAAGTATGTATAAGCAGCTTTTGAAAATTTTGCTGGTAGTACGGCAATACTAATAGGAACAGACCACGGCCTCCTTTTCGCCGAGCGCAATCGAACTGACGGGGCTGTAACCAAAAGGCAAAAGTAAAACAGTAAAATACAGGCTAAAGCCTGAAACACTGCTCCACGGCTACTTTGGGCTAATTGCTGCACACTAGACCAAAGCCGGAGCAAGGGGATTAATCAGAAACCCATCGTAGGAAACTTATCATTGCATATACCAGGAAGGCGGAAACTTGCACCCTATAATGAAAAATCCAGCTAGAATTGGATATGGATGGCAAAAACGCAACAGACATCCCCACTTTCAACATATTAAGGACAGTACCCAACAGACTTCTGCAAGAAAACATGGCGCGCGAAGTGAGAAACTTCTGTATTAAATTCTTATACTGGATTACCAAACACCACCCAACCTCTTCACAGCAATAACAAACAACACTTTTACTTGGTGGATAAGTGCAATAATAAGTAACCGTTATTTTGTCAGCCAAAAACCAAGATTAGGTGTTACAAAACTTGCGTTACGTCTTAAATTGCTCACCATTCTTTCATGTTAAACCAGAAACCAAGATTATGAAGCAAAAACGATGACCAGAGTATTAGATTATGAACAGAGGAGCAGCAGTAAAAATAAGCTTTAGGTACGGTTCGATAAAGAGATTTAACAAAGTTACACGCATTTCAATCCCTGCTCGACTAGAGATACAAAACACTAAAACTCCTGCGATGCCGAACCGACATCGGCTTTCCCTTTGCTACCCTTCTTCGGGAGCAGAACCTGATTGATATTCGGCAGGACACCTCCATTTGCAATTGTAACAGACCCCAACAGCTTGCTGAACTCCTCATCATTCCTCACCGCGAGCTGTATATGCCTCGGAATAATCCTCGTCTTCTTGTTATCCCTGGCCGCATTCCCAGCCAATTCCAAAACCTGTAACGCCAGAAGACCGTATTAGCCACAACTCAAATATCAAACGATATAGCAACAAACCAAGCCCACACCATAAATTCTAAACGAAAATATCGAAAATCAAAGTACCTCAGCAGCGAGGTATTCCAGAACAGCTGAAAGATATACTGGGGACCCGGATCCGACCCGCTGGGCGTAGCGACCCTTCTTAAGGTAGCGAGCGACACGGCCAACGGGAAACTGGAGACCGGCCTTCTGGGATCTGGAAACGGACTTCGTCACCTTCTTGCCGCGGCCCCCCTTCGTTATTGTTTCAGAACTCATGGTTACTGACCTTTTTGAAATAAAAATTGCACAGAGAAGTTAAACTTTGAAGATGAGGCAGAGCGTTCTACTGCGTCAGATCCACGGCGAAGGATTTGTATTTATATAGGAGAGAGGCTGTGGGAGTTGATTGGTCCGACTTATTTGTCGCGGATGGACAACGTGGCAGTTGGCCTCTCGTTATATGCGTTCTATTGGTTGTTCATATTTCACTTGGATTGCCACGCTGGATGTGGTGGGGAATGAATTTTTGTAATTTGAGCGGGAACTTGAAGTACTTGAACAAATATTGGTTCCGGGCAGGGTTCGATTTAGCCCATATCTAATTTTGGGTTTGAGGCCCAATATTGTTATCCATTACTAATATCAATCCTTTTTTCTTTCATTTTTTTATGGAAAAAAATAATTGCAGAAGCATAGCAATCGACTAATCATGTGATCTTTCATTGATGTGATTCAGAAATTTCAGTTGTCGACTGCGGTTCTTACCATAGCTATCATACACATATGTCAAATTAAACATATCACATGAACAGGCTAAATAGAAGATCCATTTAGTTATTTATCCTTAATTATTTAGTTATTTCTTCAAATAATCGACTTCATCAGTATACTCTTATCTTCACTTTGCCAGATCCAATTCTCTTATCCCTAACAAATGAGGCGAAGGAATTGCAAATTAAACAGGCATTAACAGAGAGTTATACTTGATGAGGTCAGCTAGTATACTTTCTAATAGTATATCAGAAGTTGGAGTTTATTAGTCCAAGCATTATCTAGGTTTGTATCCCTTATCCTTTTAGGATTTTTTGTCAGTTTGTAGGTTTGAATACCTAGTATATATGTTTATTCTCTAAAGTTTTATGTATAATATAGTATCATAAGGATGCTATGAATGGTATGAGTTGGGTTTATTGTCTCTATAATGTCAAGCATTTGTATCTTCTTGCTGGATGTTGTATGACCTACAGTTAATGGAAAAGAACTTTCATAAAAAAAAAAAATTTATCATTTGAAATTACTAAGCTACCCCTTTTATACCCATGTAACTAACATCATACTTCTGCGACTAATAGTCTCCTCCTCTTCTTCAGTTGTCGGTAGCAAAAGGTCACAAGCCTTCAATTTCTCCATCCGCCTGTCACCGCCCCCAACAACATCTCCAACAGTAACGAACCTTTGCATAGAAAAGACATTAGATCTAATTATTTGTTGAGATTCTTTGCCTTTTCCATGTTGCAAACTTCACCTTCATAAAATCAAAAACTTCTTCTTTTCTCATAACCACTGTCATTTGCAATTCAAGATTCTAGCGGTTAGCATGGCGCTCTACCCAACCGAAGATGGTGGCTACCTCGCAATACCGCCCTACAAAATTTGAAAACAATAAATGGCAAGATGCGAAGTTACAGATGATGATGCAATCCATAACCATATTTTGGAAACTGATGAGAAGATTATGTGGTTGCAACTTGTTGTGCCCAGAGAGCTAGTTTTATAGATTGTTTTAGATATTTTAACATTTTTTTGATTCGACACATTTACATATTTTCATAAACACTTGTGCATATTCAGTCAAACACATTTTCTTTTATTGTTCTTAGGGACTTTTTATAAATACAATGAAAAAACTAAACAGAGAATCGCGAATGGAGACAAAGATGTAGAAAGATTATGAGTTTTTCTAATGAATTCATGATGGACTTTCAATAGAATAAACCTATCAAATGATCTCATTATCTCACGGATGAACCAGATCAACTATTTTACTTCCAAGTTTGGTGAGTTGTAACCGATAATCCGAAGGAATCCTCGCAAGCAATCTATTAAGATCGTGCAGCATCTGATCCTATTGGCCTTCACAAACATCATTGCCTATGAAATTGCCCGAATTTATGCATAAAGACTTGAGTGACAAATATCCGAGATGAGGACAATGTTATGAAAGCTACAATGAGGATCATAAAATTGTTCAACTAATGACAGATATCATTACTGGCTTACAACGAGACCTTCATACTTGTTCTAGAAAAAAATAGGGTTCCCTTTATTGCTGAAAAGTGAGTGTTCCTTTTTAGAAATACTATATTGATTGTAGTGTATTGATGAGAACAACACTGTGATTATTGGGAATAGATTATTTGACATCCACATGCTTGCTTATTATAACTCCATCAGCAATGGTGTTGCAACAGTTATGGTGTCTTAGTCAAGCTTCAATGGCATGAGGATGCATGCCAATCATGATTTAGTGACTAGATACCTCAAAGACAAACTTGAATGGATTGATGATGGTATTAGAAGAATTTTTAGAGTTAAATTTGCCATGGGCCTCCGTGAAAATCTATTCTCTTGTGTTAGAATGGCCAACCTAAAAAAGGAACAAAAATGTATATATGATCTTTAGTGTATGACATACTTATTAAATAACATTTAAAACATACTTCATATTTGTGGATATATATAATCTACCTTTATTTTATAATTATCAAAATTGGAGAAAGAAGACAGCACGGTAATGTATGTTGGAATAATAATAATAATAATAATAGTCATTGACTAGTAAAGACTAACCATCGCTAATTTAGTGACGATTTCTCTTCACTAAACTTAGTAATGGCTAGCATTCATTAAAATTAGTAATAGTTAGCTTTCACTAAATTAATAACAATCAATCGTCACAAACTTAGTAACTGCTTGCCTTCATTAAACTTAGCGATGACTAGCCTTTACTAATATTAGTGATGGCTAAACTCATCAACAACAATCAAAGGCCAAAAAATCAGTGATTGTCACCTTTGTGAAGGCTGGGCATCATGGCATAATAACAGCTACCGTCGCTAAATTATTAATATCAAGTAAATTATTTGCGAGGACTTTACCAATGGTTAGTCGTCGCTACATTTGATTTAGTGATAACTAGTCATCGCTAATGCCTTTTTTATAGTGAATATTACGTAGCTCCATTCAAAATAAAATTTTTTCAATGCTATTAAATTTTTATGAATTTTTTTTTAAGTCCTAAAAAAGAAAAAAAAAAGTAATACAAATTTAATAATACCATAAAAATTTTACAATCAATGAGTTATTATCCCTAAATTGGCTTCTAAATTATGATAATTTTGAGTAAAAAAAATAAAAATAAAAATAAGCAATTTTAGATTAAAATAATTTAAATTAAAATAAATAGGGCATAATGATCACAATCAATTATCCAATGCCCCCCTTGCTTTTATTAAGAAATAAAATATTTAGAAAAAATTACAAAAATTCCCCTAAGATTTGATGAAACTACTTTTCATATTTACTATTTCAAATACCTACAATCACCCTCTTTAAAGTTAATACCGTTATTTAATGTTACCATAAAAAAATATATTTTACTTTGCCCTCTAACTCCAAAAATCCTTTCAAATCAAACCCATTAATATGAAAAAACAAAATTACCCACAAACCTCCAATACACCAGGCGTGTCTTCCCTATCCAACAGAACTCCTACCTCCGCCTCCACCACCACCAAGCCAAGCCCAGCTGCTAACCATCGACGGCAATGACAGTGGCAGTGGCCGAACTTGCTTCGAACAGGTGGCAGAGGCTGAACTCACTATCTTCTCCCCATGGACTTTGAATGCAACTGACAGGGAGTCGCGGAACACCGCGTCGAGGTTGGGATTGACTCCAGCCAAATAGCGGAACGAAGACCGATTGAAAAAAGGGGAAGGAGAGGATGGCGGCCAAATTGCAGAATAACAGCCGATTGAACAGAGGGTAAAGAGGACGGCCGCTGAATGGAGGAACGACGGCCGATTGAACAGAAGGGAAGGAGAGGACGGGGGTGAAATCACGGAATGACGTCGATTGAACCGGGGGAGGGGGGGGGGGAGAAGACGACGAATTTGAGGTCGGCGAAGGAGAGGCCGCCCCGATAACAAGCCACTGCTATTGAATCACCGTGGAAGCCTCCGTGAAACCCAAATCCAGATCCTCAATTCTGTCCAAAAATCACCCAGTTGCCACCAAACACAGAGTTGAGGTTCCTTCTGTTGCCGCAATAACCTAGCCGCGTCGGAGCGACAACCGTCAAAATTTTGTAGGTGATTTGAACGGGCCTGTGGGTTATTTTGTCGGTGATTTTCCTTTTTTCCAGATTAATGGGTTTGATTTGAAAGAATTTTAGTAGTTGGGGGTAAAGTTTTTTTCATAGTAGAAAGTGGGCAAAATCAGATATTCTCTCTTTTTTATAGGAACTGTGGTTAACGGTGTTAACTTTGTAAGAGGTAAGTGTATGTATTTGAAACAGTAAGGATGTAACTGTAGATTTCACCAAACCTCAGAAAAGTTTTTATAATTTTCCCAAATATTTATCCCATTGTTCCAATTCCCAATATGTTAGATCGACAAAACCGAGACGCTGGTTTTTTAGCGTGGCGGACGCTTTCGTTTTCCATTCACAAATTTCTCCAAAATGGTGGGCTGTTGGTATGTATATATCTTGGAAGGTTCACAACGGTGAAAATTTAGGAACTTAATATGTGGATGCATGTAAATTGAAAATGGATGGCGTAAGCATAATTTTCTGAAATCACAGAGAAATATGGAGGATAAAATAAAGGCTTGAAAATTTGGTGCGAAGCAGAGAGATTCGTGCCTTATCACCTGACCAGATTAATCAAGAGGTAGTTAGGCAGCTAGCCAGCAAGTGAAACAAAAGACTTTCTTTGTCCCAGATGAGTCTAAACCAAATTTAAAGGAAATTTATAATTACCCGATTATTTTAATCTATAGTTTACCCTTTTTATTTTTAAAAACTTATATTTTCTCTCCAATTTATATTAGCTGATAAAAAATTTTAAAATTGTAATTTAAATTGTACAATAATCATATTCTAGTAATTTTAATCTTTATAATATTTTTTTATAGTTAATAAATATTGTAAATTATCAGTTTTTTTCTGTAAATGTATTTTTCTTCCTGTAAATGCATGTTAGTATTTTTTAAAGGTCTGTTAGCTATGAAAAAAATATCAAAAATATTAAAATTATTGGAACATGAATATTAACTAGTTTAAATTAAAATTTCAGAAATTGTTGTCAGACACTGTAAATAAATGAGAGGGTAAAGTGTAGATCTCTAAAAATATAGATGTAAAGTATAGGTTAAATCAAACTATAAGGAAGTTTTTGTAATTTTCTCCAAATTGAAAACATCTATTCGATATCCTGGCCAACAATTGTATTCATTCGTTTTCCGGCACAGTACATGTGGAAGGAAGAGACACGGGAGCTAGCATTGTGGGTGGTGGTGTGCATGGACATTTGGAGTAGGTAATTAGATACATTAATTATAGTTGGTTAGTCTATCCAAAAGAAAAGAAAAGGCAAGGAAAAGATAGTACATTTGGGTAGAGAGGAGAGGAGAGGAGAGGAGAAGAGAGGGGATAGAGATTATATAAGTGGCGTTGTGATCAACGCATGTGACTGCTTTTGCTTTTGTTTTATTCAAAGGATGCTTTCCAAGCGCCTTTTCACATACAAATACAAAGCCAAAGCCAAAGCCAAAGCCAAATACAGTGCATGTAGGTAGGATGAGTTTGGTTCACTTAACCAGATAGATGTGCCCATGTTTGTTCGATGTTTTGTTTGGGTTAGCCTTCATATAATATATATATATATTATTCCATAGTCCATCCATCCACCCAACACCATTCACATCCATTTTCCACGTAACTCTGTCTGCATACCCCTCTAATTAGTCCCAGTGGTACAAAGGGCCTCCAATTAACGACGACCCAAACTCAACCTGCCTTCCTTTATGTTTTTTCTTTCATTCTATATATCAACGTTATTAATTATGCCTAATTATTTTCTTTCAGTTATGCGCAGGGCTACTTCCATTCGTTTGGTAACATTGAATGGGTTACTCGATGGTGTATATATAAGTAATTCAAACAGATAATAAGGGCAGTACGTATAAATTATAAATGAATATTTAAAACAAATTTATCCCTTTCGATGTTGGGGGAAAGAAAAAAAGTAACGTGCAAGAGGATGAGGGAAGACGATGTAGCTGGAGTATACTATATATCACATGCATGTGCCATGCGTGTAAAAACTAATTAAAACAACAAAGCTCATCAAGTGGAAGTGATGGCCGTTGCTGAATTCTCCACATTAATTTCCCTCATGGATGGGATGGGATGGAAGTAGATAGGGTACCTTTACACTTACTTTATGGTATCAAAATCAAATAATAGTGATGGTAGGATATATTTGTGAGGAAATTAATTATAGAAGAAATAGGAAAAGGATTGCCAATTGGTTGGGACTTCGTTGGTTGGTAAATAACGTTAATGATCCCAAATCTTTAATTATCATTGCAGATCAGTATCCAATCTTTATTTTGTTACAAATTCATCCCAAACTTCATAATTTATTACATATTGGTCCCTAATTTCTAAAAGCTAATGAACAATTTAAACTATCAATTTTTCTTCTTTGTGAATCAAGTTTCTGGGATTGCTTAGAATTAGGGGTCAATATGTAAAGAATTATAAAAATTTGGGATCAATTTGAAATAAAATAAAGGTTAGGGATCGATTTGCAATGAAAATTAAAGGTTTGGGACTATTAGTGCTTTTTACTCATTGGTTGGCTGAAAACTTGGGAAGAAACAAGCGTCCAAAAGCTGTCCCAAGTTGTTGACCTAACACGCAAGAAAGAAACCACTGGGGTGGCACTTGGGACTTGGGAGCGGAACACACGCCATGTCATTTCATCCGCTAGCTTGTGACATACACATGTACAAGTACATTACCCTTCCATGAGTAATTACCACTACCTAGCAACACCACTAATTTGCCACCTATTCTCAATAGACATATTATAGGGTGGTGGTAGGGTGGTGGATTGATAGACATATTATTATAGGTCTCACACATGAGATGAATCCGTTAGCTCGTTAGATTGTCACTCTGTCATTGTCTTATCTATGCATAGAAAGATGGGGTTAATTTAACTTGTGCTAATTTAGATTTATTAATGTTTTTTTTTATCATTTCTCTTGGAAGGTATATTCTCTCACTATATATTTCTCAAAAATGTATGTTTCATCATTTTGTATTGACTATAATCGCAATTTTAGATTAACTGAACTAATAACGATATTAGCATTCGAATGTTGACCTTATATATTAGGTGGAGCAGGCAAAGATTGAAGCAAATTGTGCAACTAAATCCATGTGCCGAAGCTTGCTTTTTGTATGTGTTTGCACAAATACATACGATCGATTTACTCATCTTTGCTTGTAAAAAAGATACTACTACTATTTTTCTTTTTCATATTTTGACTTTTCTAGCCATATCTCCCAAAATTTCTTAAACTATAGAAATTCAACATAATTACAGAAGCACTATTTTAATTCTGGAGGTTCTGACTTACATAAACTTTATGTTTGGATAAATTATGTACTTTCGTTGTGAGGGTTGTCAAATTGATGAGAATGGTCTTTTACAACATCAAGACTGAACACATCAATTGTAATTGATCAACCAACCTGACAATTGTTTGATCAATATAATGCGATTTAGGGGTCATTGTTAATTTTTCTAATTTCCTATTTTCTGTTTTTATTTTTTCGTTTTCCGAGAAAACATGTTTTGTAAATTGTAACTGTTTTTCTTTTTTATTTATGAGAAATGGAAGTAACTTTTTGGAAAAAAAAACAACCATGAACTATAATAAACACTTTATTTTGAACGTATTTTTAACACATATTTCAATTTCAAAACTGGTAAAGTACAGTGCCTTCACAGACTTTTCACTTTAAAATTTTAATAAAAACATATAATTTTCAAATTTTACAAACACGAGAGCAAAACAAAAAATAAAATTTTGAACACAAAATGTAAACAGAAGAACGGCAACATTACCAAACGAGAACTGCCATAATGGCACAATTTTTAAACTTTGGTACGTAAAACCATATAAAAGGTCAAATACAATTTCCAATAAGGTTTTAGGTAAAATTATACTTTCTCTCTCATATTTTAGAAATTTACATTTTATCTCATGAATGTGACATTTTTATTTACACTATTAGTTATCAACATTTTAAATTCTAATTTAAATTGCATAATGCATGACTCTTGATAAATTTAAATTGTGTATATTCCAATATTACTTAGAATTTTGAGTTATAACCTTTTCATCTATTTAAATTTGAAACAATATTTTTCTTATAGTTCAGGTGGCAAAGTGCTTTTTTTAACATATAAAATAGTGAAGTGAAATTTTATTTAATTTTAGGGACAAATTATAATTAGCCCATATAACAAGAAGTTCATTAATAAGCTAGCTGATGGACATCCACCATATTTTAGAATAGCTTTTTGTGATTACCGACTGATTTTAGATGATTGATCATTAATATTAAAAATTAAATCACTGAAATTAAAAGTTACAAACTATGGTTATTTTTTTCAAAGCATATGTCGTTAGTGGTCAGCTTGCGATCTAAGCATTTAATTAAGTTATAAGCTAACTTACCTGTTACTAAAAGATGTGTTAAAACTAGGATTTTCTACCTAATTTCAATTTCTTCGTAGTGTGAAAGTTTGAATTAAAGATGAGAGAAACCTGTCTTAGCTTAACTGTGCTCGTTGAATCTCCGAATGTCCTCTTGAACTTGAAAAGTGAAAAACAAAATATGGTAGACGTTTCTTTTCGGTGTAATTATTGTTCCATTTTCTTCGGACAAGGCTTACATATTTTCTTCCTGCTAAGAGCATTGGAAATATTTTCCCTAAACTCGGTTTAGTAATAGCTAGTTTAGTGTTATTTCCAGAAAAATTGTGAGAATAGTTACTCTCCATTCAAGTATCATAACGACTACTGTAAATTTTTTTTTTCTCTCGATAATATCGTGTCTTCGTAATTTACTGTTGACGTGACAGTAGTTAATAGATCCAAACCAGCCAAGGGACCAGTAGCACTGGCAGCACAGGTCTAAATCAAACCTTCAACTCTATTTGGATTGAGAGAATAAATTAGTGTGACTTTCTTGTTTTGTCATGAGAAAAACGGCCTAATACCTAGTTCGCCCCTATATTATATTGACTTAGTCGCTTGGTTCCCTGAAACATTTTTAGATATGAATTGAGCCCCGAACTATGATCACCAGGATACTTTGCCAATATGATTTGAACTTCAGTCTATTTAAAAAAGTAAAAACTATTAAATTGCCACTTAAATTTCATAAGCTTTATCTTTTGACCCTAATATTTTGTCCTCTACTTAGACTATTGAGAGGTAGTGAGTTAGCCAATCGGGGAAAGGAGATCGATGGCAATAAGCTTGGTGTAGGGTGGTGAGAGGTGGAGGAGGAGGATTTGACTCTCTCTAGGAATCACAGATAAAAAGGTCATTATTAGGTCATTAGAGAAAGTCAAAAGCATGGATTGGTTAGGAAATTATGGAATAAAATGGGTAAACAAACAACCAAGAGTGAAAGAAATAAAGAAAAAACATGGATTAGAATATATGTAATTGTGATTTAATTTTTAAAGGAAAAAGTACCAAAAACTCCATGAGATTAGATCATACTTACTATTTTGTCTCTTATTTTTTAGAAACCTACACATGCCTCCCTCATAAGTTAACACTGTGATTCACCATTACAAAACACAATAGAGAAAATACTTAACCTTGTCATTCAATCTTTCTTTTTTATACACTTTACCCCAACTTCTATATCAATACAAGTTTGAAGGCTAGGTGGGATAGTGCACAACAACTTCGTCGCTCACTAGTTAATGTGTCGATGTCTGTCATCCAAAATTTCCTCTGACTCCCACACTGTCTACCTTCATCTAGACTGTGTCTCTGTTGCATTTCTAAACTTTGATTTTCTACATATCTTTCAATATCTTTATTGGCTTAGCTGTGAGCCGGTGTGTAATGCCAAGCCTATCCAGACAGTGCCTCCGTAACATTTCTTACCTTCGATTCTTTAACCATTATCCGTATCTCTATCATCCTCGTACTACCAGCTAAAACCATACCCAGACTCACACCATCATCCTCATACCATTATCACCGTAAAGAAAATATTTGAAATCAAAGCCAAGCCCATTGCATGACCTGATGGATATCATTTGGAAGGTCCACCATGACGATGCCCTTGTATCAAGCCTCCAAAGGGCAACCCAATGAAGTAAAATTGGGCTATGGCCGAAACACCGGCTTATGTCAACCACGATGTTCGCGAGAACTTGGTCTGGGAATGAAAGTTAAGAAATCAAGCTTAGGGCGATGAAGATTGTGAGTAGACAGCGATGGCTAGCGCCAATAATCGCAAATGACTGGTGATGTTTAATTTGATTCTTTTGATTCGCATATGGCCTAGAATCACCAAAGATCGATTAATTCATTGTGAATAGCTGATTAATTCATCTCAAATGTCCAATTGATTCATCCTATTCATTAGAGCCACAAATGGCCCGAATTTGGAGAAGGTGTGCAATATCAAGATAATAATAAAACTGCATGAACAACAAAATCAGAGGATGGTGGCCATTGGAAAAAAAAAAGAAAGAAGATTGAAGCACATAAAATTTAGGGGTTTTGGTAGTTTTTTTTTTTAAGTGTCTAAGGGTGTAAGCATTTTAATTAAACATGAAACCTGACCCGAATCCCGACTCAAAATATCATGTTAAGGTTGGGTCAGTGAGTTGGAAAAGTGTTATTCGGGTTGACCCAAGCCCAACACGTTCCAAAAAAGCAAAAATCATGTTAGGTTATGTCCAACCCAAATTAACTCGAAATTTCTATTCCCAACCTACCCAATTCCCAGGCTCAGTTTATCTCAGCCTAACCCATGGTTATCCCTAACCCTAATCAACTCCCCAATCCTTATTTTCTTTACCAAACTCTCACAATTGTCACCTTATTTTTCTCATTCCTTTTATCGTTCAACAATCTCATCTTCTTCACCTTCCATCCTTCTTAGTGCTTGCAATTTTAACTTTCTACCTCTTCCATTCGTCCTCGTTAGGGTGCAATAATAGTGACTCGACTGTGGCGGAAATGAGACCTAATTCATCAACAGAGCCCCGCACTAGATGTATGGTGCTAAGTGTATGATATGGCTATCATTTTACCTTTGTTTGATGTATTTTACGGTAGTAATTGCTAGAGTTAGGGTACTTTTAGTGTTATTCTTATATTTTTGCATGTGAAGACAATTGTAGTAGGAGATGGGTAAATTTCAAGCCAATTTTGGATCTCTTCTTGGCAAATTTCAAGCTTGAGTAAAAAAATAAAAATTATAGCCCTTATTCTTAGCTTCATGTAGGATATTAAATTTCTTTAATTAGACACCTGCGCACAAAGTTATAGTCAAAATACTAAAGAGCATCTATGCTATTGAGTCTTGGCGACACATCGTTGAAAGTGGCGCTGTGTCCCTAAGACCTGTTCTGTTTGTAAAAACCTCAGTAAAAAGTTGCAAATGAGGATCCCATTCGACCCCAAGACCTTCAAACTCATTTTTTGAGTAATTTTATTAGGGTTTTTATAGATTATGGAGCTAAGAGACTGATTCGATAGAGATTCTTATTTAGATTGGAGTGAGAGCTCTTCTACAATAAGAATTTCTACATGAATTTGATTTTTCCAACTTAACTCATATTTTTATTTAGTTTGAGATTCTTTTAAACATGTGTAGAATTATTGTTTCTATGAATGTTGTAAACCATTTAGAATGATTTGATGACTGTAAATACATAATCCATTAATTATTTACATGATTTGTTGGCTCTTCTAGCTTATGCTTGAATGTGTTCTTTATTTGCTGGCCATCTATGTTGAATAACTTCCTAGACTTAGGAAAGGCTTGAGAAAGGTTTCCAAGGCTGAAATAGGGCTAAAAGAGCATGGGTAATGGTTAGACTCGAGAAAATTATCATTTTTATGACCTTAAAAGAGAACTTAAGCTTAATGGGTTTTAAGACAACTAGTTAATTTGAGAATGTCTAATAGCATTCTAAGAAACTAATTAGCTCTGTCTTGAGAAAATAAGGTTGATATTATAGAGTTTCATGGCCTGCAACTTTCAGGAAGCATGATTTGGGTTAGGTTGGTACTTGTGTCAAAGTTATGTTTATGTAGCAGCCCATTTAGTTTGAATTCCTTAAAAACTTTGCAAATATTTGTTTAGGATGGTTGTTATATTTGTTTGATTTGGTGGTTGGTGTAAGATTTCGGAAGCCAAACAAGCATAACGAAAAATAACCGAAACCTTCTACGATCCAAGTGAAATGAGGTAAATCGGGTGTTCAAAATTTTATATATAATAGGTTGATATCTTTCACCTAACTGTTGAGTCGAATCGCAAACTTGAACAATTAACATATTCAAGCTTTCTACGTTATCCACACAAGCCTTTCAGGATAACCACGCCTTTATCACGTTATAGTAGATGCGTTTCTCTTACACCTGTAGTGCGCTTGCATCATTCAATGAATGACAATAGAAAAGTGTGGCTGGAACTTTTCAGAACCCTTCTGATTTTATTCTTATGAAGGCTAGGGCAAAAGCTACGAAATTTTCACTATATGATGTATATATAGTGAAACTCAACTCTCAAGCCTAATGAGTTTCAAAATCCTAATCCAATTAGATTTAATTTTGAACTTTATTAATGGCTCAACCTTTAGGCAGATTATTAATCTGAAATTATTATGAAACCAAAACCTAAACAATTTGGCCTATGCACTCAAATAATCCAATTAGCTCTATGTGTGCGACCCAATAGGCTCTTTTCACGGTGGCAATGATCATAAATCACATGTAGTCTATTTATGATCATAAACAATGAGCGATATTTAGCAATACACCCAAGATATCAAGATCAAGTACAAGACATTGAATGTGTCACTCTCATATAACTCAATCTATAGTTTCTTGATTATTAAATAGACTAACTTAAACTGATGACATTGATAATATATATTAACTCATCCGACATGACTATGCATTTTCTTAGTCTCACTTTATTAAGGGGCCCAAAGATATCATTCCTGTTACATAAAAGGGACAAATCTAATCTTCATCATACAAAACTATCTGTATGATATGTGACATACCCAATAACTACCTTTATATTCACTTAGTTACGAGCAACAAAAAGAAGTATTAAAGCATGTGATTCACATGTAAAGAACCTTAATGGTCATAGATCAAAGAACTACATATATTATGATCACTATGAAAATCACTTATGACACTTATATAACGATCCATATAGCATTCTCATGGTGGGTCGATCCAATATACAAATTCTCTAATTTGTACCTATATATAGACTACAAATCTTATATTAGTTTTCATATATGCTAGTCTTTATGTATTATTGTAACCAATTTTACAATAATATTTAACCAAGGACATTTAAGAATACTATTATTCTAAAGTTATAATTCGTTCGATTATGTCAGGCAGAAAATGATACAACAAACACAATTACTCGATTAATGCATCAATAAAATATTATGACTCAATGTACAAAATACAATCATCTTATGATTAGTTTTTAGGCACAACACTAACAGTTGGGTGATCCACAATTTTGGTAGTTTAGCTTATTATTCCTTGTTTTTAATGGTTTGTTTACTTTAGCTAAAATGATGTCATCGTACTTGGTAATTGATGGAATTCTTTGCCATACAATTCTCTGTAAGATCGACATCTAACTCACTGTTACAACAATTAACACTGTACATTTATGGGTAAGATTGGAGTTCAGGTTAAGAAGGTTTTTTTTTATAAACTTCTGTCTTGCAACATGTGGCCACTCTGGCGTTGTCCTTATCCTTGTCAAAGTCTTCGTACATTGACATTGATAGTGGCCGCTCTAGCGAGTCCCCCACCAACTTCATAGCCAAGTCTTATTTTTATACCAGGTATACCAAAAAAGATGAGGGAGGAAAATTCTATGTCTTGATTACAACCGTCAAATGTTGTTGTGTCATTCAAAAGTTCATTTTATAAATTTGATTTATTGATTCGAATTCTTTTTTGTTTCTTTTATCTGAGTTCTAGTTATCGATGGTATAAGAGAGATGAGATAGACATTATAAAAAGAGTGAGAGAAAAAAAAAAGGCTAGTGTTGGTGGCCTAGGAAGTAGTGCAGAAGACAAATCGGTGATGGCAGTGATGTAGGGTTAAATCAACCCAACCCAACCCTAATCCAATTTTTTCGAGTTAGAGCCGGTTTGGGTTCACTGCCCAATTTGATTTTGGTTCAGTCCATTAACTGACAACTACGAATGGGCTTTAAAAAAAATTAGGGCTTGGGCCTGAACCTAACCCAAAACCTGAATGTTTTACCCTTAAAGTGTCTAGTTATTTTTTTTTTCAAATCAATTGGTTTTATTTGAATGAATTTTAGTAATTAAGGGCAAAATTTTTATTAAATGAAGTTAGGAGGTCAAAGTTAAAATTTTTTTTTATGGTAACGGTGAATGATAATGTTAACTTTGTAAGGAGATAAGAGTAAGTATTTGCAAAATAAAGGATAAAATTATAGGTTTGACCAAATCTCAATAGGGTTTTTGGAAAATTTTCCATTTTTGAAACCTCATCCACTTCTTATCCTTATTCAATATCCTACTTGTGGCATCAGCAGTGGATGAAAGATCTGGCTCAAATTGGGGTTACTGCAGTTGCAGATACGAAAACATGCAAGTAGGGTCATATTGAGAGGCAACGTTTTGGGTACAAATAATTGAAACATAAAATCTAGTTGACTATGTTTAATTACATTTTAATTCCAATAGTTATTAATTTGTACAATTATAAGTTTTAAATTTTAAATTGTACAATCAAATACAATTTCATTATGTAATTGATGAAAAACATCCGAGTTACTGAGTCAAATAGGTAAAATGTCCTGATAATCACAATTCAGGGCTTGATTCATACCCCCAAAATGATCGGGGACCAAGCGATCGAGTTACTATTGTTCAGAGGTGAAATAGGTATTTAGGTCGATCATTCTCTATCACTTCCATCATTTATACATTTTTCACCTACGAAAAATAACCCACCCCTTTCATTTTATCTTCTTCCCTCTCATTCCTTTCTTTTATTAATTAAATTCAAACAAACCCTAATTGTGACACCAAAATTATCCTTGGAGAAATAATGCAAATCAAATCAACCGAAAAAAATATAGTTAAATTAAGCACGTGAAAGTTAATATGCTCTGCTGGTAAAGATAGGGTTACATATGCGGGGTACTTCATCCAAGAAAAAAGATGAAGGAAAAAATTTATTCACAATATCTTGATTATTTTCATTTAAGAGAAGAATCAAAACATGTGACATGTAGAAAATGCAATAAATCTGGAAAACAATGTAGAAGTAGTAAGAGGAGGAAAAATGCAAAATTAGTTAACAAATCCAAAATTACTCCTAAATCCACCCCCAGGAACACGAACGAATCCAAAGGACATTTGAAAATCCTCAAAGAACCTTAGGAAATTCCATTTCAGTAAAATTGCGCAAATGGTCTATAATCTTTAATTATCATTTCATATTATTTCTTAATCTGTTGAATGTTCTTTTTTTATTCTAAATATATTAAAATTGTTTGGTTTTGGTCCCTCATCAAATGATATTCACTAACTAAGAATAATTATTTGGTACAAATATTTGAAATTCTAATTTAAATATTTAATAACTATATTCTAGTAAATTTAAATAATTTAATATTTTTAACAGTAAATAGACTATTTAAATTAGCATCTTTTCTTTTTGAATGAAATAAATTATGATTTGAATAATTTTTATCAGACAAATACTTTTAGTTAACAAATTTTATCAAATGGGGATTAAAATAAAACATTTTTTTAATGAATTTAGGATTGAAATGAAATGTATTAGATAGGTTTAGGACTAAAATAGAATGTTTAATAGGTTAGATACTAAAACGAAACAATAATCAAAGGTTAGGGATCGTTCACGCAATATACTCAATTCCCTTTCTAAACTCTAATTGACTTATCCCGTATAATTTGCACCAGTAGTCCTAAATCTGAAATTATTCTTGTAATTTGTTTTTTTATCTTCATTTTGTTGCATAGTAATCCTAAAACTTTAAAAGTTGTTGTATATTAGTCTGTTTCTATCTCTAAAAAATTCACTAACTCTAACGTAATTATAATATATATGAAATTTTTTAAATTTTAGTTTTAACTATTCGATAAACATCTTTCAATAAATCCAAATTGTATTATAATTTTTTATATTTAATAAATAATTTAAATTATCAGTTTTCACCCTCTACAAGCTAGGTTTCTATGCTAAGTCATGTCGTGGATCTAGAGAACAATATGTGACGCTCTATAAAAATTTAGAACCAACATAGAGCGAAAAAATGACTGAGGGCCGATTTATTATGATAGTTATAGATTTGGATCGAATTGTTAAATTTTCTCAACTTCTCTCGTGAGGGCAAAAAAGACAACCCGACGGACGGTGGATTGGCCCTGGGGCCCACCCGACCATCGTCCGCAGCAAAGTAGAGAAGCATATCCCACTATTTGTTTGTATCGTCCACTTTTCTGGACGCATCATTGCTCGGATCCTTTCATCTACCCAAAACCAGCGGCCGGAGATCCAGTGGTTCGGAGCAGGGCCCACATGACGACGTCACGAGAAAAATCGATCAATCAATCAATGGCTAAAATAAAAAAAAGTATGAATAGAAAAGCAAAACCAAGGCAGAGACACGCGTCAGCTACCGAGTCCGTGATAGATGTCCCTGATCCGGGTCCCAGTCCAGGGACCTTCCTGATCGGCCGAGTATGATATATACATGTGTACGTACACCTCCTTTAGAGCGGTTTCTTTTTCGGTTTAGGTTTGGTTTGAAGGAAAAACGGAAGTTAAAAACAGGATAAGAAAAGGTTGTGATTTTAGTAATTTGTCTTAATGTAACTATTTTTTTTTTTAATTTTCCGTTTACTTTTTTACATTTCATTCTTTTTTCTCGCTCCTTAATCCTTTCTCTTTGCTCTCCATTCTTGCACCCTAATCACAATCCCATTCTCACTCCCCCATTTGCATACAGAAGCTTGATTGGTGATTTGCTGAAGTAGCTTCATTAACTTCTCACCATCTCATTTAGAAATTCAGTTGATCCGTGTCTATGAGTGCAATTTCGTCAACCATTTCATTGATTTTACCATGAGTTCGAATCAATTCGTGTCTAGGTTTAAATATTTGATTATATGAGGTTGAGTTCTACAATATAAGGTTATGATTTAAAGATTTCTTCCCAAAAATCATTCTTCTTTTAAGTTTTAAGTGTTTTAACGAAAATGGTTTCTATATATATGAAATTATTGTGCTTCTATAAAAGTGCAGAGTTATGAAAGTATGATGTTTGTTGTAGTTGTCTGGGTTACAATTATATGAATATGGGTTTTAATTTTATAAAGTTGAGTTATTATTATATGAAATTGGTTTAAAATATTATATGAAATTGAATTACCATTTTATGAAATTAGGTTACTAGTATATAAATATGGTTGCTTTGTTGATAATATTAAATTATTATACTACAAAACTGAATTTCCATTACATGAAAATAAACCTCTCGTAGAATATCCAATGTCAACTCCATCAACAAAATCACTTGACCAAAAAGATGAATGAATAATTTTTTTTAATGGTATTTTTTTTCAGAACCTCCTTTATTCGACTTTTAAGACACCATTTCCTAAAATTTACTGACCTATCCTAATCGCAACTAGTTTCCTTTAATTTCCTCTAACTCACATAAACAGAAAGTTGAGGGTGGATTATATATTTTACGGAAGATGCCAAATCGCTTCTTGATCATCATATCAACTCGTTTCAAGAATAAGACGCTGGAGATGTGGGACCGATAAATGATGGGGACGGCTAGCGATTGACACGTCTTCCGATCACGCGATTGATGAGCGATACACGCTCCGTGGAATACGACAAAACCGAAGCCCTTCCGCACCGAATCGAAATTGGAAAATACATTAATTGAAAGAAAGGGCAAAAGTTAAAAAGCCCCTACGAATTCTGACAAAAGACATGCAGCCACGCGCTTCCCGCTAGAGGACAAAACGTCTGAGCGCGTCGTCAATGGTTGTTTGGTGGTTTTTTTGTGGGAGGGAGGGTAGTCTCGAGAATTCAAAGGCAGAGACAGAACCCTTTGTCGCCACGTGCCTTGGCGTCGGCCGCACGCAGGAACTAGTCTTGTCTCCTCTCTGTTTGTTTTTTAGCCAAATGTTTCTGTTCGGTACAGCTATTGCCAGACCAAGATTTTGGCTATTTCCAGAAAACAGGTCCATTTCTTTCTTCTTCACTCTACCTTATCCCTTTCTCCATTCGAAAAATGATTTCCCTGCGCGTGTTTTCTGCGTCCAAAAATCTTAAAACAAAAGATCCTAAAGGCAAAGAATAACATGGTCCCTAATCTTTAGTCACTATTTTTGTTTAGTCCTAACCTATTGAATGTTTTATTTTGATCCTAAATATATTAAAATTATTTTATTTTAGTCCATTACCAGATGAAATTTATTAACTCAAAAAAATTATCTGACAGAAACTTTAGAAATTTTAATTTAAATATTCAATACTATTTTTTAGTAAATTTAAATATTTAATATTTTTTTATAGTAAATAGATAATTTAAATTAATAGTTTGTTTTCTTTCTAAATGAAATAAGTTCAATTTATTGAGAGAAAAAAATGTAATTTGAAATTTTTATTAATTATAACAAATTATTATACAGATTAAATTTCTTGTAAAATAATTATCATATAGTTTAAATTATGATCTAAAAAGTTACTATCAGAAAAATACTTTGAATTAACAAATTTCATCAAACTGAGACTAAAATGAAACGTTTTCAATAAATTTAGGACTAAAATGAAACATTTTTAATAGGTTTAGGACTAAAATAAAATATTGAATAGGTTGGGGACTAAAATGAAACAATGACTAAAGTTTATGGACCATTTATAAATTTACTCTAAAGGCAAATGTCCGGCCACATTCATCTTACAAATTTTTTTTGGCCTATATACCCTACCGGTCCTTAAATTGATCAATTCACATGAGTTAGTCCCTTAACAAAAAATCAGTTTAAGTTAGTCCTTCAACTTAATAAAGCATTATGACTTAGCCTTGAAATGAGTCAGAGCAGCACCTGGGATAATGTTGTTTTCTTCTCGTTTTTACTTTCTTTTCCATAAAATTGGTCACTAGTTGAGAAACAAATGATTTTTAGATTTCTATTTCCAAACTTCTCTTTTCCATTTACTTGGGTAAATAGCACCCATCGTCATTGAACTAAGGCTAATGTTGCGGATTCATCCTATAACTAAAAAATATTACATCGTTCATCATCTAATGATGAAAATGATGCACTATTCGTCTTATCATCAAATTTTCCGTTAAAATGGATAGAAAAAAAAATGTCAAAAACAAGTTTTAAGCCTAAAAAAACTTTCCATTTTCATTAAAAATCTCAACACTTTTACATTTTACAATCAAACTACATTCTCCACTTTCTTTCAACCGTCAACCTAAGTTTCCATAACCAAAATTTCCTGGATTGCTGGCACATAATCATGCCAAAAACTACTTTTATCAATCATAGATTCCAATATTTGAAAAGGAAAAATTAAACAGAACTAGAAAGCATTTGAAAAAACTAAAAGGCAAACCAAACCAGGAAAAAAAAGGAGGAGGATAATTTGGACATCGGGACTTGCACCCCAAAGGCAAGAACCATCGCGGCGGACCACCTTCCTATCTGACCAAATCCCTGCTCTCTTCAAAGAAATCCTTTAAAATTTTCATCCTTTCAATTGAATCCTCGAGCTTTGCCAACTCGCTTACTTTACTTAGCCGATCTTCTTCCTTCCCCATCCAAAAGCTTCTGTTTTCCACAAAACTCGTAGTGGCTGTAGAAGTCGAAGACGCCTTCTCCGTCACAGCATCGGACCGCAAAGGCAAGCACGTGCGTCGAGTAGGCTGTAAGACTCCCAGTGGCATGGAAAGTTGGCGGTGAAAGAAGGAAAGAGAAGAGTAGAGAAAAAGGTGAGCTCCGATGGCCTCCATGGAAATGAATCTTGTAGATTTTAGAGGCTACTAGAAGAGAAGAAAGAAACTAGAAAAGGGAGGGCTCTCTCACAGACAATCTAGTTCAAGGATGGCGGTACATTGAGTACGGTTTAATTCAAAGAGTTAATTATAAGGAAATTAAAGTTTAGTTTACATTACCACAGCTTGACAAATCACGTGCTAGAGAAAAACATAACAGTATAGTTTGGATAGAATTATGGGTTTTGGTGGGAAAAAAAGAAAATGGTCGAAGAAAAACTATGGTTCGGGTTAAATGGTTGAAAGAAAGTGGAGAAAGCAATTTGATTGTAAGATGTAAAAGTTTTAAGGTTTTTAAGGTAAATGGAAAGTTTTTTTAGGGTTAAAACTTAATTTTCACACTTTTCTCGTCCATTTTAATGGAAAATTTTACGGTGTGATGAATAGTGCACCATTTTCATAGTTAGAGGACAAATGGTATAACATTTTTTAGTTTCAAGATGAATCTGTAATATGAGCCTTAGTTCAATGACGATGGGTGCCATTTACCCCATTTACTTTTTCCCTCAAGTTCATCTCTCTCTCCCCCTCTTTTTCGACCCAGATTTTGATATCATCAAATTTTGAACCATCAATGTCTACTTGTTGATCGCTCAAAATCTATAAAAATTGGAACATTTTATAGTTACCAACTAGCACATTGAAGCTATTGATTTTGTTTTCATTAGTGAAGCCCATTGAATCAACTTGTTGATGTCCAACAATCAACAAAAATCCACTCACTAGGTGATTGACTAAAGTGCAGCAACTGAATTGCCAACTACAAATTATAAACCCGTTTCATTTAGATACATCACAGTTAAAGCCCTTGATATATCACACTCGATGACATTTTTTTCTCTTAACCATGGTTTTGTAAAAGTGGACAAAAGTAGAGAGATTATAAGAGAAATGTTATTTCTTTACTTTCAATTTCCTATCTCCTTCTTAATTATTTAAAAAAAATGAACAAATTTAGAACTTTGAAGCTGAGAAGTCTTAAAAAGAGTATATGGAATATCAAGAAGATGGTTAAATTTATAAATTAAGAGATTGAGGGATTTTGCAAACAAAAACTAAAATTTTGCATTTATGCTCCACTTAGTTCAGTGATTTACTATTCAAATTATGACATAAGCATGCCATTTGACAAAATTAGTAGCTAAATTATTAAAAAAATCATCCCTTAAATGAATTACTCTAATTCTCAACATTAAGCATTAAGATTCAATTCAATACTCCATAAAAGTCAGACATAGAATTCACAATTAACGCTTAACTTAGATCAACTTAATAGGCTTCAATTACACTTGATTGTAAACTATTAAAAATTTCGGCACCATAGTAAATTCTTTACTTTAAATTGAAAGACAGAGTTGCAAATTTTTTGCGCTCTTAATCGACCTTTAACCTAATACATGGTGCATATTTTCATAGCTTTGGGAGTGCCTTAATACTTTACTAAAGCCACTCATCATCCAGACTTTTTCCATAGCCAAAAGCCAAAAGTCTCAAAGTAAAAATTTTATCTCCAATTTGGTATTTTTTAGGATTTCTTGGAGTATTGATTGGGTCCCTCAATTTAGTAAAGAGTAGAATTTTGGTGGCTGTTGGTGGATGAGAGTATGGTGAGGCAATGAATAATCATCAGCTTTGCCAACAGAAAAGGAATGGGGCAACCACTCAAAAAAATCAATAACCAAATCCAAGGCAAAGCCTCATATCTATTCTCTTTTTTAGATATTGAAGGGGAAACCTAAACAAGACGAAAGGTAGCGGGTGATAAAATAAAATCTTGCTCAAGCAAATAGCCAAATGTTAGTTTTGATAGTTTTAGGACTGAATTAAAAAATTGTAAAGTTTTAGTACTCAAATAGGAAAATTTACAAACTTTTATGACTGAATGTGCATTCTTCCCCCACTAAATGCCTTTTCCATTGCTTCTTAATGTCTATGGATAAATGAAGGATGTGGTTGTAACAAATGTTGTAGTTGTAGGACAAATAATGCAACAATTTATAGCTATAGGATGATTTAGGAATATGAGCATTAGTTCACAAACGATGGGTGTCCTTTACCCAAAACAAAAACTAGTTTCTTTAATATAGTGTATAATGTAATTCCCGATGAGTATAATCTATATATGTTCACCTAACTATAATGCTAGCCCTATTATTTCTTACCTAAACTAGTGTTATATTAAAGTTTCTAAACTAATATATCATGCTTTATGTAACTTCCTTCTGTTAATTTTTTCATTATCTTTAACGGAAATTGCTAATGTAGCACTTTCAAACCCTTTCTCCGGTCCCACATTATCATGTAGTCCTTTATTTCATAACAAAAAATGATTATACTAGAAAAACAAGAAAATTTAGGCTAAATTGGATATAAACATATAATTTTAAACATCTACAACTCACATTAGCCTTAATTAAACATTTTTTTCACTAAATCATTTACTTCCGCAAAACCTACAGGTGCCTCTCCTCTGCTCAACAATGTCAATTCACAGTCAAATCCCAATCCAACTCATCCAAACTCCAAATCTAACTTTCTTCCAAAGATTTATCTCAATGCCCACGAAATTAAAGACAATGAGACGGACAACCTCAAATAACAGGATGATGAAGATAAAGATGCCTCACCTAGACCCGAGACCCCCACTGCCCCGACCTAAAGCTCAAGAGGTAGACATCAATGAACGACATTTACCCTCTCTACTTGTTTATTTGCTTATATAGAAAGATGAGAAAATTCACCCTAAATTCTTTAATGGCTGCTATGTGGGACTAATTTTTTGTTTTCTTTGTTTAATTTGCTTTTATTCACATGAGTGGACAATTATTCTGCATTTGCCCTTCACTTGTTTGTTTGTGTGTATGGCTCTAACATATATTTTCAAACATAACTAATCGAGGCTAGACCTCGAAGAATGACAACAACAATTCAGGGGATTTATGGAGGAAAAATTGCAAGGCTCAGCCAATTTCCATGGCTTGATGAAATGTTGGATCTAGAATAAATTCAACTAACTTTCCTAGTTTTGTTGAAAGAAGTGGGTTTCCTTAAGAGCCCATTTCAATGTTCTGGAGGCCGCGATAACACTAAATGTTTGAGCGTAGAAGATGAAATTTGGAAAAATCTACGTTTTAAGTCCCTAAAATCATGTACTTGTGTCAATTATCTTGAAATTTTTAATTATTCTAACATAGTCATTTATTGTTATGAAAAAAAAGAGAGCCACGTGGTAGTGTAAATGCATAAGCAATTTTCATTCAAGATAATATAGAAATTAATGAAAGAGATTGACATAAAACATGATGTATGAGTTAAAGGACTTTAATATGACACTAGTTGAGGTAAAAGACCCAATTATTACAATGGTCATAACAAGGGAAACATAAATCTTACCCGATGCCCAATACTCTACTTGTGTCTTATTAGCTGGCCCATTTGACTATGTATGCATATTTATAGAAATTTATTTTTAGTCCTTAAAAAAAAAGAAGTAAAAGTGAATCATAATAATTTATTTGCTCTTTAAGAAATATTAAACAATTTGACATTTTCAAAACGAAAATAATTTCAAGTAAAAAAAAACACGGCTGAAGTATATTTAAAATGGGGAGATTTACGGAGATTTTCATAGCAAGTATTTTGCGCATACGAATCTAGAGGCGGGATCCAACTTCGAATTATATTAGTTTGCAACTTTTTATTTATATCCAAGATATTGTGCAGGTAAAGTAATTAATACCATATCTACCATGCATGTAAACGAGCTGTTCATTTCATTTGCAAATAATAGAGAAAAATTTTGCTTCTTAATAACTTTCTTTTTCGAATCCTTTATATAAAAATCAATGAAAACTGAAGGCAAACTTTAAAACTGGTCCAAAAATGATCTTTTTGAAATAGAGATAGCAATCCAGTCCTGCAAATTGTACATTATCTAGAACCACAAAAAAAAAAAAAAAGATGATGGCGTTGTCTCTGTTATTCGAGGCATCTATGGAAAAGGCCAGACTCATTTAACTCACTAATGTTCTATCAAGCATCGTAAGCAATTTGCATACGTTATTTTTCCAGCTAAAATGATGCCATTGTTTTGCTTTCTACACACAGATATATATACCAAGGAAAATTCTATGGTGCCTAAGCTTGAGAGTTGGGCACCCATACTCTAGCAAGTAGAAGGTACCACGTGTTTAAGATGAAAATAAAATAAGTAATAGATAGAAAAAGGTGGAAAATTAACAAAAAAAATTGTCAAGTAAGAAAAAAAAAGGAGAACATGAATAAAAAATAAAATTTATGTTATAACATAAAATACACACACACACACACAAAACACACAAGGCTTTAGAAAATTTAATAAGTATTTTATTTTTTAAAAATTTAATAAGTATTATGATGACAAGGAAAAAAATGCATGATATTATTACGTGTCTTATATATGTAATACTTGTGAATAAAACAGTTATACTTGAAATATCAAAGGAGTAGATAAATTGTACATAAGGATATTGATCAATTTAAAAAGAAAAGAAAAGGATGATGTTATTGCGTAGAAAAATACAACATAAACAAAAATTTACAAATTATAACGCATAAATGATGAAGAAACATAACTAGAAAATATTAAAGCGAAAAATTAGTGAAAGAATGTGAATTTTTTTTAATGATGTGTAAGTGGGATTACAGGACTATGTTAGTTACAATATTAAGCAACACTTAGCTAAAAATGTAAAATACAAAGTAAATGTAGCAAAAAAGGGTGGAGTTACACACAAATTAAAAAAGTATTCTTGAATCACGATAAGCAATGATGATGGCTGGCCTCCTGGCTATTGGATTCCCAAACATGTTTCCTGGGAAACTTGTTTGCCATCGACGGCATTCTCATCGTAGAAGTAATCATGGCTCGTTTTGATCGTCGTTTGTTAACTATCGCTCCAACAGACGATATCAAATTGATAGCCAAATTATCAATCATAGTGGTTGGGGGTGGATTTTTGCCTTGCATATCCCAAGTGAACTAAGACTTGAACCTATAAAAAAGAATGACATCAAAGCCATAAAAATTGTCTTCGGGAGAAATCCTTCGACGGTTAAATTAATTTCTTTGAAAAAGTAGAGATAGCTAGGGTTTTGAGCAGAAGGAGTGCTTACCTTTACAAGTCGCGAAGGTAATATATTTATGCATGCTTGGGTGTTTATATTGTGGTCTATTTATATCAATAATGCCGGATTTCCTTGATTCTAGGAATCTCATTATCAATAGATGTTTTCCCTTAAATGGGAATCATTCCTTAATAGGAAGCTTTTATGGGCTAATTTCCTAGTTAGATTGGGTCAGGATCATAGACTATGATTGACCGACACCATTATGGTATCACAGTTTATTCGTTAAGATTCTAAACTATATTCTAACAGAAAGTGACCTATTTCGTCCTATTTTCTAATATTAGTGATCTATATGGGCATAAAAAATTAAGTGGCTAAATTGAGCCTAGATGAAAATATTAAAAAATTGGCCATTGCCTTTTAAAAAATTGGTGTGAGAGCTTAGTCTAACAAATAAACTAGGGTGTTGATTTTGAAAAGATAACAAAAACAACTTTTTTTTATCTTTACAAAAGCATCAAATTATTTTAATCTCATATGCATAGAAAAATAGCAGTCCAATGATATAAGTATCACTAGGAAATGAAAGAAGAAAAATGCAAGAAAATTGTTGTCAAGTAACTAAAATAAAATGGGCTGTTTTTAAGTCACCCCTGAACTTTGTATGGTATTGCACTTACTCTTAGGATGTTTATACATTTTTTCCCTAACCTTTTTTTCAACACTGTTAGCGAGTCATAGTCAACAAATGAATAATATAGTTACACTCATAAGGTTTAAAAAATGACACTTTCATCCTTATTCATTTTAGTGTTGAATAATAACTTCTAAAATATTTATTTTAACTTAAGTCAACTGATTTATTTTTATTTTTATATTTTTTTTGTTTGAAGCTAATTTCATTTGAAAGCTAATATTATGTAGATGTAATAATCAATTTGAAAGCAAATTTTCATCATGTTATTAAATTTTTATGAATTTTTTTTAATGCATCAAACTAAAAAAATTCATAAAAAATTTAGTAAGATTACAAAAATTATATTTCAATGGATTATTGCAACTACTTAATATTATCTTTTAAATAAAATTAGTTTTAGGTAAAAAAGACATAAAAATAAAAACAAGTAAGTCAATTGACTTAAGTTAAAACTAATTGGGTGTAAACTATCTGATAACCATCTCAGAATAAATATTTATTTATTGGACTAGCTTGCAATCTATACAATATTTTTTTACAATTAACGAACATTTTAATTTATTATTTTTCACTATCTAGAAATGCACATGAAATTTTTTAAATATCAATAAATTACTAAAAGGTAACGGACAACATAAAATTATATGATATAGTTATTAAATGATTTTAACTAAAATTTTAAAATTTACCGTCAAAATAATATTAAAAAAAATAAAAAGAAAAGTTGCATATTTCCAAACCTCAGTCGTAACATCATCACGAGTGTTAACTGCAATTTTGAAGAATGGTTAATTGGTGATATTGAAATCTGCCCCTAGTCGTCATTGGGTGTAAAAAATGAAGTGTGGGTCCTGCAAACGAATGGAATAATAACGCCTCCAATTTGTTTTTTTTTTTTCTGAAAAAAGTTAACAAAAAAAATTAGCAGACGATACCCGGAAACAAAAATAAAATACTCCATAAAGAAGTTCGATTCAGAGGAAAAGAGAAAAATGGAAGGAAGCGTAGGTCCCACATAAACAGTTTAATTCGGCCGCCCCGCTTTGTCGTCTCTCCCGTCTCCGTCCTCTCCTCCGTCGCTCCCTTTGACTCTCCAAACCTCTCTTCTCTCTCCTCTCCTCCCTCGGTTTCTCTCTCCATTATTCTTTCATTTCATCTCATTCATTTACCTTCCATCTCTCTCTCTTTCTCACTGCCCCTCTCTTTCCCTCTGTCCCTCTCTGTTTTCTCGTCACTGAAACGAAGTGTCTCTTCCTGTCCAGACCTCCTGACGAGGAATCAATCGAAAAGGAAAATAGGAGTACGAAGAAAGCAACCTTCAAGCCACCAGATAACGAGGAGCTAGTGCCCGCTGTTTCCTCTTTTTATCTGCTGGTTCTCCGTCCGGCCACCTCCCTCGGTCTTTGCTATGAGGCTCTTAAATTCTTGAAGATCGTTTTCGCTTTTCATTTCTCGGTGTGTTTCGTTGGGGAAGGAAAGGGTCTTTTTCCTTCCTGAGGTTTTGGGTATCTTTTTCTGTTCCCTGTTGGAGCCATGGCTGGCAGCAATGAAGTTAATCTTCAAGAATCAAAGGTATTTTTCTTCGTCAATTTGGGTCTTCTTGTGATCATTTTATTTCGCGGGATTGCGTTTGCTCGGGTTTCCGGAACCGTTTTCTGGGCTTGGATTTGGAGGATTTGACTTGTTTCGTGGCTAATTTTGTTGGGTTATGCATAATTGTTCGTGATTTTGAACCTGTTCTTTCGATGACTCCTCTTAACTGAGAGGGGGGTCCAATACTTCCAATACTTAAAGTCGGAATCGATTTGAATTCACCCTACATATTGCAGTTTCTTTGACTTTCGCGATTCTGAGCTCAATATGTTCGGGGTTTTGGATTTGTTTTCCGGTGTGGCTGATTTTATTTCCTTTTTTTCTGAGAATTTGGAAGTTGAGCCTCGATTTTGAAGGATCTTATGTAGAATTAGAGCACAAACTCCAAAACTTGAATTAATAGTAAAATCTCCATCTCTCGGTTCTATTTTTCATCTACCTTTGTTGTGTTTGAAGATTATCAGCTTGGTTCCCAGTTGCTTCTTGCTCAAACAAAAATTGCAAGAGAATAACTTCTGATTACTTCATTTTTATGGTTGTCATTGCAGAGTGTTGTTCCACTTAATACATGGGTACTTATTTCCAATTTCAAGCTCGCATACAATCTTCTTCGCCGGCCGGACGGGACCTTCAACCGGGACTTGGCCGAGTTTCTTGACCGTAAAGTCCCAGCCAATAGCATTCCTGTCGATGGGGTTTTCTCATTTGATCACGTTGATCGAGCCACTGGCCTCCTCAACAGGGTCTATCTGCCTGCTCCTCACAACGATGCTCAATGGGGGATTGTGGACCTTGAAAGGCCCTTGAGCACCACCGAGATTGTCCCTGTCATAGTCTTCTTCCATGGTGGAAGTTTCACACATTCGTCCGCTAATAGTGCTATCTATGATACCTTCTGTCGCCGCCTTGTTAGTGTATGCAAATGTGCTGTGGTATCAGTGAATTATCGCCGTGCACCAGAACATCGGTACCCTTGTGCATATGATGATGGCTGGACTGCTTTGAAGTGGGTTAAGTCAAGAACTTGGCTGCAGAGTGGGGAAGAATCTAAAGTTTATGTCTACTTGGCTGGAGATAGTGCTGGTGGCAACATAGCTCACCATGTTGCTATTAGAGCTGCCGAAGCAGAAGTTGAGGTCTTGGGCAATATCCTTCTGCACCCGCTATTTGGAGGGCAGGAGAGAACAGAATCAGAGAAGAAACTGACAGGTAAATATTTTGTTACACTTCAAGATCGTGATTGGTATTGGAGAGCCTATCTTCCTGAGGGAGAAGATAGAGACCATCCTGCTTGCAACCCGTTTGGGCCACGGGGCAAGAGCTTAGAACGAGTCAAGTTCCCAAAAAGTCTAGTTGTGGTGGCTGGTTTGGATCTCATCCAGGATTGGCAATTGTCATATGTTGAAGGGCTACAGAGATCCCGTCAGGAGGTTAAGCTTCTGTTCCTGAAGCAGGCAACAATCGGCTTCTATTTCTTGCCCAATAATGAGCATTACTATTCCCTTTTCCAGGAGATAACCGACTTCATTCATCCTAACTGTTAATACCCTACTTAACCTTGACCCCAGTCAGCATACATAGCAGCATCTTGACAATCAAAATCGGTTCTGTTTTTTCGTTTGTTGTCCCTTGTGTTAGTGTTGGCGTGTACTGTGTACTTATAATATAAGCTTGTGTATTCTTCATATAATCAGGAATGGTGATGTGGGTGTTCTTCACCAGTTAGTACCTGCATCAGTGGTTCCACGGATGGAACTTGCACATACAGTCTGTTTGGGTTGAGGGGAGGGGAGGGGAGGGGAGGGGAGGAGAGGAAAATATAAGGTTTGGCCGAACCACCGGGCATGTGGCTTTGCTTGAGTCAGGTTCCGGCCTTCAGTACAGGAAGAGGGAAGCCAGAGAGCAAAGTTGGGTGGTAGGCCAATTGGTATTAGGACCTAGTTAAATTTGTAAGGACTAATTCTGAATCAGAAGTGGAAAATATGCTTCCTGTTATGGGCTGTATGTTATACCTGTGTACTAGCGATATATAAAAAATTTGTTGGCTTTGTGAAGTTCCTCTTCTGGCCCTCATCTCTTATCTCTGGCAAGACTTAACTTCCATTCTGTTTCCTGCCGTCTTGTGACGGTTGATTTGGCTCTGCCATTACATGGACCTAGCAATGTGTGTTGAGATAATTCAATGCTTCATCCATTACAGCTACCTGGTGCAGATGGGGAAAGGTTAAAATCTGCAACTGTTACTTTAGTGCTCTTGGTCCCTCAACAAACCCCTAAAGTAGTAAATTCTGGTTCGTGTGTGTTTACTTGATTTCTTACTCTTTACTTGAAAGAGCTTGGAGAGCAGACTTTGCCGCATTGACTATATTTTGTTCTCATTGGTTACTGGAATTTGATAGGTTTTTCCTGTTGTTTGATTGTGTGACTAAACTTTATTAATTTTATAATTAAATCAGTTTACTCTATTCTATCTTCCAAATGACGTAAAAATAAAGGGAAAGGGGTGACACTCACCGGCTATTCGTTTTGTTCCCTTTTTCTTTGCTCACGAGTAGCATGTTAGAACCACTTGCACAACTCCAAAACGAAACGAAGGGGGGGAACGCTTTTGAAATATTTAAGAGTAGCCAAGTTGGGGGATGTAATTGCAGCAATTTTATATTGAGGAAATAAAAGGACGAGTTGTTGAGGGGCATTTGAGTCATTGTATGTTCCCACCAAAGAATTACATGTCCAAGTTTCGTTTCAGAAAGGCAACACCAAACGCTGCAGCTGGTGCCCCTGTTTGTGTGTATGAAGAAGATGCGCACTAGCAAGGCATGTCAGTCTATTCTGGCTTTTGGAATTTGGCCTCTTCTTCGCCTTTCCTTGCGTGGTTTTTCTTTGACCAACTGGATTGGTCGTTGGCTTAATTTTGCCTTTGTCAATTCTTTAACCCCCCAAAACCAAACCCAACACCCATCCACCAACAACGCCATCATCTTTTTCCCTATTGGGAGCTAACTAAATTCATTGGCTTCTTGTCTTTAATCATGGAGAGTTTATTCACTCTAAAATTTGCCTTGAGAAATAGGTCTCTGCATCTCATTTGTTGGTCGTTTTAATTGAAGGAGAAAGGAAACCCCTTTTATTTGATTTTTGGGTTATTATTTAGGATTTTTTTTATAGTTATCCCCTAAACTTTAGATGATATTTCATTTGCCCTGCTTGAGGTTTGAAAATTTACACTTACCCCCTATATTTTTAACACCGTCAGTCAGCCATCAATTAAAATTATAGCCAACCACCTTGAACTTAGTTTGGTTTACAATTATAACCAAAACTTTATAAATCTACAATTTTTAAAAATTGCCCTTCCCCTCATCGTCTCTCCACTTCCATTCTCCTCCGCTTCCACTCTGATCCATCCATTTCTGCCATCACCCTTATGCGACTTCTCCTTCTACTCCAAGACCCTTTCCCCCAACCCCCTTGTCGGCACTCCTTAGACAGTTAGACTTTCGATGGTGACCTTGGGTTGATGCATTGGGACTTACCCAGACCAAGGCTACTAACTTGTGGGGTCCCTCATCTCCACTATTTTCTCTAGTGTCACCTATGCCGGCGACCGTGGAAAGCTCCAGATATGTCGAGACTACAACAATTACGCCGCTTCCCAACTTTTAGCCGCCAACAATGAATTCAACTCCGATTCTTACGACACCGCCATAAAGGATATAAATGCGGCGGCCGAAGCCACCCGAAAATGCAAATATGAAGCCCAAGGGTCAACCTTGGTTGAGCTCAACTCTACCTTTCTCAAGTTTTGTGAAATTTGCGTTGTTTCTGCTAAGTTTTTTGGTCTAAAAAATTTAAATTTGTTTCTTAACTAAGAGCTATATAAGTGATTTATGTAAGTCTTACTAGGAAAGAGATATGTTCACATATAAAAGTAATAAAATAGACCTGTTCACATATAAAAGTAATAAAACAAACATGTAATAATGATATTAATATTAAAAAAAATCATAAAGTTCATAAAATTTTCTTGAAGTTTATAAAACACTCCCGCTCATATTAGTGGAAAATACTATACGAGTCTCTAATTATTTGAATTTAATTATTAGAGATAATTTTTTTATTTGTCCCATCATATTCTAATTGTTAACAATATAATATTTGGTTCCAATTATTTTCTTCCAATTTTGAATAGATTTTATGGAGTCAAATATTTAATTTGATTCAATTTATTTGTCTCCAATGTATATTAATTACTGACAAATATAATATATGTTTCTAAGTTTTTGCTTCAAATTTCAAATATAGGATTGGAGATAAATCACTATTTGCCCCCATTACATTTGTCTTAAAAACTAGTTCCTCATGTAGTGAATTAAAAATAAAATAAAAATAAATTAAAATGAGAAATGTTGAAAACTAATTTAATTTGAAAATACAAGGTAAAGCAACATTGCTACATGTTTGACAATGATCCTAAAAAATGAATTATAGGTAATTATTTTTATATATAGAGATTATTCACTCAACTTGAATAATATCAATTGAAATTTTATATTTAAAAAAGTTGAAAAATACTTTTTAATAGTTTTTGTAAAATCTTGGTATTTTCTTTTGATTTTTCTTTTTCTCAGTTAGCTACAAAAAAAATATATTCTAAAAACATTATTCAAGTGATTATTAATTGGATATTTAAATGATATAGTTCTAGATAAAAAAATCAATTGAAATGGTTGAAGGCATTGAAGCGTCGATCTTCCTCTCCTTTTATTCAATTTAAATTAATCCACGTAATGAAAAGTGAGACGAATTTGGGTGAGTCCTAATGGGTCAAGGTGAAGAGGACAAATGATTTTGCGTATGAGGTCGAGGAAGGAGGTGGTGGAGCAAGAAGGCGGGGTAGGATAAGGAGATGGGAAGGCGGCAGAGATGGATATGGTTAAAGTGGCGGTAGCAAAGAATAAAGTAAAAGATGAGAAGAGGAAGGACATTCTTGAAAAATTGAAAATTTTAAAGGTTTTGGGTATAATTGTAAACCAGACTAAATTTAATGTGGCTGCCTGCCATTTTGACTGATGGCGTTAAAAAAATAAGAGGATAAGTGTACATTTTCAAATTTTAGGGAACAATTGTAACATCACTTAAAGTTTAGGGATAACTGTAAAAAACGGTATTATTTATTGGTGAGTGTATGTTTGTGGTTGGGGAATTTTGATGGTACAATCAAGGGACCACTTTGAAAGAAAAATCACTACTGTTTCTTTGTATAATAATGTGTTTAACAAAACAAACAAGAAACCATTTAAAACACGGGGCTGATGGGATAGCTTTAAAAGATGTTAAAGGCCACTAAGTGGTGGTAGGAACAGCTAAGGCTGGACAAGGACACGGAACCTTGTCTTTAATCCCCTTTTAGGTTCCTTTGCCTAGAATAAATGCTTTGTTTTAGTTTATATGATTTCAAGGATGCTAATTGCTTTTTCATTCTCTAGCTTTGGAAACTTATTTTCGTCTTCTATATATTATTTTCAACTCAAACAGGGAAATTGTAATTAATTCTAAAAAAGAAAGTATTAAATAATTTAAACTTACTTAAAGATGATGTAAAAAATGCCACTGATAACAGTAAAATTTTAAATTTAAGAATTAATAGATAGTTAGTAAAATTACAATGGATAACATGTGCATATGCGTAATTAGACGTAAGGCGTAAATTTATCAACTTACAATGCTGCTTAGTTTATTATCGAAGAAATTATTTAATTTAAAAACTCTTTATGTTCCTTGCAATATTACAAGAGATAGTTATGAGTCATCATATTTCACGATCTACGTTACACTGGTTTCGTCTCACCTAAACTTAACAAGTAATGTACAAATTATTTAAGATGAAATCTTGACCGGTCACAAGATTTTAGTGTGTGAACAAGTAATTACTAACATCATAAGCCAATAAATATTTCTCTTCTCTTTTTTCTAAACGAAAAAATTGGTAGCATAGCATTTGGCTCACTGTTTCGACACGAACTATTCCATGTCTTATTATGAGGTGTCCCGTGTAGAATAGCTGTTTGTGTGTGGATAATATTCTTCTAATACGACACGGCAGACATCATTGTCAACAAATCGGAGGGGTTAAATTATAAAATTCAATTAAATTTAAGAACCAGAGCGGACAAAAACTTTAAATCTCTTTGCTCAGTGTTGGGCATTAGTTTATTTATTTTAGTGTCCTTTGTGTTTTGTTGTGGGTCTTCGCTTGCGGTTTCCCCGTTCACATTATATCCTCTTTTCTGTCATCAAAGTGGTTAGCCACTTAACTGACCCTCCGTCTTTAGGGTTTTTCAAGGATTTTTGTTTTTCTTTAAAGTATTTGAGCTACACTTTTTTTTTATTTTAATGATAACAGCTAAGATTGTACATGAACCAAATGAATATAAATGAGTTATATTCATATTTGTTCGTTTTACTTTAAATGAGAATAAATATGAGTAATAAACAATTACTTTCCTTTGTTGTCTTTGTTCATGTTCTTTTGTCAACATTGATATTGTTGTAAATCAAATGAATGCGTTCATGAACATAATGAAATGAACATGTTTGTGAACAAAATAAACAAACATGAATTGATGAATGAATGGCCCAAAGCAAACGTTAGTAATAAATAAATTTATAATATACATATATATATGAGTAAACGAATGAACAAACAAATAAACACACAAAAAAATAAACAGTTATTAACCGAACTGTCCGTGAATATAAATAAATGAATGACACTTTGTTCATGTTTAACTTAAACGAACATAAAATTTTATTCGTGTTCGTTTGTTTAATTAAATAAACAAACATAAATAAATTCCAGCCAAACCGTTCATATATGATTTATCGAATGTTTTGTTTGTTTACTGTACTACCCATTGTGGTGCTGACAGCCAGACATTAACATCATTATTTTGCCAGTGATAAGTAGGGAACACCAGCATGTCCCAGGGTAATCCATGTGAAACTGGTTTGGTCATTCCACACTGGCAGGTTGTTATTGTGAAACTGGTTTGTAATCAAAATGACACCATTTCACAAGCTGCAAGTCAAAGGCAAACCAGTGGAGGGTCGACCTGATCTTCTAGCTGACCAGAGAGAGTAATGCCTTAACCGTTTTGCCATTCCTCTATTTCACATTAATCTGTTCCTTTCAATTTTAGTTAATTTTGGGAGAATTTGACTGTTGGTGGTGTTTTTACAAAGAGAGAGAGAAAGAGAATGACAAATGGTGAATAATGCTACCTTTTCTTTTCATTTTTTTGGGAAAGATGACCAAGTATTTTAGAACTTCCTCAAATGGAATAAGGGTCAAGTAATTTGAAAGAGAGGTAGTAATTACCTTAGGTGTTAATTGATTTGTGAAATCTAAATTTAATTTGTGTGCATTTTGGAACTGGACAGTACCACGCATCTTAAAAATTTTATAAATATATTTTATTATCAAATGACATGCAGGGGTAACCAGAGCCTTACCATAGTACTTAGAATTTATGGTTGTTATCACTTATCACAGGGTCATAGGTTCAATCACTAACTTGCCCCTTACTTTCTTCTCTTATACAAAAAGAAATGACTTATAGATTTTGCATATAATTTTCTATTCATTTAACATGTGTCATATCATCTAATAAGGGATCATTTTGTAGGTCTTATGTACCAGGAGAGCTTTAATTTGTTTTCTTTCCCTCACGATTCAAACAGGCTTGCATTGCAGAGATTATCAGATTTGAGGCCTCCTAAGAAAATACAAAACAAGAAGATTGCGCTATATAGTATACGAATTTAAAGAAGTTTTATCGTATATAAGAAGAATTTACCATTATGGTGTAAAGTTTTCAGTAATCATGATATATACATACTTATGGGGGTGTTCATTTTTTTTTTTTTTGAGAGAAGGGGGAGGGGGGGGGGGTTGGAATCGGAATTGACGATTATGGAAAAATTATCATACTACTTAATCTATCCCAACTCCATTCTAATTTGCTGAAGCACTCCCACCTCCCACCCGCATTTGGTTGCGTAGAGGTTGCACAAACCTATAATCAAATTTTGGCCAACTTTAAAATTTAGAACAAATGTTTTAATGAGGCAACTAACTCATATTGGTATCAGTCATTTTTCATGCCAAATCCTCTAATTTACGCGCAAGATTTGAAGTGAACTTACTTTTTAACTTTTCAGGGTGATTTACACTTAACTGACCATGGGCTTTGTTGGAAAGTACACTTATCTTATGAAGTTTTAAAGCTTTAACTCACCACTACTTTTATAACACCTTAGTAAGATGTTAATTAAGTAACTTGAAAAATACAGTTTTTTCCTAAAGTAGAGAACAATTAATAATAAAAAAATCAATTAAACTATCTGCTATATATCTAGCAAATGTTGTGTACTTAAAAAGTTTTAACTACTACTCTTTTTCCCATTTAAAGGCAAGATGGTCTTTTTCTTATATATTGTTGAACGGTGGTGGTTAAAAAAGTACTATATGGGTGAGACTTCTGTTTTTTCCGGAGCAGATACTATGCATACGATCCCTTTCACACTCGGGCACTTTGAAGTTCGCCCTAATTGTAATTATACCTCGCTAATAATACTTAAAATTGCAAACGGTCAAAACAAGCCAATCAATGAATAAAACGAAGGAGCCAGTCCAAAACCCATTCATATTATTGTTGTTGTTATTGTTATTACAGGCTTGTACAGTACAGTTTGGGAGCAAGGCAAGAATAATGTCCCAAAAAATCTGGTCAAAATTTGGAAATTTAATACTAGTGTCTGCTTTTGATCCTCCCGTTATGTATATATAAATAAAAAAAAGGGTTTATATGTTGAATCTGTACCAGCACGTTGATCCTGATGCTGGTCATGGGCTTAATTTTGAAATAATTAAAAGCCAAGATAAAGGTCTCAATGTTAAAGGCTAGTCGCCAGAGAAATTTTGCTAAGCAAATAAAAGTAATTAAGTTGACTTTAGATACGTGGAAACTAGTAAATAATTAATGGAGGAGGGGAGAGCAGAGCACAGAGAAGGAGAAGAACCGATATGTTTAATTCAATAATTGGTTGCATGGAAAATCGAGGGGGAGAGAGATTATTGGGGTTGCAATTGCATGATTCAATTCAACGAAGGGGAAGGGGAACGGAAAAAGGACAAAACCAGCATCAATAGACAAGTCTGTCGCTACGGGGTTGGTTTATGTCAGCAGTTGGGTTTGGCGGTGACCAGCAGCAAGTGAGTCGTGTTTCTCTTGTTTGGTTTTGGTGGGCAACCGCAATATATGATATATAACTAGCGATTGACATGGCTTCCCTGATCTCTTCTGGGGTCGGTCTCTACTCTCTACTTACTGCCACTGCCAGCCTCAGCCTCAGTCTCACTAACAAGTCGGAGTATTACTAGCCCACTTACTACTATTATAAAGAACATAATTGTATTATGACTATACTAATCTCTTTACATACTTTTAACTTTTCAAGTCTGAAAACCTATTATCTTTGTTTTCTCTTCCAGCGCTACTACCTAGAATGACTGCCTTGCATTTGCATGAATGAGAAAATTAGTAATAATTGAAATTCGTCCTGCATTTCATTGTAGGTCGATCATTGAAAATATTAACGTTTCATACTGATTATATTTACAGGAAAAAAGTGCTAAAAATAGTTATAAATGATAACATGAAAACTAAGTCAAGATCAATTAATATGTTTTAAAAATTGAAATGGTTTAAAAGTTGTTTGCGACCAATTTGATAAATAGAAAAACATATAGAATAAGACCAATGTGGTGATTTTTGGTATTTTAGCACAAGTTTGGGTATCGTTATAACTCATGGAAGTTTGGCGAAAAAACATAAAAGCCAAAATTTTAGGACATATTTTATACTTATTGAGATAGTGGAAAATGTTTGGTTTCAAAGTTTCAGACTAGATAATATTGTTAACAAAAGTTGAGGATTGTTGTGTAGTTTTGGACATCTTCTTGGCTAGTAAGAACACACACACACACACACAAAAAGAGGCTTAAGCCTAAAAGGGTATAATGTTACACGCTTGTGTTCCTGGCATTGCAAGGGGGAAAACAGGCTAAGTCAGAAAGATGTACTGCTCTGGCTGAGACGAAAAAGATGTACAGAAGAAGGCTAGAAAGGGTAAAATAGGCTAGCATGTCTGGAAGGGGTAAAAACCAAGTGAAAGAAAAAAACGGAACACTGTGGCAGATGAGTTACTATTCTTGATGTCAACATTAAAGCTTGTTACTTTAGTTAACGCAAGGTTTATTTTGATCCAAAATTTTTTGGCCCATAACTCTCGGCTTAAAACACTTTGGCTCAAAACAACTAGCACTATTCAATAAATAGTCACAGATGTTCATTTTTAGAAATGTAGTGCAATAATTTGAACATTCGAGAAAACAATCTACTGATGAAAGTGCAATTGTGTAATAGATGATTTTTCTAATGACATATTTGTTACATTTGTTATTGCAGGAACAATTTTATATTACACCATTTATATGTTTTTAAGCATTCAAAAACATGCTTTACAAATATACAGGGAAAAAAGATATTAAAATTTTAGGTAAGGAAAGGGAATACCAACTTATTTAGGACTTGAAAGATAATTAAAGTAGCTTCGTGTAACATCTTTGGAGAGGGAGTGGGATGGCCAGAGTCAAACCCTTGACTCCTTCACAATGTCCCAAGCATTTTAGCCATCTTGCTAAAAGTGTTGTAACATTACACCATATATATGGATTAACGATAATTGGTGTAGTTGAGCTTGAAATTGATATTAGTTTGTCGTCGGAAGAGAAATTGAACTCTGGAGTTGGTGGACAAAGAAACCAAGGATTTGGGATGCATGACAATGAACAAACATGCCATCCAACATTTGGAAGGAGTCTCCAAATCCTAAAATTGAGTGGCAAGGGCTTTATCCTAACACATCCTCAATTAAAGTTTGAAATATCACCCATTTATTTTTCTTGAAAACCCTCAACTCTTGGTGTACAAAGTTTTGAATAATAAAAACAAATACTTGGAAGGAATTTGGTCCAATTTTTTGTCAATTCGATTCATTTTATTGATATATGACCTTTAGATTAGACTAGATCATACATTGTTAGTGTAAGTAGGTAATCCAAGCAACATTAGTCTCATTACCCCTCATGTGGCTAGATGAAATCATCTCATTAAAATATTTTAAGGATGCATCACATTTTGAATAGGGTGAGGGCAATTTTAGTACTAAGCTTACTTTTATATTTTACTCCTAAAATTTTTCAGATAGTGTATTGTTTTTTTTTATAGTTAATAAACCATTTAAATTACTAATTTCTTTTTGTAGATTAGTTTTTATTCATTAATTATCTCACTAAATTTAGAATTATCTGTTAATACCATAGTAAAGTTTTAAAATTTATTTAGAAAAATGAAAAGCAGTAGGACTCAAAAAAAGCAGGACAATTCTTAGGCCTAAAAGTATTATTTATTCGTTGTGAACTGAATGAAGGCCCAATCATTATACCGGCTAGTACTGACCCAACTGCCTGTGGGTTTGGTTTTCTTTTGAGTTATTTGCACTGGAGGTCGTACACGTGGGCCACAGATAGGCCGACTGGATATGGGCACGTACAAGCTCCATTGTCTGCGCTGCGAGGATCCGACAGCTTTCTACTAATTCTCTTGCACACACCACTTTTTGCCAAATTCTCATGTCTATCGTCTTTTTCTACATCGGCCATTGGCCCAACAGACTTAAAATGTTAGAACTTAGAAGTACAGAATATGATGATGGGCCACCTTCATGCAACCTAATTAAAAATGGGAAAATTACCAAATCCCCATAAGGTTTAGTCAAATTTATATTTTTTGTTCCCACTATTTGGAATACTTACATTTACCTTCTCTAATGTTAATATTGTCATTCACCATCACCACAAAAAAGAGAAAAATACTTATTTTGCCCCCTAATATTCTTCCATAAAACTCTAGCCCCCAACTTCTGTATATAAACAAAAACAAAACCTACAAACAAAAATGAAATTAGAACAAGAATTGGAATAGAAGATCCAATAAACATGAAATCAAAACAAAAGAAGGAAGCACGAAATCAAAATTTGAGAAATGAAATCAAAACAAAAACAAAATTTAGCACAAATTAAAAACAAAAGTGAACCCAACATACTTCTCAAGATCTAAGAAACATGAACAAAAGAGAACGCAAAAGAGATGTACTAGATCCACATCAAGAAAGAGGGAAGAAAGGAAAATTTTGGGATTTTTTAAGAAACTTGAACAGAATAGAAGAGAACATAGACAGAGTGCAAGCCTTGGATAAAGGTGGCGCTATGGGAAACATAGAAGTGGCCCAGAAGAGGGTGGCTGAGGTCCAAGCCAAAAAAAGAAGGGCGGCAGTGTCAGAGTAAAATTTAGGGTGAGAGGTTAAAGCAGTGGAAGTGGTGGTTGGAATCTCCTTCAGCCATTCCTAGGCTTGGATGAAAAGCTTCAAACACTACAAAGTCATTGAATTCTTCACCAATGGGGTAGTGGTCAACTTCCCTAGCTTTTCCATTTGTCACAAGTATCAAAACTTGAACACCTTCAGCTTGTGTGTGAACAACTACTTTGGAATCTTAGCTGACAAACGTTGCTGGTTTGTATGATTGCTAAGATTCTTCTCTGTGTAAGGTAGATTGTGAGATGAATCATTTGCCCAGTTGTAATAGTGATGGCAGTGTTGATCAATCTCAATTTTGTGGGAACTCAATTTGGGCTACAAAGAGTAGGAAAGAATAAGGGAGGATAATGTGTGGGATCTCATAATTTGATTTTGCTTTTATTTGAAATTCCATCTTTTGTTTGATCTCATGTTTCTCGCATATTCAATTCTAATTCTTGGAATCTTTTTATTTTTGTTTTTGTTTAGATACATAAGGTGGGGACCAAAATTTTTATGGGAAAAGGTCAAGAGGGCAAAATAAGCTTTTTTGTTTTTTCTGTGGTGACAGTAAATGACGATAATAATATTAGGAAGGGATAAGTGCAGGTATTCCAAACAATGGAAACAAAAATGTAGATTTGACTAAACCTCAAGAAGGGGTTTTGGTAATTTTCCCACTAAAAATCTACTATACCCCATTCCGATGAGGTACTTTGATTTAATTCTTTTTACGAATATTCTCTTACTAATAGGTCATATGTACCGTTGTTATGAGTGTGTAAAATTAACGTACATATTCATATGTACACAGCCATAACATACATGTGGATATACCTAAAGAATTTGCTGTGTAGGTATTTCTTTCGTGCTTGATGGCCATATGACAACCAAAAAGATCTTGAACTCACAACATGTGAATGCTTCAGCGGAATTGGACTAGGGCCATGCCTTGACTTGTTCTCGAATATGTGATGTGAGAGTAAAGTTACTGAAGAACTTGGACCAAGTAGCCAACTACGGCAATGCGATTATAAGTCCTTGAAACGTGGCATGAGGGCTTCATATCTCTTGTAGAATTGTATAGTAAAGCAGGATTCACTCAAGGCAAGACCCAACATCGCAGATTCCAATGTTAATGATAAATTTGTTCATAATTCATGTTCGTTGTTATGAAAAAATATTGAAATAAAAAATGAGTAAACTTAGTGGCATTGAGATTTCCTGTCCGAATCTACCACTAGTGTTCTAAAAATGAACTTAAATATGACACTATCCGTTAAAAAATAACAAAAAAATGTAAAATATCATATTTTGAATTTTTGAGGTGATTATGTAAGTTTCAGAAAATATCAAGGACTTTATGTAATTTTTTCTTATTTTTAACCAATCACCTAATTGCCACCGTTAGTTCTGCCATTCCCCTACAACTCATGAAATCACGTTGCCCCTACACCACTATTTTTGAGCTTAGTCTAGCAATCCTTCTAAGCTGTTCAAAGCCGTAACTTTACCGTTCTTCCTCAAACCTGTGACTAATTACGCTTGAAAATATTTTGTCTATTTGGTGCTTGAAGCAGCCACTAGTTGTTGAGACACTATCATCGATTGAAGCAGAAACCTCGACTTCACATTGGAAACTAGAATACGAAAAGGACAAATCTGAAAATGAAACCATAAATCTAAAAATTTAAACAAAATCTTTTGGCTATTTGAGTTTTAAACCTAAAAATCTAGTAGAAAATTTGAAAATATGACTTTTAAAAAAATTTGAACAAGATATAAAAATGAATTGAACCATATAAAAACCTTTAAAATCTAGAACTTTTTATTGTGGGGCACTCGTGGTTGCCCGATATTTGAGAGAGAGAGAGAGTTCTCAAAACTATTTATTTAAGGCATTTGAAGTTTATTAAAAGTTACACTATGTTTTTGTTACTTTTTAACGAGTAGAGACATAGTTGAGCTCATTTTAAAACATCAATGATAGATTTGAACAAAAAATAATTTTAGTATCCAATTTGAGCTCATTCTAAAACATTAAAGGGAAATTTGATATTTTTACCAAAAAAGATTAAAAAAAAGTCAGTGTGACTAAGATTAACGTTTTTCGTAGTGATTACTTTCTAAAATATATTTTAAGAAAATTGAAAAAATATATATATTTTTTATAAACGTGAGTGTTTCTATTGTGTATATTACATAACGGAATTTTTATAAATCAATTATTTTCTGAAAAATATTATTCAATATAAATAAATATTAATCTTCAAAATGAAATTAATTTAAAAACATATAAAAATAAAACTAATGTAATTTATTTTTTATTGTGGTACCTCAATATTAAATTCTTTTAAAAAAATTTACATTTGACATGGGATTAAGAAATATAAAAAATGTCATTGCACTATTTTCAATTTTATCTAAAAAATGAAAAGATGAATATAAAAAAAAATAATTTGATGGGTAAAATTGTAAAATAAATTTCTAAATATCAAAATATTACGGAAACAGCCGAAATAATAAATATTGAAAAAATTTTGAGACGAATTATGAATGCTTGCTCGAGGCTTGAGACGGTGCCGCTTCGGCCATGGTTTGACGGCCATCCATATACGGCTGGAGCGAAGAGACGAACTGACACACGCCCACCAAGTGTATATCATCTCACTCTGACTCTACCAACACCCTTGGGCCGGTTCGGTAAATGGCAAATTTTCTGTCATTCATTATAAGATCATCGAATCTAACACCTGAGCCTCGGCATCCAAGTTCTGCAGAAACGATAGGTGCGCTTCTTTCCTCCATATCGTCCTTGTCACAGAAAAAAAGTTTTCTTTTATCTTCTTCTCAGTTTACTTTTCACACTTCCAAGTGGGGTTCTCTCGAAAATGGAAAATTATCATCTGGTAGTTTACTGGTGCACAAAACAATCTTCTTTATATGTTAATTGGCTGTATTTCATTCGGTATGAAGTTGTAACCTGGAATCAATGAGCTTCAACTTGGTCTTTCTGATCAATTTTTGGCTTTAGATGTTATGTACTCGAATAGATATATGGTGTCTGGATGAGCAAGCAATTCACTGATAACTGTGCCTTGAATTTTTTTCTTCCCTTTTTCAATTCCCTCTTCTTCATACAGGTTCAACAATAACCGAATTCAAACTTTTATGGTAGTCCTCCAGAACTGCGAATTTTATAGTCATTCGAAATTCTGGCTTTGCTTTTGAAGTAGAATGTTTGTTACAGCCGGTGCGGCCTTTCTTGACGAAATGGGGTACTCTATGAGTAGACTGGAGATAGAATCCGAGTTCAACGATTGTGGCAATACTGTCGTTGAAGCTGGAAATGATCACAGATCCAAAAATCCATTGCACCCTGTAGACCATGAGATTGCCCATCTCACTAAGCTTAGATCTGGACCTCATGAACAGCTTACCCAAGGTATACCTGGAAAGCGTGAGCTGCCTGTTTCCACAGTCAAGATGTTGGCAGGTCGAGAGGGTAACTTTTCGGGGAGAGGGAGATTTTCATCAGCAGATCGCTGTCATATGCTTAGCCGGTATTTGCCAGTGAATGGTCCTTGGCTTGTTGACCAAATGACAAGCCGTGCCTATGTTTCTCAGTTTTCAAATGATGGCTCGTTATTTGTTGCTGGCTTTCAGGTATAGCTTTCTATCAAGTTCTTTAGAAAACGGAGGTTTTGTAACTTATGCAAAAGGTCATTATGTTGCTGCTTCAACTATTGGGAAGTAAAGAAAAGTCAAATGTTTTCTCTCTTTTCCACCTGGTGACCAGGTCCTTTTTATCATAACTTGGACTTCGGAAGGGAGATCATCTCTTTTTTATAAAAGAAAATTTCAATTTCCTACATTTGTTTCAGGGAAGCCACATCAGAGTGTACAATGTGGAAAGTGGCTGGAAAGTTCAGAAGAACATTCTTGCTAAAAGTTTGCGTTGGACAATAACAGATACTTCACTTTCTCCTGACCAGCGCTTTCTTGTAAGTTCTGTGGATGCGCTTCGCGACACATGCTCAAGAGGCCGCTTTATAATTTGACCTGTTTACCTGATGATTTTTTCAGCTTCCTAAATTGGTTTGCTGAGTTGATTGAGTTTTCATCTTTTGGTTTACTCTATTTTTCATGGTTTTGTAGCTTTGTGGCATTTTAGTTTTTTTGGTGGAGCGTCTGTATAGGTGTAGAAACTTATATTGGCGCAGATACCGCAAGTTTATTTTGTTCTTTTGTAGGTTTATGCAAGCATGTCACCTATAGTGCACATTGTTAATATTGGATCACCCACAACAGAGTCACTTGCAAATATAACGGTAAGAATGTTACTTTTGTTTTATTCTTTGAAGGGATTGCTGCCCAATATTTTACGTTATTATATCCTCATCAAATCTAAAGATGCATGTTGAAGTAAATAATTGTTCCAATGGAACCTTCTCTTATATGGATATTGGTTGTTTTTAAGCTGGCATCAGTCTTATTCGTGCATGTATGAAGTATAATGGCATGCATTCTGACTCAATTTTATTGTTAGAAAGACAACAGCAAAATCATAGTTGTTTGTGGCTGAACCAATTCCGTGATGGATGTCTTTACCTAGGAAAGTTTTTAGGCTGTCTAAATGTTCTGAGTACCAAGTAAAAGCTTTTTAATCTTGAGCATGGCCTTCTGAGCTACTAACAATCAGCTTGACTCTGTTATTATTTAGAGGAATTAGTTGAGATATGTTCTCAACTTATCAATTCAAACTTTTTCGGCTGGATGACTATCTTTCATGGTATCAAGGTCTATTTAATTTGGGTGACGTAGTAACTCAGGGGGAGAATGTGCTTTGTCCCTTGCTGTCCTAGTGAGTGAGAGTATACGTTTGTGTGCTAAAAGGTGCAGTTTTAGGTGTAAGATCAACCCATCAACTCAAAATTTCTAGGTCAGATTTTCTGAATTAGGCTTGCATATTTTTCATTTGGGATCAGGAAATGTTACATTGCATTTCATGCAATCTGACTTTTCATCAGGCCAATATGCTTCTTTAAATAATTTTTGCCTCATTTCTTTTGTCAATCATATTGCTTTATCATTTGACCTGTTATTGGTTTCAGGAGATTCATGAAGGACTGGATTTTGCTGATGGTGATGATGGACTGTATTCTTTCGCGATATTCTGTGTCAGATTTTCTACTGATGGGCGTGAAATTGTAGCAGGAAGTAGCGATAATTCCATTTATGTTTATGATCTTGAATCAAATAAAGTTTCCCTTCAGATTCTGGCACATGAGGTAGGTCTAGTTTGTCTGCATTGATAATACAGTTCTCCATATTGTCTAGTCCATATTCTCTTATAATTCTGGTTGTTTCTTGTTCTTTTGAGCTGAAACACTCTGTGCTAATTTCTTTCCCCTTCCTTGGAGAATGTTGTACTTCCCTCCTACCTGCCCATGCCCTTCGCAGTTCCAACAGACTCATTGTTAACCCAAAAAGAATTGATCTTTACTTCTTTTTCTTAAAAAATAAAAAAAATTCAAATCACCGATCTCCCTTTTAGCAGGAAGCTTCTGTGAAACAAGATGGTATGAAGTTTGACTAGTGTCCTCTTTTTGCAGTCTGATGTCAATACCGTGTCTTTTGCTGATGAAACTGGCCATCTAATATATTCTGGGAGTGATGATAATCTTTGTAAGGTATATTTCTATCTTTCTAATGCTTTGTTTGTTATGTATTCGTTTTTTTAACTTATTCTTCCATTTCCACGTGCTTGCTGCAAGTCCTCTGTCAGTTTTTGACCCAAACGGGGAAAAAAGAAAATCCGTTCTTGCTTTGTCTAGGATTTCTTGGTTCTAAGATTAACTGGGAAGGCGTTGGAAGTAGGAAACGGTTGTTGCTTTTAGTCGTTTATTTATATTTGTATCAGAGATATGTGTAAATTCTCTCCACTTAATATGATTATTTGTCAACTTCAACTGTGACCTTGTCTAGATTGTATAGTCCATGTCGAGCTCCAAGCAAAATTTTCAATGACTCAGGTCATATTACTATATGCAAAATGCAATCTTGTGATGTGTCGTGTCTTGTCATTATCCAATATCCACCAATCTTGTAACATGTGGTGAGCTAGTGACATCCACCAACTAATCAAATGCATGGAAAAGTTTAGATATGACAAGTCACCAACCTACGGCGACCTCCTTTATCTTTGATCGCAGCCAGTTATGTTACAATTTTAAAGCACATGTGGAGAACATATGGGCAGGATATATGTGAAAAAGAAAAAGACGCATTCTTTGTCTAGCAAAAGTTTATATTGGAGAAGGCGTTAAAGAAATGCTGAAAATCATCCTCAAGATAAAAGACCTAAAGTCTTGAAAAACATGAGGCAAGTGTTAGTTGCTTCCCAAGTAAGCCTAAAAGTAAAGTGTTTTTAGCTACTTATGTTTGAAAGTAAAAAAAAAAAAAAAAAAATCTTGTTACCATCATATGTGTTTAGCCACTCATGCACAATCCACTATAAAATAAATTATCGTGTCTTTCCATTGAATAGGAGAAACTTAATAAAAAGAATAATTTCTATGTTTATTTTCAGTTAGGCTTTTGCAACTGGCTTTACCATCATTCACATGCCTGTTTGTTGTTGTCTTGGTTATACACTTCTGTTCTCCACAACACTTTCACATAAATTTTTTCATATTAATCAGATTAGTGAATCAGACTTGCTATTATACTCATAATTGCCTGCTGAAAGTGTTGGATGAGCATGATTTGTAAGTTTTGGGGTTATGTTGTGCCTCTGTTTTGTTTAGGTTTGGGATAGACGCTGCTTTAATGCTAGAGATAAGCCGGCAGGTGTCTTGATGGGACATGTGGAAGGCATTACTCACATTGACAGTCGTGGAGATGGCCGTTATTTTATCTCAAATGGAAAAGATCAGACAATCAAACTTTGGGATATTCGGAAGATGTCTTCTGAGGCTAAATGGTATGCTTTCAGTTGGCCTTATCTCCCCTGTTTTTACTGATGAAAATAGTTCCTGGTGTTAGTGTACATGATGTACTATTCTGCAAGAATTCAGAGCTTGCCACAACTTTGAAATTTTGAAAAATGGGATTGTTGCCCCACCCACATCAGTCCTAGCAAGGCAAAATCTCTTTGTACTAAATAATCCCTAGTAAATTTAGGTACCCCCTTACCTTTGTTCCCCCTACCTACATCCACCGTATCACTCTTACCCACTAACACACCTATTGGTCTCCTTGATGTGGCCGAACCATCTAAAGTGACACTCCTTGATTTTATCCTCAGTTGGGGCTAGATTTGCCATGCTTCTAATGTTTTCTGACTCTATCCCTTAGTTGATGAGTGTTTACATAAGGAACATAAATTTATGATTGTGTTATTTTGCTACTGCTGCAGCGTGAGGCTGAGGAATTCTGAATGGGATTACCGATGGATGGAATACCCATCCCAGGCAAGAAATATGAGTCACCCATATGATCAATCAGTGGCTACATATAAAGGCCACTCTGTCCTGTGTACGCTCATTCGCTGTTACTTCTCCCCAGCATACAGGTGAGCTTAAGTTTCTTTTACCTGAAACTTGCATTCCTAATGGGAATGAGAGCCTTTATTACTTCTGTTTTCTTTTTAGTTCATCGCCCTATATTTACTCAGTCGGTGAAGTTTTACATGAAGCATCCCTCACCAGCTGGAACTTGCCAATCTTATCTGGACCACCTTTTGTGATGCATGCTAATAAGTGTCCCATTTTCTTGTCTTATTTTGCAGCACTGGCCAGAAGTACATATACACTGGATCTCATGACTCCTGTGTCTATATATATGATGTGGTAAGCTACCAGTTTCAAGCATCATTGCTGAATGCTAAATTGTGCAATAGTGAAGATACATCAATCTCTCACATAGGAAAGTGCTGGTTATCTTGATTGAAAATGTTAAGCATGGTGGTTGATTTGGTACAGTGCCGGAATAACCTGATAATGACATTGCTTATACCTAAGTCAATTGGCTGGTATTAGCAGATTCTGTCACCAGTGCGGAAAGACCTGGATTATGAGTTTGGAATTTTATGCAGGTGAGTGGTGATCAAGTTGCAGTATTGAACCACCATAACGCACCTGTGAGGGACTGTAGTTGGCATCCATACTACCCGATGCTTGTCAGCTCTTCTTGGTACGGTGACCTTGTTAAGTGGGAATTCCCTGGGAGTGGGGAAGCACCGACCCCTCCTGTGAGAAAGAGATTCTGGAGGAGGCCTTATCACTGAAGAATCTGATAGATGCAGGCGTAACCCATCTATGATGGACATATGTTCCTCAGTGTATGTTGTTTCTGTTCATAAATAAATAAAGTAAATAAATAGAGTGAGTGTATATCGCTCAAATATTATATATTGTATACTGTAATGTGAAGAATAGGTGTTACTTTTTTTTTTTGTTTTAATTTTTTGGGACTTATGTTGGACGGATCTGTACATCTACAGCAAACTGACTGATATAAATTTAAGTTCACGGCATGGATACGGTTAGAGTTGGTGGCAGAAATGCAGCTCTTTTTTGTCATTTACTCTCAAACTGAACCCTTCTACTCCATTTACTACTACTTTCTGTGCTGTTTTCTATTTAGTTAGAGAGAGAGTTGTTGGGTAAAGGAAAATAAAATTTGACGTTGTTGGTTGGGTGAAGGAATTTAGTATTAACATCAGAGTTTTTAGATAATTTAATAATAATGAAGATGCTCTTGGTCTATTATTGAATCCAAAAAGCTTATTTGTGTAAAAAAAAAAAAAAAAAATTCCTACACCAAACCATCAGATGGAATGGGGCATTATGTTTTGCCGAGTTTCAGGACATTGTTGTGATGACATTTAAGTTTGAGATGGGTCGGTCTTATGGTTCCCTCCCATCCCACGATCTTCCCGTGTCCATGTAACCACAAAATCATTAAGATGTTGAATCCAACCAGAGGCCCTACATATTATAGTTTGGCAGATTGGAATAATTATCAACAACAACATATACTCTATAATCAATCATGCCTCTCCCCCTGGCTGGCCCCATTGCTTTACGCTCTTCTTTGAGCGCTAAATTTGCACACATAACGTAACAGCTTTTATTTTTTATTTTTTATTTTTTATTTTTTGTTTCTGTTAAAAACCACGAGCATGTGGACGAGGGATAGTTTTTCTAGCTCTCAAACAAGACAGATAACAAATCTCTCCTTGTCAAACCCTGAGAAAGGACTCTAAAGTCCTGGTTAATATTTCTGTTTAACCGAAGGCACCTGCCAAATAGAAACATCCCCAACCACTGAAGACAACAGATAGTTTCCTTTCTTGCTGGTCCCATGTGCGCAGGAGCTCTTAGTAGTACTAGTACCACACGATGTAAGAACAAATTAGGACGTTGGAAATGGGACAAATGAATGGGTCAATTTAATCTAGAGATGAGGAAGAAGAGAAATACTATAATTTGGTACTAATGCAGATAGCTGGCCTGGCCTGGCCTCCAAATCCAATGATGATATTTGCCTTGCCCGTGCAAATGAAAAGCTGCAGAGCTAAGAAGCAAACATAGTTTTAGCCCCACCCACCCCAAGAAGCAAACTCAAAAATATCAGAGATTAATCGAAAGTGTGTCTGAGTGGTCCTTCACGGCTGCATATTGCATGCTAGTTTAGGATTTGTGGTTCTGGTTTTCCAAAGTAATATTTAGTTTTGACTTTCATAATAATGCTCTTTTTATTTATAGATGGCGTATAAGTATTAATGTAAATCTCAATTGAGTTGGTGACTGATAATGAGTATGCTCACCCTTGTAGTTGTATGCAGTAACTCTAGTTAGCAAGAAAGTACAATATTGGCATTGAGATTTGAGTTTGGGGAAAAAAAAACAAAGTACTTGTGTTTGAAATTCATAATACAATAAATGAATTTTTCTAAGAAAAATATACTAGTAGCATAGTTTCATTTTCTTCATCATTGAAACGAGTAATATCTTCAGGATACTAAGCAATTACAAAGCCTAGACTTTTTCCATCATTACAGTTTTGCATGTATGAACATAAACCTCTTATTTCACCACAAATTTCGACCCAAAATAAATAAATGAATCAAAACCCTAAACCCCAAAAACAGCACTACTTTCGTGTGTTCCCAAAATGCCCTCAGTATGAACCACAATCCCCATTTTTACCCCTTCCACTCGTTACACTGCTCGCTCGGCCTCGTCTTCTGCGTCCCGGACTTCAACGGGCATGGCGTCTGAATCGGCGGCACCATGCAATTGTATTGCAGACACAGCGAACTGCTCGCCGGAATATCCGCCGTCGGATTGATCTCGATTCCCGTCAGAAAATTGTGTTGCAAGTACAGTATCTGTATGTTCGCCGCCAGTAACCGATCCACGAAGCTAGCCGGAACCTGACCCGTAAACCGGTTGTTATTCAAGTACAGATTCTCGACGGTGGAGAACATCGGCGATACCTCACCGGACAGCTTGTTGTAGCTTAGATCGACGGTCGAGATCATCACCTGATCGGCCGGCTGGACAGGGCCGTAAAATAAGTTCCTCTGGAGCTGGAGATTCGTCATTGGGAACGAGAAGATCCGACCTGGAATCGGACCCGTGAACTGGTTGAGGCTCAAGTCGAGGTAGTTGAGGTTTTCCAGTCTGGTCAGGAGCCGATCGATGGGTCCGGCGAGACGGTTCCAGGAGAGGGAGAGGTACTGTAGAGAAGCGGGAAGAGAGTCCGGCGGGAGGGAACCGGAGAGAGCGTTGTGCTTCAAGTCGAGTCGGGTCAGGGATTGCGACACAAACGGAGGGACCGAGCCAGTGAGGCGGTTGTGGCAGAGCACGATGTCGGAGAGCGCTGGCAACGTCCCGATTGGACGAGGAATCTCTCCGGTGAACTGGTTATAGCTGAGATCAAACGTCCTTAAACCTGTCAATTCTCCGAGACCAGCAGGAATCTCTCCGGAGAGGAAGTTCCTGCTGATGGCGAGGAACCGGAGCTCCTTCAACTGCGAAATCGTTTGCGGCAGAGACCCAATGATCCGACCCGGAACAATCGTGAGTTCGGTGAGAGAAGAGAGCTTCCCAATGGCAGGGTCGATTCTTCCAGACAAACCCGGAGACCCGGCTCGTGGGTCGCCGAGATTGAGAGCGATCACTTTATCGGAATCGCAGTAAACTCCGGCGAAGTTACAGGGATCGGAAGTGAAGTCCCAAGAAGCAAAAAAATTGGAACCCGGCAAATCATCCAGCGACTTCCTGATCGATTGCAGAGCCAAAAAATCAACAGGGTCCAATATGGCGGCAACAAATACCTCACAAGGAAGAAGAAGCAGAAACAGAGCAGAGATCAACGTCCCCTGCGCTGCCATTGCAGTACAAGTACAACCCGAAGATCAAAAGGGTCGAACCGAATGCAGCAAATGGGTATTCCAGAAGTGAATAAATACCAGAGAAAGCAGAAGCTTTTGGGCTGGCGAAGATGACTTTTCCGTGAGAGGGAGGGAGCGATTTCTCGTGAGCCAGAAACTAATATAGGAGCATCAAAAGATTGGCTTGGAAAAGAAGCCAGAATCGTGATTCTTGTTCATGAATCTTCTCCTTTTATATCCTCCACTTCTTTCAATGACAAAGGAAAAGCACCAGCTTTCTTATTCGTAGCAATACAGATTTCTTGTGTATTTACTTTGGCTTGCAACAGAAGATGTGCAATCACTGCTCAACTGTGAACTGCATCTGAAAAAGAAAAAACGAAAACAAACGAATTGACTGTAATTTTTATTAGTAGTATTTTAATATTGATTTGTTTCCGTTTCTTCTATGTCCCTCGTTTACGTTGTTTTGTGTTTCTTTATTGGGAGCAGCTACGGGGCCAAACGGTTGTCCGAGCCTACGTGAGAGGTACCGAGTGAGCTTCGGATGACAGGTCAGCAGTTTTTGGCGCTGGTTCGGGAGCCTCAGTGGCAGGGATCATGTGACTTGTCACTCGTCCCGATGATCCCTAGAAAGGGAGAAACATAAACATAAAAGGGTACCACTGTATCAAAGGTGACAGACTACTTGGGAACTTGACACGTAATCCGTGTTTCTAATAATTTGGAGTATTTCTTCTTCCCGTCCCTTTGCTCTTTTCCTAGACAAAATTCTTTTTGTTTTGTTTCGCGCAAACACACAATTACGCTATGTGTTCATACTTTATAGTGATATGGATATGGCTAAACATCAAAACGACAGCTAAGGTGCGCAAACGTGCATTGCGCATAGGGCGTAAATGTCGGTTTTACGCCCTGGTTATACCAACTAATTCTCATTATATCTCTTAACCTAGATTGTGAAATGTTCGAAGAATTCTAACCAATTCCCATAAATTTCATCTCTGTTAGCCGGCTGTCACTTCCAAACGATGTCTCCACTAATGTGTTGTCATATCAAAAATATTATTGATGTTTCCCTCATCATATATAGACATTGTTTATGTATATCAAATCTAGAAAATTCATTATCTCCGCCACGCAAATTGGATCGAGGTTGGTGGTCATCATGTCGCTCCACCACGAGCAAGGCTCAATGGTCATGTTATGACACCACCATCATTTTTCAATATTGACCTAGATCAATGGTAACTATTGTAAGTGGCTTCACACCATACTCACTGATTCTGACACCAGATTCTGGAAAGCGGTAAAAAGATCGTATCATTAATGATCTGTCATACCCAAAACACCAATTTTATATATTACTTCAAATATTTTTACATATTTTTTCAAACATTTTTTTATATTCATTCAAACACTTCAACTTATTATATCAGATACTTTAATTTTTTCATAAAATAAATCATCTACATATTACTTTAAACACTTTTATATATTTTTTAGATACTTTTACATATTTATTTAGATATTTTTACTTATTACTCCAAACACTTCTATTTTTTAAGATAACGATTTGTCTCAAGATGTTTTTACATGTTGTGTCAGACATATTTATATACTTTTTTAAACACCTTTACAGATTCATTTAAACACTTTAACTTATTACTCAAGACGCTTTTACATATTCTTTTTGAGACACTTTTACACTTTTATGTATTATTTCTGAAGAGAACAAATTATCTGTATATTTTTTTTAGATGTTTTTACATATTTCTTTAAACACTTTTGCATCTTTTACAATTTTTCTTAAATACTTTTACAATTTTTTCTGCACAATTTGGTAGTAGAGATGAGGAGAAAGTGGCCTCTAGTGGGTTGGAGTGGTGGTAATTGAGGTGAATAAGATGTGAAAACTGATATGATTTTGAAGCAATAATTGGTACAATTTAGAGGTGAGCGACTACAGTTTAATACAGAGGTAAGTAGTGATGCCCTGATCCGAATGTAAGTAGCAATGGCAACATCAAATTTAATTTAATTTAATTTTTTTACATTAATTGGGGAGAATGTAGCATTATTTATTTTTATCTTTTTCGTTTAATTTTCTTTAAGTCCTCCAAGTTATGCATTTTGTGATTTAGCAACTAACATTTTAAATTCTAACAATCAGGTCATTAGATTGTCACAAATATGATGAAATCAATGTGATATAACAACACTTAACTGAGTTAATGAGTTAAAAGGAATCAAGTGACCTGCTATGTATAGTTTAATGAATGAATTGTACTGCACCAAAATTATGAACCGAAAAATATGTATATGAAAATTTTAAGATCGTTTTGGGATCTAAGCTTACTTGTTGAGTTGTCCTTTTCTATCTTTTGCTCACGATTGGGGGCAAGCCAAAAGGGGGCGGGGCGGAGCGTAGCTGATGAGGCAGTCAAACGAAGATGCAACGAGGTAAAAGTAAAAGGAATTAAAGTAAAATCAGAGAATTTGCTCTTTCCATGCGGAGATAGGATGGCATTGGCAGTCGCACGGACAGGAACTTCTTGGACCCAAAGTTCCAAAGTTACATTTTATGCGCTGTAAATTCGAATGCGAAGGTTAAAAAGAAGTGTTGATCTTGTTCTTGTTCTGCACGCAAACGCAGAGTAGATAGAGAGAGATGGTTTCAATCAACTTTTCTGGGACTGCAAAGCAGTTCTCGTGGTCAAACAATTGCAGATTTTCTAACTCAACAATCTGGTCAATGCTTACCTGCTGTATGATAAGATTAATACATTTCTACAAAAGTAAATAAATACTCGCACTAAATTAATTAATTAATATGTCGGCTTTGTTTCTTCTTCTTCTTCTTCTTCTCTCTCTCTCTCTCTCTCTAATAGTAGCAAATAGCCGATAAATTCTTTCATGAAATTGTGCATCACCCATCAATAATTGTGTATCACTAGTTTCCAGAGTACCACTATACAAAATTTCATGGCATTTAGAATACGACTTTTTTTTTTATAAAATAGTTTTCATAAAATGAAAAATTTTAAAAATGGAAGGTAATGAATCTTAATGCTGTAAAATAAGAAAATCTGCAATGCCTAAAAATTCACATTAGATATTGCCAACAATGACAAAGCAGGTAAACATTTTACCAGCACATATAGGATTGGAGGGGGAAGTGTTAGTTGTGATCAAGTGTGATTACCAACCCTATGACAAAAAGCCCAACCACCCATACCCAGCACATGATAATCCCCCTACTTTCAACTTCTCAGGACCAACATATACTCCTTTTTACTATGCACACAATTCTAAAATTATAAACAATTTATACAACTTCTCGAACAAGATCTAATTTTTTTTTTCTGGCATTCATAAACAAAATTAAATAGATAAAAGTGAAAGAATAGAAGTAGGTAGGTGATGAGTCGGAACCACACGCTGACAAGGTGCTACTCTCAGAGCACATAAATCGAGAGACTTCATGTCTGCAATAACAATTTGCGCTAAACTTACCATGACAGACGATCTTGGTACCATTCCCCTTAGGATAGTAACTGTGTGAATATAGTATAAGAGAATTGTAATATTCCTTAGCTCAAGGTAACAAATTGAAGCCACCACTCCTTGAATTGCATATAACTCTACTTGAAGAGCTGACTCACAATTAAAACATAACCAGCTTTCTTGGAAAATTGGAGGAGCATTAATACCAATCCATAGCCATGCTATAGCTCTCAATCTTGAACTTTCACACCATGAACTATCAACAATAAAAATGTCAGGGACACCAAATTGATGAAAGGCCCTATTAATTTCGCATGTGTGGAGGGTTAGGCGGGCCAGCAAAGTGATTATTCACTTAGACTTTAACACCCAATTCGTCTTAACTTTACTCAATTGACTATAAAATGACTTATTTTTATTTTTATATCTTTTTTACTTGAAACTAATTTTAATTAAAATCGAATATTATGTACTTACAATAATCAATTGAAAATACAATTTTTATAATCTTACTAAATTTTTATGAATTTTTCTAGTTTCAAGCCTTAAAAAGGAAAAATTTATGAAAATTTAACAACATCCTAAAAATTTACTTTTAAATTGATTATTGTATCTACATAACATTGGCTTTCAAATAAAATTGATTTCAAAGTTAGTTGACTTTAGCGCAAACGAATTGGCCCTAAGATGATGAGCTGAATGAAGAAGTTGAAAAACTGCATCCCTTCGAACTAAAAGCAACCGAACATTAAAAGTGGAGTTCTAAAGCACAAATTCATTTCAGCCAAACCAAATAATCCACAATGTAGAAACTACGTAAAAAGCCAATCCAAGTGCCATTTTCAATGTGAATTTAGAAGACCTAGCAACCATGCCTGAAAGGATGGAAAAGTCCCAAATCACAAAATTGTCCGTCTTAGCAACCCCAAAAAATGTGAATTATACTTGAAACAAATCTATGCTTGAACAAAATCATAATTGAAATAGATCTATACTTGCTTGCACAAATGTATTTCAATTCAGAAATATATATTTATCAATTATTTAACATGTAAATTAATATAATCGATAATGGCAAAGTTGCTTTTTATTAAAAAATTTTACAAAATAATTTGTACTGTGTAAGGCTTATCTATTACATGCATGCGTGTGGCGTAATTAATCAAGTTAGAGACTTGTTGTAGAAGCAACATTCTCTTGTGGTAACAGATCTATAGCATCCACATCAATCTAACTCTAACCTACCTGACCTGTTATGTCTTCCGGGTTCCGGCAACCAATATTCGATCAAACAGAATGTCTTTTCTGCCTTCTATTATTTTGCCTACCTTACCTCATGAATAGGCAGTAAACACTTGCACACATTCAATTCTTCATGGCCTACGGTACCTAGCAGCCCCCCCAACTTACGAAAAGAGGACACTTTTACCCTACAGTTTTAGTTCAGTTCCATTTGCCACCCTCAAATGCAGCAACGGTTCAATTCACCCCTTGGACTTGGCACCTACAAGATCTCAACAGAAACAAATAACGAGGAATCGTTGTCTGATCATCTTAACGGAAACTCCAGTAAGTATCAGGAAACAGCGCCACTGTTCCTATGTCCTTACTCTCGTGGGACTCAAATCACCAACGTTATATAATATTAATGCCAACCCCCCCTGCTCAGGGTGGCACGTGAGCGGTGCAGCTTCTTGTAGTTTAACGACAAACGCCTTTCCTAACTCTCTAGTTCTTGAGGCCTAGTTTAGTTATCCCGAGTTCAGGAATGGAAATGTTGGGTGACAATTGAGCAGGGCTTGAAATCAGAAGGTAAAGAAATCTTCGGATTTGCGTAAGCCGGGCCCGGGCGCGGGCCGTACATTTAACACTTGGCCCTTTGGTAATTGATTCGACGAAACCGAACCAACCATTTGTGAGGGAAAAAAAAATACATTGCTGGTTTTTTTTCTGTCATTTGGGTGATAAGTTCCGTCAGGTTAAAGGCAGTGGAGTGTTCAAGAAGCAACAAAAGGCAGGCCTGGCCTGGATAGCTTTCTGAAAATAGCAATTCACTTGGGGCCATGCATAACCGTTGGACCACATCCACATACCCTGAACCCAGCAGGAGGTTGTCCACATCAGAATTCCACATAAAATTATTTTTTTTTTCATTTTTTTGTGAATCATAGACATAGAACTAGGTCATAATTATAATTAAAATCGTAGAATCTAATCAAATTATTTCTTTTTTATTTCATATTATAAAATTGTAAGATTTTAATATTCGAGATTTTGACAACCTTACAAACCATTTATGTTTCCATTGCCTTATTCAATGGACTGATTCTCTTTCTTCCACTCACTCTTGAATAGCCAATGACTATAACTTTAACTCCTGCCTGGCCTGCTTCATGTGAATCTCATACCTCTAATTCCCGAAATTATGCATATCTATCAATAGATATTCGTTAATCAATTATTTAGAGTACTAATACCTTTTACATGGACTTGGACGGGGATGAGTGATCAAGCTTTGCGGTTCCAGGACAACCCTTTAATAAATGGACCTGAAATTTCTGGTTGCCAGAGGCTGCTGTATTAGCCACTGTAGACCTTTGCAGCAATTCTCACTGCATCAACTTTCCATAAAGACAATAGTTGGCACATATTGGGACTGTATGATTCTACATGAGACAGGCAAAATTTGTTTTATTCAGATTATCATTTCTTGTACAGGCTCTATAACGAACCTAAGAAAATTTTACTGTTAAAGCGTCCAACCTAAAATCAATTGGCGATAGGTGGAGAGGCCCCATCATTATATAAAGCATTGACTTAACCCATTTTCTTAGCCATGTGGGATTTTCCCACTTAACACACCCCCTCACGTGTAGGCCACTTCGGCTTTATCACGTGGGTTATTTTCGACAATGGCTAGATCAATTTTGAACCTGCTCTGATACCATGTTAAAGTGTCCAACCTAAAACCAATTGGCAATAGGTGGAGAGGCCCCATCATTATATAAAGCATTGACTTAACCCATTTTCTGGGCCATGTAAGATTTTCCCACTTAACACACCCCCTCACGTGTAGGCCACTTCGGCTCTATCACGTGGGTTATTTTTTACAATGGCTTAGTCAATTTTGAACCTGCTCTGATACCATGTTAAAGCGTCCAACCTAAAACCAATTGGCAATAGGTGGAGAGGCCCCATCATTATATAAAGCATTGACTTAACCCCTTTTCTTAGCCATGTGGGATTTTCCCACTTAACACACCCCCTCACGTGTAGGCCACTTCGGCTCTATCACGTGGGTTATTTTCGACAATGGCTGGGTCAATTTTGAACCTGCTCTGATACCATGTTAAAGCGTCCAACCTAAAACCAATTGGCAATAGGTGGAGAGGCCCCATCATTATATAAAGCATTGACTTAACCCATTTTCTGGGCCATGTAGGATTTTCTATTGTCGAAAATAACCCACGTGATAAAGCCGAAGTGGCTTACACATGAGGGGGTGTGTTAAGTGGGAAAATCCCACATGGCTAAGAAAAGGGGTTAAGTCAATGCTTTATATAATGATGGGGCATCTCCACCTATTGCCAATTGATTTTAGGTTGGACGCTTTAACATGGTATTAGAGCAGGTTCGAAATTGCCCCAGCCATTGCCAAAAATAACCCACGTGATAGAGCCGAAGTGGCCTACACGTGAGGGCCTACATGTGAGGGGCGTGTTAAGTGGGAAAATCCCACATGGCCAAGAAAAGGGGTTAAGTCAATGCTTTATATAGTGATGAGGCCTCTCCACCTATTGCCAATTGGTTTTAGGTTGGACGCTTTAACAATTACAACTTGAAGAAAACCCAAAGTACCCTGAAGGACTCGAAACTTCCGAATTTTGCAAAGAGGGGAAAACAAAACTCTCTGCAGAGTCAACTCCGATGATCTTCTGCTTTGCAAAAGAGTGTGTTCATCATCCAAGAGATTAATCTTCGCCTGCCGGTCTCAGAATGCTTCAGGTGCACCCAAAAAAAATAAAAAGAGTGTCTTCACTGAATTGCTCCACCGGCTGCCAAATTTTGCCGCTGCAGCTATGACACCGAAATGGAAGAAAGTTCAGTCAAGCGCACAAGATGGTGTACAAGCATTTATCTTAAACAAAATTAGGAAGAAATACGGGCAGAAGCAAGAGGCAGTACATCATAAAGCATAGGTGCAGGAAAAGTAAAATAAGTGAAGGAATGTAAATATGAAAACTGAAAAGGTAAGGACAGAGCCTTTTTTATCCTAGCATTTCAGACATTCATTATGTGGACGTACACTTCTATTTTCCAGTAGAAGCTAAGCAGAGGTTAAAAAAAAAAAAAGAGCAGGTAATTTGCCAGAAAATTTTCCACTTATATATACATACGTTGAACAGAGTCCGAAGTTTGGTCTTGAATAAAGAGTATTCCAGTTAACAATATCAGATTGGTTTAAAAAGCAATCACACTAGCATTATAAAAGTCCAACCAGAAGAATGACTGTGACTTGTACGTAAAATATTCTTCTTTCAACAGAAATGGTATCAAATTTTACATTAACCAAAAACTCGATCCGTTGAACTACCAGTGAGTAAACTTAAAAAAGTACCCAAAATCTATCACCTCCTTTTCTCTCTTCCCCTTTTTTTTATTCCTTAACTGAAAGACGAAGTGCAAAATCCAAAATTAGGTACGGTAACATTCCCTGAAAAGAAGGGAAGGTATGTAAGCTTTTCTTCTTATGCTTGCATAAAGTTCCGAATCTGAGTTGCAATCAAGAGAACTCACAAGCTTCATTATTTTTCCAATTTTCAAATAGGAGATATATACATTTAAAAGGAAAAGGGTTTCTCCACGCTCATGTTTTTTTTCTTTTTCTTTTTTTTTTTTGGGCGGGGGGCCTGGTTGAGAGCAAGCAGAAGTCTGGTGCCCCATGTAGTTAAAAGTCTTACAATATAAAATCATGCTTCATATACAATTAGTGTAAATAACGAAACAAATCACATGAAAGATTAGAGACCAAGGTCCTCAGATTACCAACAACTATATTAGTACAGGAGATTCAAAGTTTTAAGCTCTTGACCAAGGTTATCAAAGTTGGGATTCTATCTAGAGTTGTTTTGGTTTTCTATTGTCGTAAAAAGTCGTAAAGTTCCAAAAAGTAAAAATCATAAAAAAATTATTACTATCCAAATTATTTTTTAAGTTTATTTCAAAATATTTTCGTATTACCATAAAAAAATTATCATATCATAAACATAGGAATTAAGATTTAAATGTGTTATAGTTAATTAGGATTGAAATATTGTTATCAAGGTTGTGAATAATTTAGGTGGTTGCTTTAGACAATTTCAAACGTTGGAAGTTTACTTGACAAAGAGGTACGACTTGGATGGCTTTTATGAGGTTAAGCAACTGTTGGCTTAAAAGAAACAGCTATGGAAATACAGGCAAATGAGAAAAAAGAGCTGGTGGGTTTGCCCGGCGGAGGCGGAGAGGCTATGGGCAGCGAGGTGAGTTGAGCTATGGTGTTGGCCGGTGATAGGTGTTGCCATGATGATGGAGGAGGTTGTAGGTGGTGAAGTTGACGGAGAGACAGAAGGGGCAACAGAAGGGGCCGTAAGGGAGAGGGAAATGATACAGTTACTGCTTCTGTCCAACATGGCTGGTGTAAAAGAGAGACAAAGACTTCAAGCTTATCCTGTTCGTTCATCACCATTTGGGCGTCATGGGCCTTAGAGTTGGGTATAAGGAGTTTTACACTCTTAGCCCGAACTTGAAATATATTAGTTTTTTGGGAACTGTTGGTCCGGTTTATGGAATCGTAAGATCTTTTGGATCTTACTATTCTACGAGTTAAGTTCCGTTTATGTTCATTTTTATGGCCAAATATACTTCTGATATAACTTGAGTCTATTTTGGTTGGTAAAGTGGGAATCAAAATTATACCTAAAAAGTACAACTGCAGCGCAGTCTTCTCTTCTCAGAATATATCAAATTACAAGAGAAGATTGTTTGTCCATCAATCTAGACTAGAGAAATCATAAAATGCATTTTAGAATTCATTTAGAATGCACTTTCTCAGGAACCTTTGAATTTCTTGTTTGTGTAAGAAGAGCGGAAGAAGCAACAACCTTGAAAAACAAAAACAAAAAAAAACATTTTAGAATGAGTTTGTTATGTAGAAAGATACCAGGAACAACTGCCCTTCAGTTGGTGTGAACTCGCTTCTAACAGAGTGAAACAATCCGCACCCTGTTGCTGTTGTTCTCTGAAGCAAAAGAAAATTCCATTAGTCATGGGAGCCCTGGCGAGTAACGGGACTGAACTAGTATTTATTAGTATAGACAAGACAACGACAGAGGGTTCTAACAGGGCTGTAGCGATATTGTTGATAAGCTTGTTGGCATCTTCAAAGAAGAGAGTAGCAACCTCCACCACAAAATCAGGGCTGCTCTCGTCTTGCAGTTTTTGAAGCTGAGTAAACTGATCGTCCACAATTCTCTGTTTGGGACAAAGATTCAAAAAACTGAAAGAAACCCTCTAGATTATCTAGAATCCCGGCACCACATTAACATTTTTCATAATTACAAAAAGAAGTATTTCACCGCCTTACTCCTCCTAAACAATAAAACCCAGAAGAAATTTACTTGAATCATCGTGATAAAGAGATGCGCTGTGGTCTGTTAGCTGTCGCTGAAGCTGGCTAAGAACATCCATGGCGGCTCGGGGAAGAAAAAGAAGCACAGAAACGGATAACTTACAACCGAAGAGGATGAGGGGGAAAAGCGCGGGAAACGTTAGCAAAGGTTTTTTTTGACAAGTGGTGATGGTTAATTGCTTATGGAAAGTGGGAAGGAAGGTCAGAACTGACCTGGAATAAAAAATTATTAAAAAATGAAAAAGTGCCCACACGAGTTTAGAGATGTCAATGCATATGTTCCGGCGGCGGCGGGTATCGTATGTATCTTATCCAATTGTTAGGTGGTTTTGTTTTTTATAATTAAATGAATGTGGAGTAGATGTATATTTTTTTTTTTTTTCTATATCTGTTAGATATGGATAGGATAGGGGTTTAGGCATACTCACCTTATATCCTACCTACGTATATGTACGGTCTGCTAGATGATTTACAGTAGTGTAATTTTCCTTCTTGTATGTTATGATTTGCTAGATATTATTTCAGAATGAGTTTTGTATAACCAAACATTTCTTTTAGAAAGTCATCGAATAATACATTTGCTGCTCATCTCTCCTTACTGTAAAAAAAAGTTGCCCAATATAAAATTAAAGTTTGAATGTGATTGTGTATGGATATAGTTTGCTTTTACTAGATTTTGATTTCTATTTGAAGTGGTATACCCAAGTGCCAACATCCACAAAGAGATGATTGACATGAGTTTGGCTTGGTGACCTAGAGTCATATCTTTTACATGTATTATTTCTTCCTATGAAACTTCACATGAATTTTTTTTGTTTAAGTATATATCTTTGTTGCACTATAGGTATATCTTATTATTGATATCATTTTTCTCTGAGAGTATTTTAATATTTTTTATTATAATACTCTGTTGTAAAATTATTACTTTCTATTATGATAGTATGTGATGGATTGGTAGATTTTACCTGATCTTACACACCTTAAAATGAATAGGATATAAATATTAAAATTATAAATTTGATAAATGATGGATATGATATAAATTTAATATCCAACATGATAAATCAAATGCAAGTTTAACACAATCCTACCAACATCCTATTTATTACTATCCTTGTGGAGTTTATTGTCAAAGGGCGTTTGTCAAGTGTCAACTCATATTGCAAAGGCAAGAAAGACGCGGTTGTCAAATACAATTGGACCTGTAACAGTAAGATAGAAACAATCTCTTTCCTATTATTACTCCTACCTGATATATTTTGCAACAAACTTCTAATTAAAGAAAAATAAAGCTTAGACTTTAATTTGTAAGATATGCTTTTAATTGAAATGAATTATTTTTTATAAAAAAAAAAATTGCAGTATTGTCCTCAGGAGGTTGGCTTATTGGCAAAGACGACAGCCCAACCACCTTGTTTGAATCTCACATCCAATAATGTTATCAGGGCAAAGCCAAAATTTCAAATTTAGGGAGACTTGTGAATATATATATATATAAAAACTTTATTCAAATTATAGGAAAATATATTAAAATAATAATCCAAAATCATATGATTAAAAATGTTAAAATTTACTAATCTCAATCTCGATAGTCATTTAGCAATTTGAATCATCGGCTCCGTGCTACATCATGAAGTTTCCTATCAATTAGAAATAGTTAATATTTAATAAAATATATATAATTTAATGTCATGTAAAAAAAAAATCAAAAGCTGAATGTACCTAGAACTAGGGCTGAGCATGGTTCGGTTTGGTGCGGGTTAGTAGCGGAACCGCACCAAACCGAAAATCCTTCGGTTCTACAAAAATGCGAACCAACCCGAGAACCGACCAGAACCAGAACTATGGTTTTGGGTTTTCGGTTCTGGGTCCTCGGGTCTGACGGTTCCACACCAGATCTCTTCCAACTCAACAGATCAACATATACAGCAAGAATGAGTAAGACTCTGATACAACAAATCAACATATACAGCAAGAACTTTACAATCTTTCTCATTGCCTCATCTTTTTCATCTATCTCTTGAAGAATTTGGCACTCTACTTGAAACCCTAACCCTTTCTCTGTTTCGAACTTTGAAGAACAGCTGAAGAGAGACGAATCGCGGAATCGGTAGCTGAGAAATGGAAATGGAGTGACAGATCAGACGATATTGAATTAAAAAATGGTAATACCCAATGTGGACCATTCATTTTTGTTTAAAAGGATATTCAAACCCCTATACTTTCTAAACTTTCATATTTACCCTTACATTCTACATAATATATAATATACATGTAAACTAACGTATAATTAAGCTCGGTTCGGTTCCCCTTCGGTTTGGTTCCACATGGAACCGAAACCAACCCAAAAATCGATGGTTTTTTGACAGATGGAATCAATCCACGAACCATGAATAATTTTTACTCAACCCAACCCTACCCACCCCTATTGGGTTGGGTAAACCCATGGTTCTACCCAACCCGTGCTCACCCCTACCTAGAACATCCTAAAAGTGATAGTGAAGAGCAGGAGAGCCAATTTAAAATAGAAAAATTATGTCAACTAGTACGAAATTGCATGCTCATCTTTCCTTTTAATCAAGTAATTTTAGGATGGAATTCGCTAGAACTAATAATCAAAAGGGAAAATTACCTAGACGCCCCTGAGGTTTAGTAAAACCTACATTTGTGTCCTCACAATTTCAAAAACCTACCCAGACTCCCCCTTAAAAATTTAAAATCTCTACACTCGCCTTTTTCGCTGTTGTCAACATCCGTTGAAACACCCAGACTAATGTATACTTACCCCCTTCACAGATAAGAAAAAAATATTTGTTTTGTTCTCTGGCGTTCTTTTATAAAAACTTTATCCCCACTTTTGCATCTAACAATTTGAAGTTGCTTAATTCCAAACGAATTGGACCTAAAATTTTGTGTATTTCTTTACAAATCTAATCGAACAACAAAATCTAGGACCCAAATTCAACGCTGCCCATGAAATCCTTCATTGCCTCGCCTCTGTCTGCACGGGCCGATCACTCGTCGCCTCCTCTGATTCCTCTCTCCCCCTCATGTGCCCTTACATCCCTCCATCCTTTCGCTCCCATTTTGCTCTCCACCATCGCCACCGCAGTGCGATCAAGACAGCGCCAGAGATTGGGAACTGCTCAAGCTTCGAAATTGTCCGTAGATTGAGGCGATGTCGTATCTGACCTGCTTGGAGTCACGCCGATTCAGCCCCTGACCTATCTCCTTCCATTGCCACGATTTCTTCCAACCCTTGAATCTGCCATGATCAAAGCACCCACTATGGCTATGAACACGTTCGCGAGCGTCTTGCGCTACGATGAAAACGGCCTCGCCTTGCCAATCAGGGGCGTATCCTCCCTCGGCAGCGGCACTGTCGAAAACCAGATTTGTCGATAAGAAGTGGAGAGATCGAGCTGGATTTGTGAACCCAAATTTGTTTCTCTTCGATTTTTCTTGCGGCACCAACAATTGTAATTGGCTAGATTACAGATCGCCACCAGATTGTAATTGGCCCAATCTATAGCTTCAAAGGCCAGAATCGAGGAAGGACAAGTATGAAAACGAGAGAAGATCGAGGAGACCGAACCTAGCACCTACGAGCTAACCCAGATTCGACACCAACTAGGCCGTACTCCGCCTCAAATCGGTCTCTCGGTCAACAAACCCACTTGCCGGTTGTACGAATCAGACTAATCGGATTAGCTTGGGTTTGAGGACAATTAGAGACAAAGACGCGCTTGTGGTTGTCTGGTTTCACGAGATGAATAAGAGGGAGATTTTTCTTTCTCTTTTGAAGAAAACTTCTTCAGTTCTTTCTCTTTGATTTTTTGTTTCTGTCATATTTTTATGGTTAATTTGAGCTAAGAGATCATAGTTGAGACAATTAAGTTGATGAAATTTGTTACAATGCAAGATGTGATGATTTTTGTTGTTTCTTCCTTCAGGATTCAGAATTTAGGTTGTGAGTTTGGGTAGCTCGTAAGATGCAAAATTTTGAGGGGCAAAGTTATTGAGTGACAAAGGCGAGTTAACTGTATAAATGTTTAAATAAAAAAAGAGTTAAAATGAATATACATATATATTTTGTTATATATATTATTTACTATTTAATATTATGAAGTCACTATAAAAAAAATGTACAAAAACCACTAACATC
>SMDT01003157.1:0-270794 GCA_005392925.1 Aquilaria sinensis | reverse complement strand
ACATTTGAACAAATGTGAGATCCACACCCGAGTATTCAATACCCAAGATGAGGAAGTAGAAAAGTTAGCCTCTATAACAAAAATACCTGAAGTGGAAGTCTTACTTCCCTTTTCCTTAGCAAGTTCTTCAAGATAGAGCTTGCAGTTGTGCTTCTAATGTCCAGGTTGCTTACAATGGAAGCACTCCCCTTCCTTTGCCACACCACCCTTTGGTTTCAGTGCAGCTGAAGAAGAATTAGCATTGGACTTTCCATTAGCTTTATCCTTCTTTTTGTTGGCTTTTCCCTTTCTTTTGCCCTTTTGAACCATCAAAATGGGCTTAGCCTTCTTAAGGTTTTGCTCAGCAGTTCTCAGCATGTTGAGTAATTCAGGAAGGGATTTGTCAAGGTCATTCATGTTATAGTTCATGACGAACTGACTGTAGATTTCTGGCAACAATTGCAAGACTACATCAACAGACAATTCTTTTTTAAGAGCAAATTCCAAACTCTCAAGATTCTCAATGTACCCAATCATCTTGAGCACATGAGGACCCACAGGACTGATAGCCAAAGGGCTTCGCCTCTTCCAGTATATACTTCCCCGAAGGTTTGTTCGGGGAGCCTGACGTAGCTCGGAAAGAAGCATTGCCATCGACCTCGGCAGAAGCGAAGTCAAGCACGACGAAGTAAGTACTTCGACTGAAACGCCAGGTTATCTAAATGTGTTGCTGACTCCCTCGGGGAACCGAACATATCCCCTTCGGGAGAAAAGAACCAGCTACTAAAAGCAGGAGAGATTCTTCCCGAAGGTGGAACTCCCGAGCTAGAGAACTCCCCGAGCCACCAGCGTGATTCTCGAAGAAGGGCGTCCGTACCAAAGGGCGACCTCGCCCAAAGGACCTCGGGAGTACGGCATGAGCATTTAATGAGCATTTAAGAAGCCTCTGACAGATTGCCCACACGCTACCTGAAACGGCGGCCTGACACGCTGACGTCATCCAAGTCCCATCTCAGCCACAAAACCAGGAGCCTACAAACGGCTACCTGTTCCCTACGCCCAAAAAGCACAGAAAGAATCCGACTGCACACGTGTCAGGATCTGAATGGGCCAGGTACTTCTATAAATACTGGGAAACAGGACTTGGCAAGGGATCTCTCTCCATCGGCACTCTCGCACAGCAGAAAACATATACAGGCCAGATCCTATATCCATTTAGGGTCCCTACTTTACTCACTATCAGGACACTAACTTGGGCGTCGGAGGCTCCTCCCCGGAAAAACATCCCGGGGACCTCCTAACGCTTTTTTCTGAGCCTTTCAGGTACTTTCCCACCTGGGGAATCTCTCCGTCAGACGTTCTCCCTCCTCGGAAGCTCCCTCGGAACTCACCATGTCATTAGACAAAGATGCTTCAGGGCATCATTTGGCGCCGTCTGTGGGAACCCACCCTCAGGTGGCTGTCGTTGAGACTAGGCGTTCTAAGGACAAGGCACTCCCAAAGTCCTCGTCCGCGCCCGAAGTCCAACCAGCTGCCGAGCTACCCCTTCCAGGGACTTATCTGCTGGATGAAGAACGTCCTCTGGTCGTAACCATGAGTTTTCTGCGCGACTTACAACGGTCCGTTGTGGCCGAAGTGACACAACAAATAGACCAAAGATGGCCGCAACCGGCCCAGGCCCCGAAGGCTTCCTCGCCAGCACCTCCCCGGGGGAAAAGTCCTAGATCCCCCCACCGGAGTTCGGAAACCGGAGGTCCATGCGAGGAGTCTTCGACAGAGAACATGCCCTTCGGGGAACGGTCTGAGGGGCCAGTGGGACTTAAACGACTTAAAACCCCACGCCGAAGGAGTCTGTCCCCTGAGGCAAAATCACCGTCTCCTCGGCAGCGAAGTCCGTCCCCGAAAAGACGTCGACGATCTCCCTACCCAGAAACCTACAAGCACCAAGAAAAAGAACCTAGTGCTGTGGTCCTCATGGAGAAAATGCTGGCGAGGTTGGAAAGGGTGGAAAAACAGGTAGCCCGCAAACCTGTCTGGGCCAGACTATCTGAAACTTTCTGTGGCGATGAGTCACCGTTCACCCGAACAATAGTCGAGGCAGCCATGCCCAGTGACTTCCGGGTACCTCGGCTAGAAACGTACGATGGCCGAACAGATCCACAGGCCCATCTGACGAAGTACAAACGGAGCATGGTGTTGCACGGGGCTGACGATGCCACCCTATGCAAATGTTTCGAGGTCACCCTTGCCGGCCCTGCTACAGCATGGTACAACTCTCTGGCCCCAGGAACCATCAGAGAGTTCCAGGAGCTGTCCACTGCCTTCACCCAGCAGTTTATTGGAAGTCGTCCTACGGCGAAGATGCCAGTACAGATGTTCGACATAGCACAGAGGAACGGAGAAACCATCCGTGACTATGTCGAAAGATTTAACGGAGAGGCCCTAAGTGTTCCAGACTTTCGGCCAGAAATACGCATCCTCGCCATGATACGGGGCCTTCGGAGGGACTCACAGTTGTTTTATGAGTTTTCCAAAGACCCCCCGGACACGGTCACACTCGGTGAATTTTTCCGAAGGGCCGAGCAGCATATGACAGCCGAAGAGCTAAGAATGGGGGGGCCGAAGAACGATCATTCCCGCCCCGAAGGATCAAGCCAGCAAGCCAAGTATCCGACAGAGCAAACAGGACGACCTCGGAGGTTCAGGGGAAGGAAGCCTCCTCCGAACTTTACACCCCTGAACACCACAAGGACCAACATCCTCATGACAATGGAGAAACAGGGGTCCCAGATTCAGCGACCAAAGGCGATGACCGCTGACAACAAAAAGAATATGAAGAAGTTCTGTCAGTTTCATCGCGACCACGGTCACGACACCGAAGACTGCTTCCAGTTGAAGAAGTATATCGAGTCGCTGATTAAGCAAGGCCAACTTCGGCGCTATCTGCGAATGCCTTCGCCGAAGGCAAGAAGAGAGGAGGAAGGAAAGGCTGATGAAGAGGAGTATGACTCTGACAGGAGGAGAAACCGAAGTCCAAAAAAGCGCCTCCCACCTTCGGCGGGGGTAATACAAACCATCACCACTGGACTGCCATCCTCGGGAAGAAAGAGGAAAGCTAGGGAAATAGCAACGATGGAGTACCAAAGCCCATCGAAAAAACTCACCCGAAGAGATGGTTCCTCCGTCATCTTCCCTCATGACGACCCATTGTTGGTCATGACGAGAATAGGAAATTGGGACGTCAAAAGGGTATTGCTTGACGATGGATCAAACGCCGACGTCTTATTCTCGCATCTGCTCCCAAGCTTGGGAATATCCAGCACCGACCTCAAGCCTGTTACTTCGCCAACCTTTGGAATAGGACCCTCAGAGCTGCCCGTCCTCGGCTGGATCGACCTTCCCCTGATGATGAGAGGGAGTTCGGTCAACGGAAAAGGAGAAATTTTTGCCTCCACAATGACAAGGTTCATCGTCATGGATGTCCCTTCGTCGTACAACGCCATCCTTGGAAGGCAAACACAAGGGAATTTGCACATTCGCCCAGATGTGAAGTACTTAACAGTCACCTTCGCCACCAAGGATGGAGACGCCGAAATATTCATCGACCAAGCCGAGGTCAGGAAGGTGTTTGTCAAAGCCCGAAAGGCCCCAGCAGCCAACTTCGCACAAACCACAGCAGGAGGGACTCTACCGACCGAAGAACCAAAAACGGGCGGGGCGGAAGAGTTCGCAAAAGTAGAAACGGAAGAAATAGAACTTGTCCCAGGCCAAAATACCCGAATAGGGAAAAACTTGGCCGAAGGTGACAAGAAAAACCTTGTATCCTTTCTACTGATGAATAAAGGTCTGTTCGCCTACTCGCCAAAGGATATGCCAGGGGTAAACCCTCGCATAATACAACATAGCCTTAAAGTAAGTCCGGAAGCAAAACCTGTCCGGCAAAAGAAACGAGGCATCTCGGTCCACAAAAGTAAATTCGTCAAAACCGAAGTACAGCGCTTGATGGACGCAAATGTAATTAGGGAGGTCAAGTACCCCGAATGGCTAAGCAATGTGGTCATTGCTACAAAAGAAGGGAGTAGTAAGCTCCGGATGTGCATCGACTTCAGAAACTTGAACGATGCCTGCCCGAAAGATTCCTACCCTCTCCCACCGATAGACCAGTTGGTCGACTCAACTGCCGAATATGGGCTCCTAAGCTTCCTCGACGCCTTCAGTGGGTATCATCAAATAAGGATGGATCCCGAGGATGAAGAGAAAACTGCCTTCATCACCGAAGGTGGAACATATTGTTACACTAGGATGCCCTTCGGGCTCAAAAATGCAGGAGCCACCTACCAAAGGCTGATGAGCAAAGTCTTTCATGACCAAATAGGGAGGAACATGGAAGTCTATGTTGATGACATGATAGTCAAAAGTAAGGTGCCTAACGACCACGTCACAGATCTAAAGGAAACCTTCCAACAACTCAGAATCTTCGGAATTCGCCTTAACCCCGAAAAATGCGTCTTCGGCGTGACCTCGGGAAAATTTCTGGGGTACATGGTATCAGAAAGGGGCATTGATGCTAACCCAGAAAAAATTAAGGCTCTGCTCGAATTCCGAACTCCCGTCACAGTGAAAGATGTGCAGAGACTCACTGGAAGGATAACCTCTCTTAGCAGGTTCATCTCCAGGTACGGAGATCGGTGTCGGGCATTCTTCAAAGTCCTTACTAAGGCAGCAAAAAGAGAAAATGACCTCGGGGACGATGGCCATCCTTGGAATGAGGATTGTCAAAAAGCCTGGGAAGAACTTAAAATCTATTTGTCTCGACTGCCTACTCTGCGACAACCTCGCGAAGGAGAGCCCCTCATCCTGTACCTCGCTGTTTCAGAAAAAGCAGTAAGCTCGGTCCTTGTGAAAGAGGAAGGGTCGAAGCAATGGCCAGTTTATTACGTAAGCAAATCCCTGCACGGTGCCGAGGTCAGGTATCCATTAGTCCAAAAAGCCATATATGCCTTGGTGCTAGCAGGAAGAAGATTGCGGCCATACTTCCAGGCTCACCCCATCATCATCCGAAGTAGTCTGTCTCTACGGGATGTTATGAAAAAAGTTGATCATTCGGGAAGACTTTCCAAATGGTGCATAGAGCTGGGCGAACATGACATTACCTACGAGCCTAGAAAAGCCATTAAAGCTCAAGCATTGGCAGACTTCATCGCCGAAGTACCGATAACCGAAGACAACCATCCAAACCTCGGTGAAGATGAGCCAGAATGGACGCTGCATGTGGATGGAGCCTCAGGTTCCGAACACCAAGGAGCCGGGGTAATTATCAGAGGACCCGAAGGTCTATAGGTGATAAAGGCCATCAAGTTTAGCTTCAGCGCCACCAACAATGTGGCTGAGTATGAAGCTCTCATAGCAGGGTTGCGCCTGGCCAGAAAAATTGGCATAAGAAACTTGAAGGCTCACAGTGACTTCCAGCTGGTAGTTCGACAAACAGTAGGAGACTACGGCGCAAAGGACCCAACCTTGGCAAAATACCACGAACTCGTGGCTAAGCTCATTCGAGAATTCGACAACGTTCGAATCGAAAATGTGCCTCGCCAACATAATGCCGAGGCAGATTGCTTGGCAAAGTCAAAAACGCATACCGAGGTACTAGACCGCCCGAGCATCGAAGTACTGAACATAGTGACTTCGGGAAAAGGCTGGAAGAATTCAATAAAAAGATACCTCGCAACCAATGCCCTCCCCGAAGACCCCAATGAAGCGGCAAAGGTGCGAAGACGCGCCGGAAGATTCTTCTTGATCGGAGAAGAGTTATATCGGCAGGGATACGCCAATCCGCTACAGAGGTGTGTTGACGAAGAGGACACTGAAATGATCCTCGAAGAAGTTCACGAAGGCGCTTGTGGTTCACACATTGGAACTGACGCCCTCGCCGCAGTGGTACTTCGCCAAGGATATTTTTGGCCTACCCTAAGAAAGGATGCCCGACAGTTCGTCCGAAAATGTGACAGCTGCCAAAGACACGCTAAAATCCAGAGGGCACCCTCGGAAATGGTAACTTCGGCTGACTATCCCTGGCCCTTCGCAGTTTGGGGCATAGACCTCATCGGGCCGCTCCCGACAGCACCTGAGGGCGTAAAGTTTTGCGTAGTCGCAGTCGACTACTTCTCTAAATGGGTCGAGGCAGAACCATTAGCAACTATCTCAGCTAAAGAAGTGCAGAAGTTCGTATGGAAGAACATTGTATGCAGATTTGGCATACCGAGGATACTGGTAGCCGACAATGGATCCCAGTTTATAGACAAAGGGTTCCAAGACTTTGTCAACAACCTCGGAATAAAGATGCACTTCGCCCCAGTAGCCCATCCTCAAAGCAATGGCCAAGTAGAGGTATCTAATAGGACCATAAAAGATGGTCTGAAAAAGAGGCTAGGGGAAGCAAAAGGGAAATGGCCAGGCGAACTCCAGAGTGTATTGTGGAGCTACCGAACAACACCCCGAAGAGCCACAGGGGAAACCCCTTTTTCGCTTGTTTTCGGAACAGAGGCCATCATCCCAATAGAGATAGTACAACCTTCGGTGCGAGTACAAGTGTTTGATGAAAGGGGAAATGACTTCGGCCTAAGAACCAAGCTGGACCTCGTCAGCGAACATAGAGAAACAGCCGAGCTGAGAAGAAAAGCTTTCCAGCAAAGAGTAGCTTCGGCCATAAACGTACGCGCAAGGCCAAAGAGGATAAAGAAAGGAGACCTCATCCTCCGAAAGGCTGAATTTGGCCCCCGAAGGCCATCCCACGGCGTACTTCGCTCAAAATGGGAAGGTCCTTACCTGGTACTGGGCGAAGTACGAAAAGTGGTGTACAAACTCGGCGATGCCGAAGGCGTAGAACTAAAAAATACTTGGCATTTGGAAGCCTTGAAAAAGTTCTATGCTTAAAGCCCTTAGTGGAAAAAATTGTACAAGATACAGAAATTTCCAAGTACAAAAGTTTCTTAGAAAGAATTTTTTCTAAGTATAAAAGTTTTTTTCAGGCAGAAGGGAATGTACTCCCTAGCCTAAATAAGTCTGGTGATCGTCTCGCAAAGTCTCTGGAGCAAACGTGTTCGGGACGGCGAGAAACGAAAAAATTCACACAGAAAGACTTAGCCAAAATTCTATTAAAGAAAGTATCTTTATTTATAAAACTGCTTACAGAGAAGGAAAATTACAAGAAGAAAAAGAAGAAAAAGAAGGCAAAAGATCCTAGAACAAGCTAAGGAATCTCGGAGTCCCGGGAGTCATCAGCTCATGCGTCCTTTTCCGCCGCCTTCGGCGCCGAAATAGAAGAAGGCAAGTTCAGATGACCAATCTTAGACCAGGTCCACTGAGGTCCCTCGGGAATGTTCAGGGCCGCCAAGAAAGAGAGATCCAGATCTGGAAACCTCTGAAGGACTTGGTGCCGAGCAAGACAGAACCCATCCTGAAAACCAACCTTGGTCATCTGGTCAGACTTATCCTTCTCGACCTCAAGCTTCTCGAGGTCCTTCTGCAGATCAGAGATCTCCTTCTTCAGTGCCTTCGTCTTCTTCTTCGGCTCCTTCTTCAAAGCATCAACCTCGGCTTGGAGCGCAGCCTTCTCAGCAAGCGCCTTCGCCAGGAGACCTTCAGCCTCTGACTTCTCTTTCTGATGCGCCTCATTTGCTGAGATCAACTCCGCCACCTGGGAGGCGAGGTTAGAAATTTTCTGGGAGGAGTCCTTCAAAAGTTCTTCTTTTTCTTTCTGGAACTCCTCCCGAAGAGTGGCAACTTCCTTCTCCGCAGCTTGGGCCAACTGCAAATTCTTGACAGCTAATTCCGAGCACATGGCCTTAGTTTTTTCTAAGGCTTCTAAGGCCGAAGCTCGGAACGCTGTCTGCCTCGCCACTCGAACTCTGAGAAAGCCGGCATACCCCAGTAGCTGCAAAAAGATAAAGGCGAGGTCGTTAAGAGAAAGAGAAAACCAAACACTCAGAAAAAATTCAATGAAGAAAGATAGGCGCGAGGTATACCTGGGCAGCGTGTTCGGAAAGCTTCGCGGCAAGAGAATCGTCGCCCGGGTGAGCCTCGGCAATGGCCTTAAAGGAGGCCTCGGTGAGGATCCTTTTCGAGATCTCTTTAGCCATTTGCTGGCAATCTCCGGAGTACAAATTCATGTCCTCTGTAAACGTCCAGAAAGGCTCATTCGGGACTTTCACCTTCGGGATGCAGGCGTCCCGAAGGGCTCTCCTCTTTGCATGCTTAGCTGCCCAACCCGGAGTGAGCAACTCCTCTGCACGACAAAACAGAAAGCTGGATTAAGGCAAGTAAACCTCAAAACAGAAAGCAGGATTAAGGCAAGACATCACAAAACGAACCTGCTGGCACTTTGGCCACATCATCATCGGGATCTGGGACCTCCTCGGCAGAGATCCCCTTGCCTTTGTTTTTGCGCCGTTCTTCGGCAGAAGGGGCCTCTACCACGGAGTCCAGAAGAGCCTGCGACAGGGTAGGACTCTGAGGATGAACCTCGGCAGTAACCTCGGGCTGCGGGACGGTGGCAGCTTCCGGCTCTTCGCTAGCCTCCTCGGAAGCTTCTTGCTAAACGGATGGAATGGTCTTCTTCGCCCGTTTAGCCGAAGGCCCAGCCCCGGTCATTTTCCGCCTTCGGGAGACGACTTTCTTCGTCTGCTCACCCCTCTCGGATTGACCGATGAAAAGGGATTTGTAGAAGGCGGCAGTGTCCTCGCCCATTTCTGAAAAAGAAGGAAGACATCAGCGTGAGTCCAGAACGAAGTTATAACAAAGAGACTAGAAAATAACTTACTCTCATAAAAAGTTTTGAAAGAAACTTCCTCCCGAAGGAGTTGTACTAGCCAGGAATCCTTCCCAGCGATGGTAGGAGCCGGCATCACGAGGTCCGTCTTGTGCTCCTTTACCACCCCTAGCTCCCGAAGGACCTCCTTGGTCATCAGCCTCCAATTGATGGGGAAGGGGTAAAGGGAACGCGAAGGGACCTCGGGACCCCAGTCGGCGGCGGCTCGGATACGTCCGTCGAAATCCGCGAATATGGAAGCCAACTCGGGAGTCAACAGTATCCTCGGATCTACGACGTCATCCTCCAGCCTTCCCTGAGCCCACTTGGTCGGAACATGCGACCAGGCCTCCTCCATCTTCAGAAAGAAAAACTTTTTTTGCCACCCTCGCCAGCTGTCCTTAGTGGCGAAGGTGAACATATACTTTTTGCTCCTGGATCCCCGAGGTAGCATTAAGTAAAAGCCACCCTTCGGGACCACGTAGAGCTTGTAGTACTGCATAAAAATGATGAAGTGGGGTTCTATTTTGAAAACGCCACACAAACAGAGGAAGGCGTTGAAATAGCAGTACAAGTTCGGAGGAAGTTGATTTACGGCAATGCCATGGAATTGGCAAAATTCGCAAATCAACTTCGGAGGGGGGAACCGAAGTCCGGCTTTCAGCTGAGCTCGGAAAATGTTAATCTCGTTACTATGGTTTGAAACGCTGTAATGGTCAGAACTTGGCAACCTCCTAACAGCGTACGAAGGAAGGAAAATTTTTTTCTTCCACCTTGCTAATTTTTTAGGAGTGGTGCAGCAAGGGTGGGACAAAAAAGGGTGCCAACTTTCAGGAATAGGCATTTTTTGCTGAAAAACGAGTTCGGAAAAAGGCAAAAATGAACTTCGGGAAAACTTTGAAAAACAAAGAGTTCTGGAAATCAAAACCCACCAAATCTTTTGCCGAAATCTAGGTGTGAAGACGCCGTCGTGAAAGGTGACCGGAAAAAAGCTCAGGTGAAAGAACCGCCGCGAAAAGCAGAAGAAAGCAGAAGGAAAACCAGAGCAAAAGCAAAAGAAAAAGAGACAAATGACGAAATGAGCATATATATAGGCCGAGGGAGGTAGGCGAACCGGCGTCATAAGTGCTCTGCGAAGGCGAAACGTCACCACAACTGCTCTTTTGCGCCTAAAAAGGCGCGCCTGCCGTTACAACACAATCCCCACCAATGACAAGCTGCCACGAGTCAACCATCGCGCCAAAAGGGGGGATGCGTGTCCCGACACCCCTCATCCTTAGGCGCGTCGTTACAGACTGACACACCTATTCCTGACACATGATGTGGCGCAGACCTAAAAAGCTGGAAAGCAGGTTACTTCGAAGATACCAACAGACAGGCTATGGTAGAAAAGCCTACGTCTTCGGACGAAAGGTCCGTCTTCGGAACAGGTACTACACTTAAGGCCCAAAGTGGAACCCTCAGGAAGCGAACAAACCGAAGTTCCCACTTCAGCTTTTTCGAGGGGGGCCTGTGATAGCCGAAGGGCTTTCGCCTCTTCCAGTATATACTTCCCCGAAGGTTTGTTCGGGGAGCCTGACGTAGCTCGGAAAGAAGCATTGCCATCGACCTCGGCAGAAGCGAAGTCGAGCACGACGAAGTAAGTACTTCGGCTGAAATGCCAGGTTATCTAAATGTGTTGCTGACTCCCTCGGGGAACCGAACATATCACCTTCGAGAGAAAAAAACCAGCTACTGAAAGCAGGAGAGATTCTCCCCGAAGGCGGAACTCCCGAGCTAGAGAACTCCCCGAGCCAGCAGCGTGATTCCTGAAGAAGGGCGTCCGTACCAAAGGTCGACCTCGCCCAAAGGACCTCGGGAGTACTGCATGAGCATTTAATGAGCATTTAAGGAGCCTCTGACAGATCGCCCACAGGCTGCCTGAAACGGCGGCCTGACACACTGACGTCATCCAAGTCCCGTCTCAGCCACAAAACCAGGAGCCTACAAACGGCTACCTGTTCCCTATGCCCAAAAAGCACAGAAAGAATCCGACCGAACACGTGTCAGGATCCGAACGGGCCAGGTACTTCTATAAATACTGGGAAACAGGACTTGGCAAGGGATACAGATCTCTCCATCGGCACTCTCGCACAGCAGAAAACATATACAGGCCAGATCATATATCCATTTAGCGTCCCTACTTTACTCACTATTAGGACACTAACTTGGGCGTCGGAGGCTCCTCCTCGGAAAAATATCCCGGGGACCTCCTAACGCTTTTTTCTGAGCCTTTCAGGTACTTTCCCACCTGGGGAATCTCTCCGTCAGACGTTCTCCCTCCTCGGAAGCTCCCTCGGAACTCACCATGTCATTAGACAAAGATGTTTCAGGGCATCAAGGACTTTCCTCAGACATCTTGCACTAAAATAATTCCTTAGAGGTCTCAAACCTCTCATGCCTAGCTTGCTCTTGGAAAAGCATTTTGAGATGTTCGATCATATCGAACGCCCCCATGTTCTCATGTTGCTTCTGAAGCTCAGATTCCATGGTAATAAGCATGAGGCATGCAACATCCAAAGCATCATCAGAATGCCTCTTGTGAGCATCCCTTTCAGCTCTTGGAGTAGTGGCAGCAGGCTCATTCGGAATGGGCTGCTCTAGGACATAATCCTTTCTCTTTTGCTTGAGGACTATACTCAAGTTTTGGTACCATTTGAGAAAGTTGGTCCCATTCAATTTTTCCTTCTCAAGGATCGAGCGCGATGAAAGTGTCGATGTGTTTTGTGCCATGGTTATCTACAACAGTAAATATGCAGTGTAAGAGCCATGTATTTTAATTCATTTAATAAGGACTTTTATTAAACGATACTCCCACTATTTTTACTCAAAATAATAACCCTCGATATTATTTCAGAACATCTTAGCGTTAAGGTATTCTAGTGGGCTAAGATCTATATTTGACCACAACTTGAGTCAGCTTTGGCTTTTCTCTAAAATTACAGTTATTTAGGTAGGCAACTCCTTGCTAGTTGCATCTTATGCAACTCTTGGATAGTTAGGTGAACAACACTTGTCTAAGCTCATCTCATGAGCTTAAGCCCAACTCGATGCCTCTAAGTCCCTACTCCAATTAGGATGACTTAGTTAAGTTGGACCCAAAGTTAGCAATTTGGATATCACTATTATCCCATCGCGCCTTGCCAAGATGAACATAGGTGCTTTGCTTTGCAAACCCACCCAATGTTGATCAAAGTCTTGACGAGTGCCAACATTTGGAAGACATCACATTTAATGACTTAATATTTGTTTGAGGGATTTTTCTTTTGATCTCACCAATTTATTATCTCTGGTTGTAATAAAAAATAAAAACATACAAATATAAAACTGGGTGGTGCTTACAAGAATTGCATGAAATGGACATAGGGGAACTATTTGATAAACTCCAGCCATGAGAATATCATAAGTGCCTAAAATAAGAATAGGGTCACATCCTTAGGGGGAGTTGGTTGATAGTTGTGCCATAAAATTGGACAGAAGTCCTTCGATATCCCATGATGTACCATTACATCGAAGACCCAGAGTTGGCACCTAAACATAGTTGCCACTTTTCCCTGAGGACGGTAGCTCAGCTCACTCCATTTGGGAACTCTAGTCTTAGCATACGAAGGAAGGAAAAACTTCGCACGCACTTCCCTATCTTCTCTTAAGTTGCAACCAATCAACTGGGTATCCAGGGAACTCTAACCCTCTTTGGTGACAAACTTTAGATCCAAAGATGCCATGAATCCTAGAGATCTACAAATCTTTTCAAGAAAGGCAGGAAGAAAAGTTTAAAGTTGAAAAACAAATTTGGTTAGTGACCTTGGCATTTGGAATCTAGAGATGCAATTAACACTGCCGCTTAAGGTTGCTGGAAATTGCTGCATCATTAAGAATCGTCACAGGGTCAAGAGAGGAAAATGAGATATTCAAAGGAGGCAAGAGCAAGAGGAAAAAGTGTCTTAGAATTGCTTTGCTTGAAACTTCTATTTAGGCAAAGTGGGGTTGATATAGCCCGAATTCGGGTAAGCGAAACAATGCCGTAATGACTGAGGCCTGTCAAAGAGACATAACCGATGTAAGCAGATAGGAAAGCTAGGCAAGAATCCTAGTCCACATAGGTATCTCCAAATGTGTAAATTTTGGGGCAACCTCTTGATTTGTCAAGTCTATGTTACCAGTGAATCGATATGACAGGCATATTCACTTTCAAAGATGACATGAATCAATGGTAATTAATCATACCTTCCAGATGGTGGGAAACAAAACACCTTGAGATTCAAAATTCATCTCATTTTTGCCAAAGGTGTGATAACTATAGGGTTTTAGGAGCCAAACAAGTATAGTGGAATTTAACCAAAACCCTTTAGGATCCAAGTGAAATGGGGTAAATTAGGTGTTCAAAAATTTTTTACCTAATTTTCGGTTGAGATCTTTCACCCAACTATAGAGTCGAATCACAAAACCTGAACAGTTGACGTGTTCAAGCTCTCTACGGTATCCACACGAGCCTCTTGGGATCACCATACTTCCACCATGTCCCGACAGATGCGTTTCTCTTGCTACTCGTAATGCTAGCTTGCATCCTCCAAGGAATTGCAAGAGAAGAGTGTGGCTTTTAGAACTCCTTTTGGGAGGCTAGGGCAAGAAGCTAAAAATTTCTCACTAAAAGTTGTATTTATAGTGAGACTCAACTTCCAGGCCTAATGGGTTTCAAAGCCCTAATCCAATTAGGCTTCAATTTTGGGCTTAATAATGGCTCAACTTTTGGGCCCATTATTAATTCAAAATTATTGTGAAACCATAACCCAAATAATTAGCCCATGCACTCTAATGATCCAAATAGCTCTATGTGTGTGACCCAATAGGCTCTTACCATGTTGGCAATGATCATAAATCACATTTATGATCATAAGCAATGAGCGGTGTCTAGCAACACATCATTGCTACCCAAGTGACAAGATTGTCGGTGATTCGACTAAACCTTTATGATCATCACCGATATATGCCATTGTCCCTTTGTCCAAGATATCAAGACTAAGCACGAGACATGGAATGTGTCACTCTCGTATAGCCCAATCTTTGGTTTCTTGATTACCGAGTAGACCAACTTAAACTGATGACATTGATATCGTATATCGACTCATCCGAGCATGGCCATGCATTTTTCTAAGTCTTACTCTATCAAGGGGCCCGAACATATCACTCCCGTTACATAGGAGGGACAAATTCCATCTTGATCATACAAATCCCTCCACATGATATGTGACATACCCAATGACCTCCTTCAAGTTCACTCAGTTATGAGCAACAAAGGGAAGTATCAAAGTATCTGACTCACATGTAGGGAACCTTGATGATCTTAGGTCAAAGGACTTCATATACCATGATCACTATGAGAATCACTTATGACACTCATATAACGATCCATGTAGTGTTCTCATGGTAGGTCGGTCCAGTACACAAGTTTTCCAACTTGTACCCATATGTAGACTACATATCTCATATTAGTCTCCACATATGCTAGTCGTTATGTATTATTGCAACCCGCTCCAGAATAATACTAGACCAGGGACGTTTGAGAATATCATTATTCTAGGGTTACAATTATGTTTATTACGTTACGCAGAATCAAAACAACAAACATAATTGTTGGATTAATGCCTTAATAAAATATCATGACTCAATGTGAAAAAAATACAATCATCTCATGATTGGCTTTTGGGCACAACACTAACATAATGGCCATGGCTCGACCACTTGTGGTTCTAAAGAGGGGGAGGTTATTAGATACCTCATTCTCCCTCTAGTTAAAAGTGTCTAAGACTTTTTGCCTCTTGCTTTAGTGTAACAAAACAGATAGTGTGGTGTGGTCATTGTTATCGGAGGATGACAAAGGGACCTAATTCAATTCCAAAATCTTTTGGCTTCTTAAAGAGGCCTTAAATTTTCTTTCCTTCTCTTTATAAGATTCATGGTTACTGGTATGATGTTTACTTAAGGAAAACAAAGTTAGTATCATATAGCAATGCACAAAAAACTTGCAGAAGGCTATGATCACCTTATAGGAACACCCTATCAACTAAACAATCTACTAGTCAGCCCTAGATTCCAGGGGCCCATCAGAATTTCTTAGATTTTCCAAAGTGCGGCTAGCTAACCCCACAAGCTTGGAGGGTGATGTAATTTAAGTAATCCTTAGCGAAGGGGACTAACCTCCACCTCTTATGATCTTCCACCACCCTCAGGAGATAATTTACCAATCCCCTTGTAGCATGAAAGGGTTTTGAGTCAACTACCAATTCAAGGGATCCATTAACTCCAAAACATTATTATCCATCCACTTTAGAGTAAAGGCCCAATCTTCCCTAGAATCCACAAATAGGAACTTTTCTTTGCAATGCTTCCAAGTCTTAGGGTTAGGGTAGAGAAGAAGGATAGGTTGTGTGTCGAGTTAGGCATTAAGTTGAAGAAGTAAGAAATGAGGTTTGGTAGGCTTAAGGAATAAAACAAAAAGAAGGACACTAGGAAATATCCAACCCCCACTAGGTGGTATGCTACCAGAAATCTTAACAGGTGAAGAAAAATATTCATAACAAGTTAAGAATGAGAAAATTTAAAATGATTGCAAAGTTGGTTCACTAGGCAATTCAGTGGCAACTTGATTTTAGCATGACACTACGTAGAAATGACAGTAAACTGGCTCCCTAGGAGACAGGCTAGATCTTTATAGCTAAGAATCACAAGGTCCATGGATGTAGGAAGGAAAACATCCTTGTTTCTAAGGTTTAGGGATTTCTGAGTAATAATGCCCTTCGCTTGAAGAGCATCCAAAAGATCTAGGGGTTTCAGAGCTTTACCCCTTGAAAAGTCCTAGTAGTAGCCTTCACTCCAGTGGACAATTTATCTGGGCATTAGCATACATCAATAGTAAGCCAGGTAAGGTGACCCGATAACTTGTGCTAGAAATTGGTGATCAAGCTCAAAGAAAAAGCGAAGGGATGTAAACCAAAGAAAGAAAGTGATGAAAATCTTATGTTAGGTTAGGGAACTAATAACTCATTAGAGACGAGTCTAAAGCGAGAAGGGTCCTTCAAGGAGTTTTCCTTTTTGCCTAAGAAGGAGGATAGTTATAGAAATGGTTGGCAAAAGGATATGTGTAGGCCTTGAACCCATGATCACTAAGGACAACCACACCCTAGACTACTGCTAGCTCAACATGTGGATGACTAATCAAAATAGTCGTTCCAAATTCTCCTATTCGAAAATGCAAATTACTTATTCCCTCTATTTATGTTTTAAGGGGACCGTTGACACACAAATAGGATTGGCCCATTATATGGAATAATGCCACTGAAAATAAGAAAATGGACTTGGGACTAAAGGCCTGCTTACAATCCATCTAATGGGTTGACCATTGGAAGAAAAAGGTCCAGATATTGAAGGATCTCGGGGATCAAGGGGCTGATTGAGACCAAGACCCATGTATGCATGACACGATGCTTACAATTCTATCTACGTGCTTTTCCCTCTCAAAACCACTATTGAATTAAGCATCATTAGGTCTTCCATGACTACACATCCTTGTGTATCTTTAACATTGTCTTTGCTTACATGTAGGCTTATCTCTAAGGGTCTTAAGCATTCCATCCAACCACTTTGGGTATCAAGAAGTATGTTTGAAAATTTTTCCAGCAAAGCAGACTTTGTTTGTTTCACTTAAATGTATCAAATAACAAGTTATCAAGATATGTGAAAAATAATATATAGATGTGTTCTTGGTTTTATGTTAGATGTGCTTGAAATAACATGGAAATATGTTTGGAAAAATTTTTAGTAAATAGACGTTGTACATTTCGCTTAAGGAATAAAATGACCGGGCATAGCAACAAAGATATGTTTGAAATAATATGCATATATGTTTTTTATTTTATTCTCGATGTGTTTGAAGTGACAAACCTACATGTCTTAAAAAATTGCCAATAAGGTAGACTTTGTTCGTTTCACTTAATGGTATGGAATCACAAGTCATAACCATAAAGATGTATAAGGATATTCAATGGGTAGATGTATAATTGATTTTATGCCAAATGTGTCTGAAATGACAAGTAAATGTCATCATGTTCGCTTCATGGTCTCTTATTGCCTTTTTTCTTCCATGACCTTAACAAGTGCTTTAACCTTATGCTCAGTGATGAATGACATGATTAACTTTTGGCTTTAATGGAGTAACTTATAATGTTGTGAATTGGGGAAACAAATGATGTTGTTGCCAAAAATGGTGAATTTGGACATAATCTTCTAGATCTCAACGGTGAATCCCATCAAAGCCTATTCATGCGGTCTTTTTGAGCTTAGCTAAATAAACAGCACATTATTTGATAGAGATTAGAGATAGATGTTGTCAAAAAGGTGCTACCATGGCATTGATTGGTTGAAGAAAAAATGTCATGCGATTAAAAGACAAGTGAGTAATGAAAAAACAAAGGGATTCTCAAAGGTTATAATGTTAATAGCTAAAATATTTTGGAGCGGAGCTTTTTGAACCAAACACTATGTGCAAATGTGCATTTGTGAATAATAGACCGATTAGCTAAGGAAAAAAACAAGTAAAAATAGAAAAATAATGCATTTGTTTCCTTTCTATTCAAAGGTGTGTAGGAGCAGTGTTTGAGTAATTCAACTTTAATTAGTATTGAAATGCATTTATTTCATTTCTACAAATATCTTGGCAATTTTTGAACTTACAACGAGACTTGGCTTAAAAAAAAAACTAGATATTTATAGGTTGGTCCAGGAGATTAGGTCTAGACTAACCAAAATATGAAATTGAAGCTAAAAGTATTTTATATCTATCTGGTGTTATACATACTCCACTTAGGTTTGGGTTTGTGAAGATTGGTTTCCATCATTATCTGTGTGTATCACTCTCGTATTCTTCTTGTTCTTTACATTTATTGGTAGGTGCTGATTTATAGAGTGCCTATTAAGAAATCCCATCAACATGATTATTTTTTGTATGTCTAAGAGGAATGCATTTATTTGTCAAGCATCATCAATAAATCTTCTTACTATGGTGAGAATTTTTTACAATAAATCTTCCATAAATAACTAAGAAAGTATTTTTATGGTAGGGATATTATAAGAGCTGGAAAGTCTTAATGTTTGTTTGCAGAGTAGAAACATTTGCTAGAGGAGTAGTGATAGCTATTAGAGCAACAACATCATTACTTGGAACTTGAGTAATGCAATGATCTTAGATCGGTCATGACTTTAATGGATCCATGTCCAACATGTTGGTTGTGCTCCAGTTGCAAGGCCTCTTATCTTTTGATATGGTTCTTCCAAGCTTTATTCCATCCTCATCAAGATTAGGAATTAGTCAACCTAGTAACAGCCTATTGGTCAAATCAATGATCAAGTAAATGGTGAAGGTAGGATAAGGGACTACATGATTAGGTGTAGTACTTGTTTTGTACCATGAGGAACTTTTAACTTTGGTATATATGTGTTAGTATTGTGCCCAAAAGCCAATCATGAGATGATTGTATTTTGCATATTAAGTCATGATATTTTATTAAGGAATTAATCAAGTAATTATCTTTGTTATATGTTTTCTGTGTGACATAATCAAACGTAATTACAATCCTAGAATAATAGTATTCTTAAATGTCCATGGTCTAATATTATTTTGGAGTGGGTTATAATAATACGTAATGACTAGCATATGTGGAGACTAATATGAGATATGTAGTCTAAATATGGGTACAAGTTAGGGAACTTGTGTACTGGACCGACCTAACATGAGAATGCTTCATGGATCATTATACGAGTGTCATAAGTGATTCTCATAGTGATCATGACATATGTAGTCCTTTGACCAAAGGTCATCAAGGTTCTCTACATGTAAGTCACATACTTTGATACTGCTTTTTGTTGCTCATAACTAAGTGAACTTGAAGGAGGTCATTGGATATGTCACATATCATGTGGAGGGTTTTGTATGATCAAGATGGGATTTGTCTTTCCTATGTAATGGAAGTGATATCTTCGGGCCCCTTAATAATGTAAGACTTAGAAAATGCATGGCCATGGTCGGATGAGTTGATATATGATATCAATGTCATTGGGTTAAGTTAGTCTACTCAGTAGTCAAGAAACCAAAGATTAGGCAATATGAGAGTGACACATTCCATGTCTCGTGCTTAGTCTTGATATCTTGAACAAAGGGACAATGGCATATATGGATAATGACCATAAAGGTTTAGTCGAATCACCAACAATCTTGTCACTTGGTTTAGTCTATTGACAATGGCATATATGGATAATGACCATAAAGGTTTAGTCGAATCACCAACAATCTTGTCACTTGGTTAGTAATGATGTGTTGCTAGACACCACTCATTACTTGTGATCATAAATGTGATTTATGATTATTGCCAATGTGGTAAGAGTCTATTGGGTCGCACACATAAAGCCTATTTTGATTATTTGAGTGTATGGGCTAATTTATTTGGGTTATGGTTTCATGATAATTTCATATTAATAATTGGCCCAAAAGTTGAGCCATTATTAAGCCCAAAATTAAACCTAATTGCATTAGTGCTTTGAAACCCATTAGACTTGGAAGTTGAGTTTCACTATTAATACATCATATAGTGAGAATTTTGTAGCTCTTGCCCTAACCTCCCAAAAAGTTCCAGCCACACTCTTTTCTTGGCATTATTTGGAGGACGCAAGCTAGCACTGCGACTGCAAGAGAAACGCATCTGCTAGGACGTGGTGGAGCCGTGGTGATCCCTAGAGGCTCGTGTGGATATCGTAAAGAGCTTGAACACGTCAATTGTTCAGGTTTTGTGATTCGACTCAATAGTTTGATGAAAGATCTCAACCATATTAGGTATGAAAAATTTTGAACACCCAGTTTACCCTATTTCAGTTGGATCCTGCAGAGTTTCGGTTATATTCCGCAATACTTGTTTGGCTTTCAAAACTCTACAGTGGTATTAGAGCTACTGGTGTTTCCCTAAATCGGGATTGAATGTCGAATCGCATGATATATTGTGTGTTTGATTGCTTTCGATCATGATTGATTAGATTGATTCATGATACATGAAACCGAAACTCGTAATGAATATATGAGATATATGAAGAAACAACACAAATTGGTTAATAAGATTAATGCTAGATTGATTGGTATGAGATACCTATATAGATTACGATTCTTGCAATAGTTGCAAAACCTTAGCATGGATCAAATTAGGGCCGTTTGGGCAATGAGAGTAGAGTACTTTTGGTGGCTCGAATGGAGCTGGTCTCGGGTGCCTAGTTTGTCGAAATAGAAGATCTCGAGCAACATAATTGTAAGAAAATTTTTTGCACTGAGGGACATTGCCCCCTAGCAATCTCCCGCAAGGACGGCTCCCCTTGACCTCGCTCGCTAACTGGTCAGCGAGACCACCGCCCGCTAACTGGCCAGCAAGACTGCCATATGCGAAGCGCCACAATAATAAAAACTGGTTAATCAACGCGTGTTAATTAGCATGCATTTTTTTTGAATGAGATTGGACAGGTTATGCTGATTGGTGGTTGAAGCATGGTGCATGGTTATAGCCTTTGTTGGTTGTAGTTGTAAATACGGCCTATAAGTCATGCCTTTTCTTGTTGCTCTCGTTGTACATTCTCTTCTCACCTTACTCCCTTCGAATGTAACTCGAGGTTTCTATTATTGATGTAATTGTACAATATGGGATCGTCCAAGGTGATGTGTCTAAGGAGGTGACAACAAAAGGGCAACCGAGCAAGGAAGAGAAAGAGCTTCTGAAGACCCTTTTCTTTTCTTAGGCTTTTATGATATTCTCATTGGCTTAAGAATATTGCGTAGTTTGGGCTACAACTATGTCACGTTTACTTTATTGTTAGCATGAGATGTATGTTTTATATTTGTATGTAGTGCCTGTATAAGACAACCAGAGATAATAATTGGTGAGCTCAAAAGAAAAATCCATCAAACAAAATATTAAGTGATTAAGTGTGATGCCTTCCAAATGTTGGCATTCATCAAGACTTTGATCAACATTAGGTGGGTTTACCAAAGTAAAGCACCTATGTTCATCTTAGTATGGCACGATGGGATAATAATGATATCCAAATTACTAACTTTGGGTCTGACTTACCTAAATCATCCTAATATGTTTGAGAACTTAGAGGCATAAGGTTGGGCTTAAGTTCATGAAATGAGCTTGGACAAAGTGTTGTTCACCCAATTATCCAAAAGTTGCATGACATGTAATTGGCAAGGAGTTGCCTATCTAAACAACTGTAACTTAAGAGAAAACCAAAGCTGACTCAAGTTGTGGTGAGATATGGATCTTAGCCCAATAGAATACCTTAATGCCGAGGTTTTCCAAAATAATATCGAGGGTTATTATTTTGAGTAAAATAGTGGGAATGTCGTTTAATAAAAGTCCTTATTAAATGAATTAAAATGCATGACTCTTACACTGCATATTTATTGTTGTAGATAACCATCGCACAAAACACATCGACACTTTTGTTGCGATTGATCCTTGAGAAGGAAAAATTGAATGGGACTAACTTTCCTAAATGGTATCGAAACTTGAGGATAGTCTTCAAAACGAGAGAAAGGCTTATGTCCTAGAGCAGCCCATTTCGAATAAGCATGCTGCCACTACTCCAAGAGCTTAAAGGGATACTCACAATAGGCATTCTAATGATGTTTTGGATGTTGTTTGCCTCATGCTTATTACCATGGAATCTGAGCTTTAGAAGCAACATGAAAACTTGGGGCGTTCTATATGATTGAACATCTCAAAATGCTCTTCCAAGAGCAAGCTAGGCATGAGAGGTTTGAGACCTCTAAGGCATTGTTTCAGTGCCAAATGTCTAAGGGAAGTCCCATAGGTTTTCATGTGCTCAAGATGATTGGGAACATTGAGAATCTTGAGAGCTTGGGGTTTGCCCTTCAGAAAAAGTTGGATGTTGATGTAGTCTTGCAGTCACTACCAAAGCTATAGTTAGTTCATCAAGAACTAAAACATGAACGACCTTGACAAGTCCTTCCCTAAATTTTTCAACATGCTGAGAACTGCTGACCAAAACCTTAAGAAAGTTAAGCCCATTTTGATGGTTCAGAAGGGTAAAGGAAAGGGAAAAGCCAACAAAAGGAAGGATGAAGCTAAAGGAAAGTCCAATGCTAATTCTCCTTCAGTTGCACTGAAACCATCTGGTGGTGTGGCTAAAGAAGGGGTGTGCTTCCATTGTAAGCAACCTAGACATTGGAAGTGCAACTACAAGCTATATCTTGAAGAACTTGCTAAGGAGAAGGGAAGTAAGACTTTGACTTCAGGTATTTTTGTTATAGAGGCTAACTTTTCTACTTCCTCATCTTGGGTATTGGATACTGGATGTAGATCTCACATTTGTGCAAATGTGCAAGATCTAAGTAAGATTAGAAGATTGGCCTAAGGTGAAGTAGACCTATGTGTTGGGAATGGAGCAAGGGTCACTGCCTTAGCCGTAGGGACCTATGTTTTCACTTTGCCTAGTTGATTAGTTTTAGAATTAAACAACTGCTACTTTTGTGTCTACTATTAGTGGAAATTTTTTTTTTCTTGTTTGGACAAGAAAGGTTTTTCATTTATAATAAAGGGAAAATGTTGTTCTATTTATTTGAATGAAATCTTTTATGGTAATGCTCAACTTAGCAATGGGTTGTATGTTCTAGAACTGAAAGATCCAATCTATAATGTGAATACCAAGAAAGTTAGATTGAATGATTTGAACCCGACCTATCTTTGGCATTGTTGTTTGGGCCATTAATGAGACCTGCATATCCAAGCTCCATAAGGATGGACTCTTGGACTTATTTAATTTTGAATCATATAAGACATGTGAGTCATGAGTCATGTTTATTAGACAAGATGACCAAAACCTCTTTCACTGGGCAAAGTGAAAAGGTTAATGACTTATTATGACTCATACATATTGATGTATGTGACCCTATGTCTACACATACTAGAGGAGGCTTCTAATACTTCATTACCTTCACTGATGACTTTAGTAGATATGGTTATGTGTATCTTATGAGACACAAGTCAGATTCCTTTGAAAGTTCAAAGAATTCAAGGATGAAGTAAAGAATCAACTAGGGAAGAGTATCAAAGTACTTCAGTCAGATCGAGGTGGAGAATACTTGGATCGAGAATTCTTTGACTATCTAAAGGAGTGTGGTGTAGTATCACAACTCACTCCACCTGGTACACCTCAATGGAATGGTGTATCTGAAAGGAGAATCCAAACTCTGTTAGACATGGTTCGATCTATGATGAGTCAAGCTGACATTCCAAACTCCTTTTGGGGACATGCTCTAGAGACAACCGCTTTTACACTAAACCGACTTTCATCTAAATCAGTTCAAAAGAAAACATATGAGATATAGAGTAGGAGGCGTCCCAATCTATCTTTTATGAAGATTTGGGGCTATGATGCTTATGTGAAACATCAATCCTCTAACAACTTAGGGCCTAAATGTCATAAATGCCTCTTTGTTGGGTATCACAAAGAAACAAAGCGTTACTATTTCTACAATCCTTTTGAGTAAAAAGTGTTAGTTGCTCCAACTAGTGTCTTTCTAGGGAAAGTGTTTATCTTTAAAGGAACCAATGGGAGGAAAGTAGAACTTGAAGAAATTTAAGAACAATAAAGGGACATCAAACCTAAAATGGAACCTGAACGGGCACCACAAGATGTTGTGGTTCAAGAGTCTATTCCTATAGCATAGAGCCCACGAAGGTCTGGTAGGATTTGGTGTGAGCCAAAGAGATATGGATTTCTCATGACTCACACTGGTGATGTGATGCTCATGGATCAGGATTTTGGGGCCTGACTCAAAGAAGTGGCTAGAGGCCATAAAGTCCGAGATGGAATCCATGTATGAAAACCAAGTATGGACTTTGGTTGATCCACCTGAAGTGGTAAAACCTATAGGGTGCAAATGGGTTTTCAAGAAGAAAACTAACATGGATGGTAGTGTGATTACCTTTAAGGGATGATTGGTTACAAAAAGTTTCAAGCAAATTCATGGTATTGACTATGATAAAACTTTTTCACCAGTTGCCATGCTTAAATCCATCCACATTTTGTTGGCTGTTGCTACACACTATGATTATGAGAGATGGAAAATGGATGTCAAAACTATGTTCTTAATTGGAAAGCTACTTGAGGATGTGTACATGACATAGCCTGAAGGTTTTGTCACTCATGAGAATGCCAATAAAGTATGCAAGTTGCAAAGGTCCATTTATGGACTGAAGCAAGCTTCTTAAAGGTAGAATCTTCATTTTGATGAGGCAATTAAAGAGTTTGGTTTCATCAGAAATGAAGATGAACCTTGTGTCTACAAGAAGGTTAGTGAGAGTGCTATTGTGTTCTTAGTGTTGTATGTAGATGACATACTACTCATTGGGAATGACGTTCCCGAGCTACAGTCTGTGAAGACTTGGCTAGGGAAATGTTTCTCTATGAAGGACTTGGGTGAAACAGCCTATGTATTAGGCATTAGGATTTGTAGAGATAGATCTAGAAAGCTACTCGGCCTAAGTCAAAGTACATACATTGACAAGGTGCTAAAAAGGTTTAGCATGCCAGATTCCAAGAAAGGATTTTTGCCCATGTCACATGGTATAACTCTTTCTAGATCTCAATGTGCAAGTACACTCAAGGAGAGAGAGCGCATGAGTAAAATTTCATATGCCTCAGCAATTGGATCTATCATATATGCTATGATATGTACTCATCTCGATGTCTCGTATGCTTTAAGTATGACGAGGAAGTACCAATTGAACCGTAGTGAAAGTCACTGGACAGCTGTTAAGAACATCTTTAAGTACTTACAAAGGACTAAGGATTCATTCTTGGTCTTTGGGGGCGAAGATGAGCTCGTTGTAAGGGGTTACACTAATGCTAGCTTCCAATCCAATAAAGATGATTTTAGGTCGCAATCTGGTTATGTGATTTGTACTGGTGGTGGTGCTGTGAGCTAGAAGAGTTCAAAGCAAGGGACAGTAGCCAACTCTATAACAGAATCAGAGTACATTGCCCCCTCTGATGCTGTGAAAGATGTAGTTTGGATCAAGAAGTTCATTACAAAACTTGGAGTGGTTCCAAGCATTGCTAACTCGATAGAGCTCTATTGTCACAACAATGGAGCAATTGCATAGGCTAAGGAACCTCAATCTCACCAGTGATCCAAACACATACTTTGACACCATCATTTCATCAGGGAGATCACCGAGAAGGGTGATGTGAGGATATGCAGGACTTCGACAGCCAACAACACTGATGATTCGCTGACAAAACCCCTTACGCAGCAAAAGCATGATAGTCATTCTAGGTCCATCGGTATTAGATACATGGATGATTGGCTTTAGTGCAAGTGGAGATTGTTAGTGTTGTGCCCAAAAGCCAATCATGAGATGAATGTATTTTGCACATTGAGTCATGATATTTTATTATGGTATTAATCCAGTAATTGTGTTTGTTACATGTTTTTTGTGCAACATAATAAAACGTAATTACAACCATAGAATAATAGTATTCTTAAATGTCCCTGGTCTAGTATTTTTGTGGAATGGGTTACAATAATACATAGCAACTAGCATATCTAGAGACTAATATGAGATATGTTGTCTACAAATAGGTACAAGTTAGAGAACTTGTGTACTGGACAGACCAACCATAAGAACGCTACATGGATTGTTATTTAAGTGTCATAAGTGATTCTTATAGTGATCATGGTATATGTAGTCGTTTGACCTAAGGCCATCAAGGTTCCCTACTTGTGAGTCACATACTTTAATACTTACTTTTGTTGCTTGTAATTGAGTGAACTTGAAGGAGATCATTGGGTATGTCACATATCATGCGAAGGGTTTTGTATTATCAAGATGGGAGTCGTCCCTTCTATGTAACGGGAGTGATAGCTTCGGGCCCCTTCATAGAGTGAGACTTAGAAAATGCATGGCCATGCTGGGATGAGTTGATATATGATATCAATGTCATCGGTTTAAGTTAGTCCACTCAATAATAAAAAAACTAAAGATTGGGCTATACGAGAGTGACATATTACATGTCTCGTGCTTAGTCTTGATATCTCGAACAAAGGGACAATGGCATATACGGATAATGATCATAAAGGTTTAGTCGAATCACCGACAATCTTGTCACTTGGGTAGCAATAATGTGCTGGTAGACACCGCTCATTGCTTATGATCGTAAATGTGATTTATGATTATTGCCAACGTGGTAAAAGCCTATTGGGTCGCACACATAAAGCCTATTTGGATTATTTGAGTGCATGGGCTAATTTATTTAGGTTATGGTTTCATGATAATTTTGTATTAATAATTGGCCCAAAAGTTGAGCCATTATTAAGCCTGAAATTAAACCTAATTGGATTAGGGATTTGAAACCCATTAAGCTTGGAAGTTGAGTCTCATTATAAATATATCATATAGTGAGAATTTCGTAGCTTTTGTCCTAGCCTCCCAAAAAGTTCAAACCACACTTTTCTCTTGCCATTCCTTGGAGGACATAAGCTAGTACCGCAAGCGCAAGAGAAACACATCTGCCAGGATATGGTGGAGGTGTGGTGATCCCAAGAGGCTCGTGTGGATACCGGAAAGAGCTTGAACACGTCAACTGTTTAAGTTTTGTAATTCGACTCAAGAGTTGGGTGAATGATCTTAACTGAATTAGGTATGAAAAATTTCGAACACCTGGTATACCTTGTTTCATTTGGATCCTAGAAGGTTTCGATTACATTCCACTGCGCTTGTTTGGCTCTCGAAGTCCTACAGTATGTTCTTGAAAGTATCCTTTATATGAGCTTAAGGATATAGTATATATTTTGTTCTATGAGGACTTTTTAGGACTAGTATATATATTGTGAATAAGGAGTCTTAGGTCCAGTACATATTTTGTCAAAATGGTAGACTTTAGTCCTAGTAAATATTTTGTTAATAGAGGATTTCTTACATATAGTACAGATTACGTCAAAATGGGAGCCTTTACGCCTAGCATATTTTTTTGTACTACTAGGCTTAATGGCGGATGCTTACTAAAAAGCATATGATTTGTACTCATTCGAATATGGTTTAGGGGTTGAAAGTTTTAAAGAAAATGACATTTTTAGTCCTAAAACTAGTCACATTTTACCAAGTTAGTCCTAAAATTCCTTAACTTGCGAAAGAAGTCCTAAAAATGTTAAAGCTAACACTTTGTTAGTCAAAAAACTCTCAGTCTTAGCATCTGGTAGACAGAATGCAGACGCAGTTGTAAACAGTCTTTTCTTTCTAGATATGTTAGCAAAAAATTAAAAAAGGACTAACAGAGTTAGTAGCTTAACCGTTTTAGTACTTTTTTTGCAAATTAAGGAATTTTAGGGCTGGGTGAAACTAAAAAAGTTTGAATCTCATTGATGATAAGGAAAAATAATCCTCAAGTGACTATTTTTTGAGGAATGGGAATGGGAATAGGGATTGGGGATCCGCTCATATCGAACGATCAAAACATGGCATATTAAGATGCGTTCAATAGAATCACATGGATGGTAATGGAGGTCATCGCGACTCAGCAAGTGAATTTGCTTAACAAAGCTAGGAAATTTGTGACGAGGGACGCAAACGCCTCAACAACACAGGGGATTTATGGGCTTGTCATACCATTCGAGATTTGATTGCTACAGATGCCTCTAGAAAGTTATTGAGAATTTCAGTGGGTATGCAAGTGGGAGAAAGTAGGAAGTTCAGTCTATCCATCCTACCGAATCCAATATAATGTATCGTTGTTGTTTCATCCAACACCACAAGAGTTGTCGTTCTATCTATGTCGTCTCGGGTTGCTCCATGGATCACGTTTTGCTCAACATTGGTTCCGCGCATCACATGTCCATGAAGATTGTTAGAGGGAAACTTTCTCGATATCTAGGGTGGCGAACGAGTTCCTAGGAAATTAAAACTGGATTCTTGCTTTTCTTTTAGGAATGTGTCCAGTTAATTCTTTTTCTAATTAGCCCCTAAAACTCTTATTGAATTAACAGTTAATTAAATAAGTAGGTATTAACTGAAAATATAGTCATACTAATTTTTTTTACTTAAATCATTTTTTTAGGAGAGATTGAATTAACCGTTTAAGTTATCTTTAATTCCCACAAACCATATATATTATTATTTTTCATGATTCCTGAAAAAGATTATAGATGAATATTCTTCAACTAAAAGTTTGTAATGAAAAAAGTTTTTCTACAAGGAATAATAGGTAAAATTCACTAGAGGTCACCTAACATTTTTTTTGTTCTAAACAGGTACCTGACCGTTATGTTGTCTACCTTACCTTTTATTACGCATCCTACTTAGATATTTTCTGTTAATTTCAAGGTTAAGTTTGACGAAAATGATGATTTGGTATTAAATAATACCAAAATAAATTTAAAATGATAACTTTAGTGCTCGATTTTTTTTCAATCATTAATTCTAGCCCCTGGACTTTCACCAAATTAAATCTACCCCAAAACCATAGCCCTCAAAAGTTGCTCTCCTACTCGCTGCCGCTGACCACGCTCCACCTTGACTAACACCGACCCCCCTCTACCCCAACCATTGCCGACCGCTCTCTAGCCACCAACGTAGTTGCTACCTGCTGTTAGCCGCCCTCCAACCAACTGCCCAACCATCTTCAAAGAAATTAGCAATCTGAGCTTTGATATAGAAAACCAAGCTTTTGGCTCTTCTCATGGTGGTCAAATCAAAGGTGTGTTCGAATCTCAAGTGTGTTCAAATCTCAAGCGTGTCACGAGATCTTTGGCGGAGGAGGATTATGTGAGCGAGTTGCAAACTGTAGCAGGTGAGATCTTTGATTGAGGAGGACAACGGCCTTCTCCAGTGACACTCTTTCTCTTAGAATCCATGAGCTGGTCTATTCGATTCAAGATCAGGAATGAGATCAAGATCTTTGGATTGGCGATTTCTTCAATCCTTAAGCTTGATCGTCTTAAACCCATCGATCCCCTAGCTTGGATCATTGATTTCTTTAGAGATGGCTTGGCGGTCAGCGAGAGGGCGGCTGACAGCACGGTTGGCAGCTAGGTCAATGGCTAAAGGGTGGGCGGCGGTGGCTGGGGTGAAGACCATAAAAAATAGGTTTAGAATTTTAGGGTTTAAAATTATTGATAATAAAAGTCAAAGAACTAGAAGTGTAATTTTAAAATTTATTTAATGTTTTCTTTTGCCATATCATAATTTTCTGTCAAAGTTAACTTAGAAATTAATAGAAAGTAGCTAAATAGGACACGAAATAAAAGGTAAGGTATCTCACTAGGACAATATAAAGGTTATGTACCTTTTTAGGACAAAAAAATAAGTTAGGTGACCCCAAGTGGATTTTACCCGAATAAGGATTCTAGTGTGATAAAACTAAAATTTAAGGCACTAGTTTTAAAATGCCCTTTCCTAAGAAAAAAAAATAAAGAATATGGATAAAAAGTGCTTTTCCTCCAAAAGTCTGCTACTGATTCCATCACATTTTACTTTTTCCGTCAAAAAAGTGATGAATATGTAATGTTTTCAAAGGTTAGGGACCTTGATGGAATGGCATGAAGGTTAAGGATTCAAATGGAAAGCAAAATAAAGATTAGGAACCATGACTTGAAGGATTGTTTTCCCTCGTCATCTATGATATATCAAACTTTTTAAGTTTTACCAAGTCAAATGTAAAAGTCCTTTACTTGCTAATGAAGCCCAAAAATGTTTAAGCGGCTAGCCCTATTAGTCGTCTCTTTTGCTAACATGTTTCGAAAGGTGGTGTGTTCGTAGTTCATAAAAAACCTTTCCGATTATATACTAGTAGCAGTGTGAATGTGTCAAATCTCTCTATACTCAAACAAACTTTAAATTCATAGGCAACCACACCTATCATCAAATTATTGCAGTGGTAAGTACCAATATCGTTTTTCCCGAAGAATGAAGATTGTCTACCATACTCAATAGTTCTTTATTATCTAATCGGCAATTAAGAGGTATTGTTTGACTAACTACTATGAATTAACTAAACTAAACTAATGCAGAAAAATAAACTACCAACTATTGCTAGGCAATGAAAATAATGAAAAAATTAACAATATGAAATCTCATAATTAGAATTGAATACCCCTAGAACTTCAATTATGTTACTTTTATGATGGGTTAACAGGATTGTTGTTAACTTGGACAATGGACTACTACCTAAGGTAGATTAGCTCCTTATTATTCCCATTATACTAACATTATTCTTAAGTCACTGATAGAATGTTTAGGCTTACCACGCTTGCTAAGAATGCATTAACGTCCTATGTGCCACTACTAGGTTTCATACTAGGCCGGAGGTATTATATTACACCTATTACTCCTTACGGTTATTAAAAACATGTTTCTAGTAGTAAAATTGAACGTTTTTATGACTCTAGGTATAGAAACCGTGTTGAAACACTGTAGAAATGCAACCAGGTGTGAAAACGGGTAGAAACACATTTCTAGTCGTAGAAATGTAGAAACAGAAAGACTCAACAATTCTAGCTTAATGCATAAAAATGTGTTAAAATCATTTTACATTAATAACAAAGCCCATTTTCCCAGCCCAACTAACGTAAAAATTCGAAACCCATCCCCTAGCTAAACCAAACTTTTTGTGTTCTCACTCTTGGTCATGCTTTGCACTCACCAAGAAGCTCACTAAAGAAGCCCTCCCTTACCTGACTAGTCCAGACCTCAAGCAGCCAGTTGTGACTCTATTGCTCTACACCTGCCAGTCACAAGTCTCCTGCTCTTTTCCATCTAGTCCAATCAGCAGTTGAACATAAGTCTCCTGCTCTTTGCTGTCGAGTCTAGTTGCACTGCTCTGTTGGTTTGTACGGGCTTGTGCTCTACTGCCCTCGCCCTGTTCTTCCACCCGCCGGTCTCCTCCCTTCAGCTTCCATCGATCTCCTCCCTCTAGCTTATAATGGAGTCAATCAAAAGGTAAGTAAAAATATATATCTCCATTCAATTGAAATTTTTAATATTGTTTAGAATTTAGGGTTTATTGAAAATTTGGTATATTTGGTTTGATTGAAATAGGTTTATTTGAATTCCTATTAAATTGCAATAAGGTGCTTTATTGGAAGCTTGAAATCAGGTCATCCTCCGAAGGTAACTATTTTCCTAAATTGTGCTTGTATGTTTTTTCTTTGGGTTGTTCTTTAGTTGGATGATTGTATGATTATGCTTGGTTTGTTCTTTGGTTGGCCGATTGTTTGTGACTTTGTGTTGTTATATTGTTCTTTCATATTTGGGTTGGTGTCGTGCCTTATTGTTTTTTCATTGTGTTTCATTAGTAATCATGGCAAGCAATGATACTACTTCTAGTAATCTTGATGGTTCTAAGAAAGGAAAAACTTTAAGGAAGAATGCACTTGGTAATAGGTTTAATCCGGGTTGGGCGCTTAGTATAGAGGTTGATGGAAAAAAAAGTGAAATGCAAATATTGTGGGCTGCTAGTTACTATTGGAATATTGAGATTTAAGCACCATTTAGCTAAAACTAGTTCAAATGTTAGCTCTTGCATGAAAATTCCCAAAGATGTTAGGGAAAAGTTTCTAAATTTACTAAATGATCAATTTGGGTTGAGCCGTAAGAAAAAAAAAGGCCAAGATTGCTATTGTTGATGATGAACAAGATGAGGATGAGACTCATACAAGTGGCTCAAAAGTTGAAACCAAAGCACCCTTGATGGCTTTACTTTGAAAAAACCTAAAGGTCAAACATTAAATGCCATGTTTAAAAAGAAAGAACAAGGAAAAGTTTGCCAACAAATATGTAGATTATTCTACACTAGTGCCATTCCTTTCAATTGTGTCAACAATCCGGAGTTTGGAAAAATGGAAGAAATTATTGGGAAGTTTGGAATGTGTCTTAAGCCACCGTTTTTCCATTAAGTGAAGGTAAAATTTTTTAAGAATGAAGTTGATAGTACTCTTCAAAGTCTTGAAGAATACAAACTAGAGTGGAGGAGAACTAGGTCTACTATTATAAGTGATGGTTGGAATGATAGGAGGTGTCAGTCTATTTGCAATTTCTTGGTCAACGACCCTAAAAGATCTATCTTTCTGTCATCAACTGACACATCTAAGATTAGCAAGATTGCTGATAAGGTTTTTGAGATGTTGGATGATATTGTTGAGCAAGTAGGTGTGGAGCATGTAGTCCAACTTGTAACTGATATTGCTACAAATTATAAAGTAGCTGGTGAAATGTTGATGAAGAAAAGGAAAATGTTGTTTTAGACACCATGTGCAACCCATTGTATTAACTTGATGTTGGAGGACTTCGATAAAAAAATAAATGATCACAAAGTGACAATACAAAAGGGTAGGCAAATCACAAGTTTCATATATAATAGAACTCAGCTCATTTCTTGGTTGAAAGAATTTACTAAAAGAAAGGACCTAATCGGGCTAGCGGTTACTGGATTTGCTACTGCTTATCTTACACTTGATTGTTTGCAAGAGCACAAGGAGCATTGCTTGATTTCTTTTAATCTAAAAAGTGGAACAAGAGTAGATATGCAAAATCTGCCCAAGCAAAAAAATTGAAGAAATTGTTATGGACACTCATACTTTTTGGCCCCAGGTTGTCATGTGTCTTAAAGTGGTAGTTCCTTTAGTCAAGGTCCTTTATTCGGTTGATTCATACATGAAACCAGCCCTGGTCTTCATCTATAATGCCATGAGAATTTCTAGGGAAAAAACCAAGCAAAATTTCAATAAGGTTCAATCAAGGTAATTTTTGTGCTTTTTGCTTTATACTTCATATAAAAGTATCAATGTTGTATGATTTATAACTATTTTTTATATATTTCTATCTCATTTTAGATATGAACCAATTCTCAAAATCATTTATGAGAGATGGCCCTCTCCATGCTGTTGGTTATTGCCTAAATCCTTAATTTAGGTATATAGAGACCTTCGAAGTTGACATTAAAGTCAAGCTTGGGTTATACACAGTTTTAGAAAAGTTGTGTCCTGAGAAGAAAGAAGGTTGACAATGAATGTTCAATTAGATGATTTCAAGTATCAAATCGACTGTTTGGTCTACCTGTAGCTATGGAACCAAGATATATAGAATCACCGGTTGATTGATAGAATTTCTTTGGAGATTCCGCACTTGAGCTTAAAAAGCTTGCAATAAAAGTCTTGAGCTTGACTTGTTCATTTTTTGGTTGTGAAAAGAAGTGGAGTGCCGTTGAAATGGTAAGGTAACTAAATTTATTTTGTATTTCTTGTAACAAGCTAACAAAAATATTACTATTTTATTCCACATATTCATAATTTGTAGGTGCATTTCAAAAGGAGGAATTGGCTGCATCAACAAAAAATGAATGATCTTATTTTTGTGACGTACAACTTAAAGTTGAAAGAAAGACAAATGCAAAGGAGTGTTGCTACAATAAAAAAGCTTAAAGGAATGAAATTTATAAGATGGAGCCAGATGATGAATGGATCACTGAAAAGAGCCTCCATTTCTTCCTACAAGTAGAGAGTGGATTCACAAACTTGATAAGGTAGCTGGATCAGAAGATAATGATGAAAGTGATGAATGTGGAGATGGTAATTACTGGTTTATTTAGCTATTGATGTTTATGGTTTATTCAAAATCAATTTTTAATTTTTTTCCTTTAAATAATGTAGATCTAGATGTGGATTTGGCTGAAAATGCGAATGATGGAGTGAATGCTAGCATTTGCTTGTCCATTGAAGGAATAGCAAGGAAAAATGAAGACATGGATTTTTCCATTGATGATATTGATACCACTGTTGGCTTTGATGTTTCATGTCCTCGATTGGATGATTGAAAACTATTATTATTGAAAACTATTATTAATTTTTTATTATGGATGACTAATTGTAAAACTTTGTTTTTTTATTTGTATGTTCGTTATGTGGAACTATGGATGATACTTTGTTTATGGCATTGTAGGGATGTTCTAGTAAGTGACAATGTTGTTTATGATACTTTCTTAAGACAATTTAGATGGTTTTATTTTTTTTTTCATAATTTTTCTCTAAGTTTTTTTTGTATTGTTGGTAAAGTCTTATGACTTTATGACTTTTTACTACTCTACACAAAATCAGTCTAGGTACAAACCAGTTTTTAACAACCTTGTTACTTCCAATTACGATAGTATCTCTTTTATCCAATGGTGATCTACAACAAACATGCCAGATACTACCTGATGCATATTTATCATCCTACATTGAATTAATATGCTAGCTACAATTAATCAATACAACAAAGCACATTAGATAAATTGCAAGAAAAGCACATAATCATATTAAACCAGAGATAATCAAAATCATAAAGTCATCATAGGGTTTATCTTCTCTAAGCATAAGTACAAAAAGTTTAACTCATAATGTCATAAAATAAACACGAAAGAATCAAAAGAAAACTAAGAAAAGAATAATCAATGGCTGAGTTTTTTCTTTTCCAAGAACTCTTTGATCTGGCAATCATAAAATGGTGTTGATCACCAAAATTGCCTTTAGTAGCATTCCTTTAAGAAAAACTCTCTTTTTGTGTCTTTTTTCACCTATTCTCTTCTACCTCTCATTTTTTCTGAATTAACCTGAAAACCCAAAAAATTAAGACAACACAAGTTAGAACACGACCGTGTTGCTCGTCTAAAACTTAAAATCTCGCTTAATCTGACACGGTTTAGAACATGGGCTTGTAAGGCACTACATGGTGTGTATAAGGGTGTGTAAGCTCCAAAACTTCACCAAAACTTGCAATTTGGCTAAAAAAATTTGCAGAAATCCTTCCCAACTCACATGAAGCTGAAATATGAGATGAAAATGAAATATAAACCAATTAAGCACCATATCCTGGCAAAAACACATTAAAAGACAAACAAATAAAAGTGAAAAACCTATGGAAAACATAACTAAATGTGAGCATATCATATTTTTCCCTGACACTTGAACTTTTGTCTGCCCTCAAGAAAAAACCAAGAGAAAAATTTTAAAAATTTCTTAAAACATTAAAAACAATTAGAACATAGAATGTATAATTATTTCCTTAAGCAAAAAGGTATAGAGAGAAGTATGACTCTAATTATACTGAGAAGTTAACAAGACTACAAAGCATGCAACTCCTTCTATCTAGCTCTTCCAACACAAAATAATTTTAATGGTAACAATTCACTCTTAAGCCAGCAACCCATATTTCTCGAAATCGGAAAGGTAACATCAATTTTTCATGAAAAGTAAAAAACACAAACCACATTAAGCCAGAGGTAACCATGCACAACCATTTAAACCACAAACGATGGATTGGGAGATTAATTTACTTTTTAATATTTTTTTCTTTTCATTTTCAATCAATTCTTGTCATGTATCAAAAACTTTTGCAGCTATACACTACAAGAGCTCTATCTATACCCAAGTAAATTCTCAACATAATCTAAGATGATCTTTTGATCATACTCATGCTTTTAGCATCTTTGCTAGCTATGATCGCCTTTTGTCTTAGAAGAAGACCCCAACCTACTTTAACGCTATAAACAATGAATGGAGTAGCATATTCAGTTTACTTTACTTATTCAACAATCAACCACAAATCCATCCGAAAATTTCCATCAATCCAACATAGAAACTCCAAACTTGCCACACTTTGAACAATTTACTAAACACAAAAATTTGATGCGAAAATAGTTTCCTGATGCCATGCTACACTAGCTTGCTAATGAATCACAAAATCATTTTTGAAACAAATTAGCATAAGAAGTGAAAGACTAGGAATTATTTACTTGGTCTTCAAGTAAAGAACTCAAAATATTAAATTAACAATCATTCTCTAATAAGCACATGCTCAATAACATGATTCAAAACCAAATAAGCTCAAAAAATTTAAAAAGTTTCATAAAAATCATCAAAAAGATAAATTCAAAAACAAATAATCACAATAAATTAAAGCTAAAAATCTAATCCATTCCCCCCAAACTTAAATTGTACATTGCCCTTAATGCACTAGTATGAAAACTAAACGGAAAAAAAGGAGTTAGAGAAACTAATACAGCCTTTGAAAAAAAAAATTGATTGCTTGCCTCATGAGTTGGCATTCCAAAAAGTAGTTCTAGAATGAGTGTTGATTCAAGCGTCCATTCAAAAATTTGAAGGCTTCCAAAGAAATCATAAAAGATGATCAACAAAAAAATATATGGAAAAAAATAAGCAAATATAGCGAAACTAATATGAAATAGTATGAAACTAAATTAGGAGCAATTGATGTTCTAATAGTAAAACATAAATGCAACTAACGAAAGAATAAATGGAAATGAAAATAAAAATAGTAGCAATAATATCCATAATAACATAAGTAGAAAGTATAAATGAATGAGTAAATGCCCTAGATCTCGAAGGATCAAGCATCTCTAGGAGGTGGAATGTTAGTAGAGGTGCTTTGAGATGTCATCATGAATGTAGGTGTAGTGGGATCTTCAATAACCTCAGCCTCAATACTTGATTCCTCAACCATCAGCTCAACTCCTGCCCTATTATCTCTAACCTCTTTAATAGTAGCAACAATAGTAGCAGCAACATCACCAGTAGCAGTCCCGACAACTCTTTCATCGGCTCTCCCCTTGACAGCATCAATACTCGACTCGACCACAACAAAACTAGGGTCAGCTCTCTTAGTTGATTGAACAAGAGTCGTGGCCACGTCTCCCCTTTTAACGGCTAACTTATCAGTGTTGTCCTTATTGTCCAAGGTTCGAGGGAGAACAAAATAATGCGTGGAATCATTAACACCATCAACCTCAACATCATGCTGGGTGGAATCCTGCTGGCCATGCCCTGATGTACCTACCTCAGTGCCACCATAGAAATATAGATGGATCACATTCTTCAAGGTCAAGGTCCTCGCCTTAACAGTAGAAAGGTGGGAGCTTAAATCCATCATCTGATCTAACAAGAACTGAAGATGATCCAAGATAAGTTGTTGCCTCCGATAAGTATTGGATAATTTGGGTGGTGTAGCGCCAATGGATGTAGAGGCAGCTTATGTCCCAGCAGTGGCAGTCTCCTCATCTCTAATATCTGCATGAGATCTCAAAATAAAGGTCGTAAAGCCATCCGAGCATTTAACCTTCTTCAGCAAACCCCAAAGCCTTAAGCAAGTCCATGTTGGCTATCCCATACCTTGCCGGCTCTATAATCAGCCCTGTGGTAGGAAAACACCGAGGTTTCGGGCTAACATTGTCATGAACGGTCTTACATAAATTGCCCCGGTCCCCACGTGGCAGGCAATGTACCGTGCTCAGTACGCAAATGCAATGCCTAAGTGACAGTGCACTAGGTGAATAATACAGTACAGATGGAAGATGTTTGTCTTGGTCACCATGCTTATGTTCTCTCTCCTACCACTAATAAAGTGAGCAATCAAATAGTGCACATAACGCACGGTCGGTGATTGTAGCCTAGATGCCTTGGACGTCGTGGATTAGTATATGTCTCCATCATCAATGATGTTCATCCAAAACTTTTGTGGAGTGGGAGTGGTGGCACCAAACTGACAGATTTCCATGCTCATCTAAAACAATGAACTCCTAGGTGTAGAAACCGAGATGCCACCGAAACTCATCCAAGCTCTTCCTAAAGTTCCACTCTCTAAGGCAAAACTTCACTACAGCTGGCCTACTCTAGTTGATGTTGGCCATGTCCAACTTGAATGTACTCAAGAACTACAGGGTGAGCTCACCATAAGTAGGCTTCTAGCAATTGAAAATAGACAGCCATCCATCGAAATCCACTAGACCTTTAACATCCGCTACTAATCACAACTGAGCCAAGGTGTCCCAGTCAATCACCTTGTTGGCCTTGAACTTGTTTGTCCTTAGAATGTTGTATTTGTCCCACTAGGCATCCTCCTTAAAATTGAGAAAAGGATGCGCCTTCTTCAACTTCTTCCCTAGCCTCTTGATGTGGATTAGGAACTTCTTTTGGAGCTTCATCATCCTAAAAAATGTACAAGATGTTCCATAGTCCAACAAAATAATCTCAAATACCATGTAATCAATAATAAATTCAAGAATAATAGCTCTAATAAAAAATCAATAGAATTCCCCTAGATGAAACAATTCCAATTCAACATTAGGCATTAAGGTGATCAAACTTAACAGCCAAAGCTAAATGCTTAATAATCATAGGAGTTTAAGAAAATATGGTTCACAATTAGGCTCCTTCTTAGTGCCCAAGAAACCCATAATCTACCACACCAAAAGACTAAGTCCTAGAATCCATGAAATTTCAAGATAAATTAATTAATCAAGATATTCTCCATTATCCACAGATCATACAGTCATCCATTCAAGCTACAAAACTTAGCAAATCATCATACAAGACAATAATTCTATCAACCATGCAATTCTAAATTTTCTTCTTCCAACAAATCAATCCAAAAATCACATACCTAAAAAACACGATATTAACTCGAAACTAACATGAATGGGCATGTAAAATCAAATGCCTAACTCATATGTAACCAACCCATAACAAGAAATTATGCTAATATTCCATAATCTTCAAATAAAATTAGGCAAAAAATGTTGCCTCGAGATAGAGAAAATCAACTATGGAGGGATAAAAATCAAGAATCTAGGCAAGAAACAGACTCCTCCAACAATGAAAAATGTCACTCGGGACATAAGAAAGCTAGGGTTTGAGTTTGGGAGCTTAGGGAAGAAGTTTGAGTAAGTTTTTTATAAAGTGGGGCAGAAAAACTGCAATTGAGCTTAAATAGAGGTGAGACACAGCCTTTAACATGGGCATTACATGCCCGTGTTGCCCATAACTTCCTTAACATGTTGTAAAACATGGGCAAGCCACGTGTCATGCAATGGCTTCAAACCCTAATTTTTTTTCAAACATATAATAACAGCATGGGTCTATACATGATCATGTAAATAACCGTGTGTAGTCAACATGCCTCCATACACGGTTGTCTAACTAGCCATGTAATTGTTTTGGAGCCTGAAAATTTTCAAAACTGAGACCAAACATCGGGTAAGAACATAGGCATAATTGAGACTGTGTACAGTAAACACACTTGGAAACACAGTCATGTAGATGACCGTGAATGTACTCTAGAAGAAATTTTTTTAAAAAAATACAAAGATGAGGCACGTTTTTTAACATAGGTGTATATATGACCGTTTAACATAAACACATTTTTATACATGAGCATGTATATGCATATGTTTAAGCTCTAGAATTTTAAGGATTTGAAAAACATGGGTAAAAACATTGCCATGTATGTGACCATGTTATTAAACTTGCCCTTTAACATGGCTTAGACACAGGCCGTGTTTATCCACTAAAGCCTAAATAAAAAAATCCTTCATGAAAAATTAATTTTTTTAAATCAATCATGTCTATGTTTGAAACTATGTTGGTTAACACAGTGTTGAACATGGGCGTGTTCAAAAATGAGTTTGGCTCTTGGAACTGTGAAAAATTTCATCTCGAAATGCTCTAGATTCTTGCATCAACAACACAAATTATAGGATCACGGGACAAGCAAAAGCTAATTAACTACAACAAATGAAAAGAAATTGAAACAAAAAAAGAAATTAAATGAAAAGTTTAATGCTTGGGTTGCCTCCCAAGAAGTGCTTGGTTTAATGGTGACAGCCCAACGTTCCCCTCAATTATTCAATGAGGTTATTCCTTCTCTAACATCTTTACTTCTGTACGGCCATCTTCCATGTGATGGAAAGTTAGATTGAAAACCCCTCTAGGATTCAGCCCAGTATTTGCCAGTAAAACTCCTTGTGATCTTTCAGAAAACATCTTGGCAAGTTGACCCAACTAGGTCTCAAAATTCTATATACTAACTCTCGTATTCCACAACTCCGATCCCATTACATCAATTCTAGTATTAGATTGCGGCATGAACTTGGAAATTAATTCCTCCATAGTTGGCCTCTTTTCTTATTGTGGTCGAGGTTGAAAACCAGGTGGTTGTTGCCTATGCTTACTCCAAGAAAATTTGGGATGATTCCTCCACCCTGTATTATATTTATGATTGTTTGGATTTTTTTTGGGTCTTAGTGGATTTTTGACAAAGTCTACTTGCTTGATTTTCTTCAACTAATTAGACATCTACCATTCATTGCTTAAATGACCCTATTCACAAACTTTGCATTACAACATCGCTTGCTTCTGATTAGTCAAAAAGTTCTTAGATTTTCTAGTTAAAGCTTACACTTGACTAGCTGAAACTAAATAGGCATCAAAATTTTTGAATTGATGTTGCTCTATTTGGCTTCATCCAAGATAGGGATTGCCATTGATAATTGTTCATTACCATTTTTCAATAAAATCTTGAGCTACTTCAAGTGTGTTGCTATTCAAAGTATCCCAGCTACTGCATCAATCATCTGCTTGGAAGCATAACTCAGACCATTATAGAATGATTGCACTTGCGTGCATATAGGTAAATCCATGATGTGGAAACATTCTTAATAAGTCATTGAATCTTTCCCAACCTTCATCTAGTGCCTCTGAATCCATCTAATTGAACACAGAAATATCATTACAGAACTTCACAGTTTTGGCTGAAGAAAAATACTTCAATAAACACTTCTCAACAAAAGCATTCCAAGTGGCAATAGAACCTCTTGGAAGTGAATTTAACCATTGCTTAGCTCTTCCTCTCAATGAGAATAGGAATAGTGCTAATTGAATACTAGTGCTAATCGAATACTATCTTCACTAGCTTCATTAATTCTGAATGTATCGTATATCTCTAGGAAGGTAGCAATATGAGCATTAGGATCCTTATCTACCAAACCATTGAACTGAACACAATTATGCACCATCTGAAAAATATTTGAGTTGATCTCAAACTTGCTGGCATTGATAAAAGCTCTAACAATACTTGACTTCATCCCTCCAAGAAAAAGGTTTAGTATATTCCGATATAATACTCACTTGATTGTTGCCGTCCATGATTAATCCATCATGATTCTCTCCTTGTTGCTCTAAATAAAAATGTGATGGTTGTGACTTGGGACCTATCGAAGATAAGAGTTTCCTCAAGGTTCTTTCAATTTTTGGATTCGCTTTAACCATTTCACTGGGATGGCTACAAGTCATACACCAAAATTCCTGCAAGGAAAGAATGAGAAATCAATAAACCAATAATTCAAAGAAAAATATTGCAATAAAATAAGTGGCAAGATTAATAGAGATCATTTTTTGATGTAGGAAACTCTACAGATGTTCCTCATCAACGACATCAAAAAACGTGGTGTGTTTGTAGTTCACAATAAACCTTTCCCACTATACTAGCAATAATGTAGATGTGTCAAATCTCTCGATACTCAAACAAACATTTGAATTCACAGTCAAGCACACCTATCATTAAAGTATAACAGTGGCATCATTTTTTGTAAGAAACAAAGGTTGTCTATCATACTCAATATCTCCTTATTATCTAACTGGCAATTAAGAGGTAGTGAAAAAGCAATTAAAATAATCAACGATAAGAAACCTCATACTTAAAATCAAATCTCCCTAGAACTTCAGTTATGTTGCTTTTACTTTGGGTTAGAAGAATTGTGATTAACTTGGACAGTGGAGTATTACCTAATGTAGATTAACTCCCTATTATTCTTGTTACACTAACCTTACTCTTAAGTCACTGATAGGGTGCTAAACCTACTGTGCTTCCTAAGAATACATTAACATCCTATGAGCCACTATTAGGCTTGACCCTAGTCTAGAGATATTATATCACACATATTATTCTCGGTTATGATAATATCCCTTTTTATCCAATGGTGATCCACAACAAATATACTGAATACTGCTTGACACATGTTTATCATCACACATTAAATTAATAGTTTAGCTGTTATTAATCAATGCAACAAGGCATGTTGGATAAATCACAAGAAAAACATAAAATCATATTAAACAAAAAATAATCACAATCACAAAATCATCATAGGTTTCATCTAGTCTAAGTATGAGTAGGACAATTTTAGTGCATAATGTTATAAAATAAATACTAAAGAATCAAAAGAAAACTAAGAAAAGAATAATTCATGGCTGAATTTCTTCTTCTCCAAGAAATCTTTGATTTGGCACTTATAAACTAGTGTTGATCATCAAAATTGGCTCCTACAGCCTTCCTTGATGAAAAACTCTATTTTTCTATGTCTTTTGTCCCCTCTTCTCTTCTGTCTCGCCTATTTTCTGAATTAACTCGAAAACCCTAAAAATTAAGACAAATATTGAGTTAGAACATGGCTATGTAGCAGGCCATGTTACTCCTCTGGAACTTAAAATCTCACTTAATTCAACATGCTTTGCAGCATTGGCGTGTAATGCACTACATAGTTGTGTATAAGGGCACATAAGCGCCAAAACTTTGTAGAAATCCTTCCTAACTCACATGAAGCTAAAATAAGACCTGAAAATGAAATATGAGCCAATTAAGCACCATATCGTAGCAAATACATATCAAAATACAAGCAAATATAGGGGAAAAACTTATGGAAAACATAACTAAGTTTGAGCACATCAAAAGGAAATGCCATTTACAACCATGAGTACATTTCGTCTGTCAAATGGAAAAATCCGGAGTTTTAGGACTAACATGGTTGATCGCTTTAACACTATAAAACTTCTTGATTTACATATCGAGAGACAAAAGTTTGGTGGCAAATGTAGTTTCATATTGGTGGTAATTTTTTGTTGCAACTAAGGCGGAAAAAGTGTCACCCTTTTGTGGCATAATGGTGATATTTAAATTTTTTTTAACTAAATCATCTGTAGCATTTTATAATGGAGATTGACCCAAGCACTTCATGTGTTGACTAATGTTTATACTAAAAATTATTGGTTGCATATCTTTTGGTTGTAACAAGGTTGTAATTCAAAATGACACCATGGTTTTTGCGACAAAGAAGTTTAGGGGAAATTTTTGTTGCATATATTCTTATTTGCTACCAATATGCCAGAAAGATCCATTTTCCACTTTTGCAATTAAATTAAGAAATATGAATATAAGTGAATATTAATATAGTAGCTAAAAATAGTTGGAGGGTCCAAAGTTAAGAATAGGGGTGGGATGAATGGATTTTCACATTTTTTAATACAAGAGCACTTAGAAAAGAAATTACAACACCATTAAATTCATTTGAGTGAATAGCATTGTTGATAAAAAAATGTAAAATAATCGTAGTACAAAAATTTGGGTCTCATGAAGAAAGAAATTTAGCTGAAAATGATGTTGCAAACTAATGAAAAGAAATTGAAACCTGACCTATTAAGTGGGATGCCTAGGACCCTTCAAGATAGTAGACCTACGATAAAAAACAAGGTTAAAAGACCGCAGGGTTGAGTGACAGAGGAAAACCCTCTTCATCTCTTGTGGAAGGCCTCTTGTAGTCTCTAAAATGATGCCATCATGGAGCAAACTCCTTACACTGCATGATCAACTATGTGATAGTCAAATTTTCCCTTAATGTGCATCTCCCATAACTAATGGTCAACCAAATAGCTCCGTAGCCCATAAGTATCATTCCTAGTGGACTGTTGAGTCAATGAGTCAAGGCCCAATCTACAAACTAAGTCTAAATTTGGTTCCACCTTCTTTGTAGTGGGCCTTTTGACCAATGGGCTACAGCAAAGTAATGTATCAAGGCGCCCTTTTGAAGCTAGAAGATGAGTGTTAAGTGCCTTCCATATCAAGCTGATTTGACTTGATAATAGTGACCATGATGTCTTTATACTAGGTGGGAGTATCTCCTTCCATGAGAAGCTCTTCATCTTTAAGGACTTTTCTTACATACTAAGGTCATTTTTTCAACTTTTAGTTTTATGCTCATTAGAGCTTCCACTATACTCAAGAATTCTTATGTTTTTATCATTGTTCCCACTAGTTCATTAGGGTTATTCCTTCTATACAAAATTTTTTGGTGCCTCCAATTGCCATCATTGCAAGGTATGAAAGTTAGGTCCCTATTCCTATCGTATTGCTAATTGCTCGATTGCCAATGGAGGTATTTACCCGTATCCTAATTGTCTCATGGTCATTTTTGTAGATGTCTATTGTTAGGGAAAAGGCAACCACCTTTATTGAAGGTAATGTCCCTACTGAGTTGGAATCTATTTACATTGAAGAAGTTTGTAGTCAAGTGAGTGTGATGACTGATAACATTCTATATGGCCTTCAGAAGCAATTTATTCCAAAGGCCATGAAACTCTTCTACATAAAGGAGCATGAAAAGCCATTTATGTTGACTAGGTTTGGGCAAGTTTTTACATTCTTGTTCACCCATTTGTTTCTCAACTTTGCAACCACTTCCATATCCCTCATACTACTTGGTCCCAAAATGTCTTCTACACATCAACACTTTCCTTGTGGCATGCCATTTCATAAGGCTTGAGTATTACCTAGGGTACCTTTTTCTTTTACTCTCTAACATTAACAAAGTTCTCTTGCTCCTTCTTTCACCTTTTGCCTAATTCCTTTAGGCATAACATTTAAATACCTTTCACCATTACCTTGAAGAGTAGGAAAGATTAGAAGGAAAAATTATTTTTTATACCAGCTAAGGGAAATTGGGACTTGAGTTGCGAGTGGACTGAAAACCCTATCCAAAAAGTGATCAAGCCTCCTCCTTTGTTTGTTAAGTTTATTGCAAATTTGCAAGGTGACAGGTGATCAAGTTTTAATATAGTGATGAATATTAGAGTATCATCTCTACAAGGAGTGAGTGAACATGCTAAACTTAGCTAGAATGTGTAAAAATTAATTAAACTAAAAATTGGAATTAAATGAAATCAATTAACACAATTAAGCTATAAATAAAAATAAACAAAATAACAACTGGAGTTAAGTAATTCTAAACTAAATTATTGATTGAAACTATATGAATTCAAATTAACTGATAACTTGAGAAATTAATGAAAATCAATAACACAAAGTACTTTCCCATAGGTAGATCCTCTTGTCTAGCTTTAATTTTATCTAACTTTTATCTTCTTTCTACTATACTACCACATGGGTGAATTTAATAGTGCCTAAATTCCTCCCTTAAGGATGAATTATCCTAAGCCTATCTAATTTTAGTTGTAATCTCTTACTTTGCCAAAAACTAGAGGATTTTAGGCTCAATTTCGTCTATTCAACCTCCTAGATGCTTGTCTCTCGATCGTCAAGTTGATCTAGTCAATTTTCTTTTTATCTTCTAACACAAGTTTTTTCTCTCAAAGATGAACTCGTCTCAAGAAATAAACCTTAGCCACATAGTTTCATTTATCACAAGAGAAAATCAACAAGAAAAAGATGACAATTGACTATAAAAATCAAATATACAATAAAACACTGACAAGATTATCATGTCCCCTAAGAGAGACGAAATTTTGCTACTAAACATCATGAAAGAAAGCTTCAAAAACAATTATCCAAAATTGAAAAATTGAAAAGAAATCAAAGAAAAAAAGAAGAAGAAAAATAATTCTCCACAGAGAAAAATTGATCTTCAAGTGTTGGGTTAAGTTTCTTTAATCTTGCCCTTGGAGCCTTATTTTTCTCTAGTTGTATTTGCTCTCCAATCTCTCTTTCACCTCCAATGGCTACTAGTACATTAAGCCTTCTGTTTCTTTTTTTTTTTCTCCCTCCATTGGAATTGTTAGAAACCCTTATATATATATGTATATATATATATATATATAAGGCATGTATCCTTATCAAAGTGAGAAACCAGTCAAACACAATGATGCCAATTTGGCATTGCTTTGTTTGAGTTTGGCATCGTAGGCCTTTGTCTCTATAATTTTACATCCTTTTTTCCTTTTCCCTTACTAAAATGATGTCACTGTTGATGAGCTTATGAATTACAATGCCAAGTTTACATCAATGCTTTCCGTTTCTGCCTCTTTTGCCTTTTTCCAAGCAATTTCGAACACACCAACCTAGAAAATAACCATAAAACATTTAACAAAATCACCTACTAAATAACAAAAAATAATTACAACAATCCTAAAATCTACTAACTAAATGAAACCATGACTAGGAAGATCATTTACAACTTACTGAAGGTGGTGAAGGATAGACTAAATGGGGAGACTATTTCCTTTCACTTAACAACTAATAAATGAGGCCAATCTAAGGCTTTGTGAAAACAAATGCCCTTGTATTGGCAAGCCCGATCCTTCCCCTTGGTTCAAGGGGTTACAAGGTGAACTTCTTGACTCCTTGGATTATGGTGTTATTTTGAATAGTAAGCCTCCCAACCCTTAACAATGCTCTTATTAATCATTGGCACCCCTATGTTAATGTAATTATGTGTAGGTATGTCCTTCAGAGCTTCATAGGTATTCCCAAAAGGCTATGATGAGGCATATCGTACTGTTAAGGGTGATCATTATTTAGTTTAAATTGAGAAAACCAAAAAAATTAAAATTAAAATTTAATTTGGTTAATTTGGTATTTTGTTTTGATTTTGGTTCAGTTTTGGTTTGGGTTGTTAATTAATTCAATAACCAAAAAAAGTAAAACTTTTTTTTGTTACATTTATGCTTCTTTTAGCCTACTAGGTTGTGAATTTGCTTATTTGATTTGGGCCATAGACACATTAGCCCAAGTTTGCCTCATAACCTTAATGAACATAACACACCTACTCATCTATCACTCTCTCTTTTATAACCACTCATATCTGGCTTTCTCTAACACCAATGGATCATCTATTGATGGCTTTCAACACCTCATCAGCAGAATGTTTGCTCATCTTATCTCTTCGCTCAACCTAGTGTGCTCATAGTCATTGATACCATAAAGCTAAGAGTCATTCATGGGGAGCAAGGTCAAAAGTTCAATTTAATAGTCCTTGAAGACAAAGGGTAGCCTAAATCATTAAATTGAAGAGCATGTATGTTAGAAATTTTTCTTTCTTCATTTCCATAGAAAAATTAAAATTGTTTATTCCACTTTTATTTGCTGGAAATAGAGAGGGGATGCTTTAACTAGGGTTAAGGTAAGATGATGGTGGACTTATTACAGAGGAACGCATCATTTATGGATGCATTATAGGTCTATATAGGATCTTTGTTATTCGTAGTGTGAGCCTCACCCTTTACAACATCAAAAGCTACAACTATATGTCCTCGTCAAGCTTGATGTTTAGTAGCTTCTATCTTCCTTAATTTATCATTATTTCAACTAACACTAAGTTTGGTTTTATAGGTCAATTTGGTCCATTCGATTTCTAGTCATACAGAACCAAAAATTGAATAACCTGACTAATTTGGTTTAGTTTAAACTAAATAATTACCCCTATCTATTGTCATTAAGGCCTTTGCGGGGACTAGGATTTTCCTTGATTCGATGGAGAGTGCCTAAGTGCCTCCCTTGTGCCATCATTATAGAGAAAGACACCTTGAGTATGAGGGGTAAGCGTTATAGGCCATCCTAGTCCTCTTCCTTTATGAAAATGGCCAACATGGAGGTGTGGAGCCTTTTTGGTGAAGGCATCAAAGGGCTATAGTAGCAATCTCCATTAGGACTATTTTGTCGTCAAAGAATCCCTTAGGTAATATTTTGAGCTTTCTCTGGTTTGTGCATTATGTGTAAGGGTGATCATTATTTAGGCAAAACTGAAATATCCAAAAGATCAGTTACAATCAGGCAAAATGGTTCAGTTACTTTTCTAGTTCAGCTTGTTCAAATGAAAATTGAATTTTATATTTGGTTATCAAATCGGTTATCAGATTATATACTTGAAATTGAATAAACCAAATTGACCAAATAGTGATAAATAGTTTATAATGATTCATATTGACCCTACATATATAAAGTTGTTGGCCACTAATTTTGGACTATATATTATTTATCCTTATTTAATTTTGCAAATAAGATATAAAATTTTTAATTTTAGCTAACTTTTTTCATTTACTATGTGATTGCGCCTCAGAAAAAAAAACTGAACAAAATGAAATGAAGTTGGATGGTCCAAATCAGTTATGACATGTAATTTGAATAATTTTGATACATTTTGTAAATGCTAAACACTGATTGAATCATTGTGTTTGAATAAGCTCTGAACGGAAATAATCAAATGCTCACCCCTAGCCATGTAGCTTAATGTTTACTTGGTTCCCAATTTCTACATTTTTTCAAAAACACCTGATAGAACAAAGGGCCCTCCCCCTGCTTTGACGAGGTCAGTTGCCAACTTGGGATCCCCTATTGTTGTCAATGGCCACAATGATGTTGGTGCTCAAGACATGAAAAGGTAGATGATGAAGGTCCTAGAAATCATTTAGGAAGCTTTGGATGATTCTTGGCCTTGTAGACTGCCTTTAACTAGAGGTCCTTGAGGCAGTAAAACAGGAAAACTAGACTACATGCTTTAGTGTATATGAGGTTGTACTATACAATCCATGCTTCTTGATGTATAAGAAAGTGTCTATTCTGAAGAGTGACTAGGCTACAATCATGTTGAATGGGGTGGATGCCAGAGTGGAATCCATGGAAAAGACTAACCAGTGGCCCGACAAGGAGAAGAAGTAGGTCACTGAGTGGAATGAAAAGTTATGCTTGGAAATGGAAGAGCTAGAGAGGGGGAACAAGGCTTCAGAGGAAAAGCTTCAGGCTAAAAAAATCTATCCATACCTCTACTTTTCCCTTAGACTAGTTGACACGGAGGGTGGCGGTCTTAAATACTAAGAATACTATGCTTCAAGAAAAAAATAAGACATACCAAAGGATGCCGCTTAGGTGATGGATAAGGTGTATAAGGGGCTCACCTAGACCTAGACATGTCCAGCTTGGATGCCTTTCGTGATGTCTTCTCTAACCTGGGTAGCTTGTATCAAGAGGAGAAATTTGGTTGAAACACCTAGGACTTCACTCAAAGGGATAGTCTTGAGGCCTTTCCTCTAGGGGCCAAGCTCCAACCATTGTAAAATATTTTTTATAAGTCGTCAGGAATTTTTTGTGGTCAGTTGGCCTTGTGAAAAATTCCTCTAATGAAAGAATTTGATTTGGTTCTCCAAAACTCAATGGATTTCCATTAGTTTTTCATTTTTGTCTTGATTTTTGCAACTAAAGTTTGGATCCTTAGTGGTTTAGCTAAGGATGTTATGATAGTTTCCAACATAGGATCCACTAAATGCCACAACAAGATCCTTATTACGAATGTAAGCCTTTTGACTCCTCCCTTTGATGAATGTCTCAGGGATACCTGCATTCTTGTATCAAGGAGAACATACTTTTACCACTTTCCTTTTGATTGATGGCATTTCACTCCAAAGCGAGCAGACCAACTTTCTACTCTAGTTGTCAACAAAGGACCTATAAGAACACATACTTCAGTGGTCCCATGGAGTGTGCTTATGGTAGTTTTGTGAAATACATTTTATCAACTGGCAACTTTTGATGACCTTCTAATAGTTACTAAAAACACATTATTAAGGGTTCTTTAAAGAATGTTATGGGACAAGCCACATGAGTGATGGCCATGGTGGTCCTTACAATGCCCCTTGGGGACCAACCTCTCAAGGTTTTGTTTTGATCATGAGTGTTTGAAACATTGTCGCATCCTTATTGCATGAAATCTTAGTTTGGTTATGGGAAGCCTTAACCTCAATGTGGGAGGCCCTAGCCTTAATGTGGGTTTGATCCACTATCGAGCTTCTTCGAGTCTAGTGGGTTCTTAATAAGTGAAATTGGTGCAAATTCCTTAGGAAGAACATACTTTATTGTATGGTGGGAGTCAAGTAAATAGGTTTATTCATCCCTATCTTAAGCATACAAGTCGTGCATGTTCAAATGAGATGAAGATTTAATTGGGGATTTGAAAGCTATATATGGTCCCTTGCAGTTCATCCAGAAGGTAGTCTGGCCTAAACTCTAGTTTTTCTACCCTCATATGCACTAGGTTATCATTTAGGATGCATTTTTAGGGCTCTTCAGGCCAAGTTTATGTCCTTTCCCCCAATGGCTCGTTGCTTTCTTCGCATACCAAAGGCCTCTCATGCTGGCACCCCTTAGGTAGGCTTTGATCCTCATCTATACTACCTCAAGACTTAGGGAGGCCAATGTAGTAAGCTCTTCATAAGCTCATTGGTGGCTCGAACCTGCTCCTGGATAGGAAATTTTCCTTAGGCTCATAAGTTTGAGGCAACTTTCCAGCCTGTATGGTATCACAACAATACAAGACATTACTTAAGATCAAAGCTTAAGTGTTTTCAAAGTAGCGACATATGAAAATCCTATATATAAGAAGTGGTGGAGATCAAGGGGATGTCCGATAGGGACTAGGCAAGTGGGCATCTTCTTCCTATTTCTTTGAGCCTTTAGGGCCCATTTATCTTCTTCTTCCATATGATTGCCATGGTGAGTACCCCGTTCCAAAAAATGTGGCCCTATTATCCCGCCATCAATTGTGTGATGAGAATTAATAAGATCAAGAGCTTGGAGGAGATCTACCTTTGTTCATTCCTTATCTAGAAGTATTAGATTGTTCGTGATTTCTCTAACAGGGTCTAGTGAAGACAAAAACCATCAAATCCTTGTAGGATATCTACATTAACTCGTTATTTATAATGAAGAGCCAAATTGTTCACAAGCTCATCAAGGTGACCTTGAAAGATGATGTCATGGAGATTTTTTGATCGAGAAGGGTACTCGTGCTAGCCAGCATATCCAGTTTAAGGCCTTTATAGTTGTTGGAGATAGCCATTTGAGTTGGTTTGAGGTATAGGGTGAAGTATAGCAAGAAGGTTAAAATAGTCATCAGTAATACATTAAAAGGGTTGATGCATCATGGATAATCAAGCTATCTATACCCCCTTCTTCCGAGGAGATCGTATAAGTACTCCACCCAAAATGCTGAGCGAATGCTTGTTTAAGCCGAAAACAAGAGAGTCCTTTAGCGAGGAGGCTCACAAACCCAATATAAGCTAGTCCAAATAGAGTTAATTCAAAAATATTGCATAGCATAGGACCATCCGTACCTTTAATCATTTTCATTTTGTGGTACCTGAGGACGTGAGGTTTCGCTCATCGTGAGAGGTGTTTTGGATACCTTTCCTAACATGTTGCTAGCAGCAACAGCTATATACCACAGTGATTCTCACTGTTCGTACAAATGATGCCATTTGGTAAAGTCTTGGCTAGAGGTTACTTCGGTAAATCTTCTATGGTAAACCTGCATGACACACAGAAGGAAGAATGAAGGAGAGAGTTTAGGATTCTCAAGTTCATTTTCAATTGAAGTGTTTTTAAGCTTAATGAATGGTAGTTTAAGCATACCTTAGAAGCATGGCGAGCTTTCTTCATATCATTTTCCTCGGTTAGATCATGAGAGTTGGTTCAGTCAGCCATGTGTACTCCACTGCGGTAGCCTTTGCTTAACCACTAGTATGAAGGCTTAAAAGAGAAGGCACGGATGTTCAGGAGGGCCTCTTACATCAATATACTAAGCAAGGATCTTGGCCTATGTAGGTGAGCAAGGTGGACAGCCTACTCAAATGCGAGCGACCACAGCCTAGCTAGCTCCCATGTTGTAAGCCTACCAATTAGAATCCCAAGGAGCTTTCCTCAAAGCTTTCTATTATAGCCCTCCTAGTGAATGCTTGGTGAGCGAAGTAAGTTTATGAATCCCTAGATTAAATACCTCAATTAGAGGTGAATTAACAAAATCAAGCAAGTTTGCCCGGTTTGTGGCACTAGGTTTGCTTGATGGCAAAATGGTAATTTTGCATCTTAGAGGGTCTTGACAATTTCCTAAAGTAAAAATGACATTTTTGAAATCAAAACCCAAGTTAATTAAGTTTTTGCTAAAGTCTTAATTACCTAGTTACTATTTGAAGGTGAGGGTAAATTTGTGAAAACTAAAAAAGTTTGGGCCGGAAGGAATTAGGCCTAGTTAAACTTGTTGAAAATGATGAGAATGTCACTATTCATTGCATTTTTAGCCCCATAATCACAGCTCTTCCTTCCTCTTTCAAATTCTTGCCAAATCTTCTCTAAATTCATGATTTCTTGAGGAAATTAGAAGGTTTTGATGTGCCTAAGTGACGAAAAGCCTACTTTGCTCTCGTTTTGTGGTTTCCAAGCTTTTTAAGAACTTTTTGTGTGTTTGGTAAACTTCAACCCGTAATGATTTCATATTTTTTAAGCTTAATTAAGCCTGGGTTTTGTCAAGTTTATGCTAAATTAGTGCCTTATTGTCTTGCCCTAAACTATCCCCACCCAATGCATTTATATACCTTCTAAGAAGTTTATAGGCTTAGGTATCATTGTAAGTCCATCAGGTGGCTTATGTCACAACCCCAGGACACTTAGCAAAAATTTGTACTTCATTTTTCTGTTTTAGTCAGGAAACATCATAAATTATTTAGGTGCCTTGTTGGAGTCTGTTTTGTGCCAAAAATTCAAGTTAAGCTAGTTTTGTATTGAACTTGAAGGCAAAAATAGAAAGAACCTCATTTACATAAAAAAAATGCAAGATACAAGTCCATGCAGGAAATACACATGCACTTATGTCCTCTTAGGCCTCCTTAACACATGCCAGGACACATGCACAAGCACACACAAGCCACACTTTATTATGTGCTTATGTACAATTTTGCCTTCAATTTTCTAGCTTTCCTAGGTACTATAATAGACCAAAATGCAACTAGTTCCCATAAAGCAACCAATGCCTACAAGCATATAAACACATGCTTGATCAAAAAGTACATTAAGTATTAGTAGTTGCCACTAATCATAAGAACATCTCATACTTGAAAGCTTATAAAATATTCAAAACAAGTAAGATGCACACTTAGTCTGGCAGTTCTTTTCCTAAAAAAAAAAAAAGACAGGGCGTGAGTGATCACACTCAACAGGGGCCAAATGTAGCACCATATACTTATATGTTCCATATACACAACTCTATACTTACACATTAAGCCTTCCATGAGCCCTACCTATATCCAAAGACATAAAAGACAAACCAAATATATAGAGCAATATACTAAACATGGTTTAATGGGTTAGCACATGCAACCAAGCAAAAAGGCACACAAACACACACACCACAAACACAGCTTAAAAACCTTGAGGCCTAACAAGCATTTCCTAGTGCTATGTTCATTTGATTAGTTAAATCTAAGTTTTTATAGCTTAAAACATAGAGCTCCAAACCCTATTCTGAACTGACTTTACCTATGAAAGAATCTTAATACTTGCTTTCTACACATATTTTAGCTAGAAACACAATAGTACACCAAGGTACCCTAGTCCCTAAACAACACCTAGTTTCACTTGGCTTCTAGCCATTTTTTAGGGCCTTTCCTTCCTCAAGAATAACTAAAACTAAACCTAAATTCAAGGGAAGAAGCAACCCTTACAAAAAACCATAGCTTTCAATAGCACAATTAAGCTTGATTCCTCCAAGCTCTTGTTAGCTTAGGGCCAAAGAAAATTCCTCCACCAAGGCTTCCATTAGAAATTTCACCTTCTCCTTCCTTGGAAATCTTATTCAGCCACCATAGGACATTAGTCTAACCTCCCTTCTACCTAGAGACCATTTTATTTAGCTAGGAAGCAACCAAACTTGGTCAAAAGGTGCTCATAGTGGAAGAAGAGCCATTTGGCCAAGACAAGTGTCCATGATTTTGACTTAAATTTCTTAATTCAGTTGCTTATCTCCTTGTTTATCTTAATTAAGCAACTTTACTTTTGTTTGCTTCACTTCCCTTACCCAATTTTTTTTTATAATTTGAGAAATTTAGTCCACAACTCTTTTCCTTAACATTTTTCCTCTTGGCATTTTAATGCACATTAACACCATATTTCGTAGACCTGGTTATATTATTTTGTTTTGACATGCTGTTCTAAATTTCTTCTTCACATTTCCCTTGAATTGTATGCTATTTTACTCCCAACCCAAGGCCTATACAAGTTTTAGGAATGACACATATGGCTTGTGTTGCTTTGGAACCTAGGAAAAGCCTAGTGGAACCCTTAGATTGTGGAATGCTTGAAATGTGGTGCTTGATTGTTGCTAGTTCAAGGTTGATTAAGGCAATGGATTTATGATTAATGCATATTTGATACCATTCATAGCTTTCTTGTGATTGAATCTATATGATTTTATAAATGGTGTTAGTTGGTGGAGGTGAAGGTTATGGTCAACAAGTATGTTTGACTACTTTGGTGTGTTGTTTGTATGCACTTAAAGCTTAGTAGGAATGGTGTATTATGCCCAGTGAATGTGTTTTGTAGGTAGGAAGAGCCTGGAGGTGTTCTATTGAGCTTCAGAGGGGTAAGGAAGCATCCCATTATGCTTATGGCACCATTCTTAGGTGCTAGGCATGAAGGGTTTAGGATGCATCGGCAAGCCCTTTTACCAACATCTAAGGGTTGTCTACTGTGGGGACATGTCACTAATGGCTGGAGATGCATCACAACTGGCTAAGCTATGAGTATGCCATGTTTTTCTTAAAGGTTCTAGCGCAGGGCCAAAGGGGAAGTGCCTAGTGTGCCTAAGGGCTTAAGGTGCCCACTGGCATTCTGGGACTTCCAAAACTCCTTTGGGACCTAGAAGTTTTCTTGAGGTTTCATGAGCTCTAAGAGCTATATACAAGAAAACTAAGTTAATTGACCATAATAAAACACCATTAGTTCGGGGCAAGGTTTAGTACCATAAAAAACTTAGTTAGGCCTCCAGGTTCGGGGTCTCTATATGGAAACCTTAGGTCACCTAGGAAGGTTCCATATAACCTAGGTATTATGAGTCTAATAATGACATTTGGTATTCCACTAAAATGAACCATGTAATGGTGGATAGTTGTGTGCCTTGAGTGAATTTTAGTGCACTTGTAGCCTAGGCAAGGTTACTTGAGGCCTAAGTGAAAACCTTGAGCCCTATTGGTAAGGTTTTATGGTAGAAGCTTAGTACACAAGTGACGAAGGCAAGCTAATGGCTTGAGGCACTATGTAAAGGCTTAGTACACCTAGTGAGCTCCTAGGAACTTGAGCTCCACTATGTTAACCTATATAACAATTAAGGGAAGGCTAAATGGTGGGCTAAGGTCATTGCATCGATAAGGTAAAGCTTACTAAGAGTGAGCTAGAGAACAAAACTCGCTAGGCATGGGTTGACGTCCGTGCAAGGACTAGGAAGAAGTAAGGTCCCAAAGGACTAACATATGCACAAATTGCATGCGCGCATAGTAGGCTTCATATATTATATATATGCATGTCCTTAGGGTTTTTCTTGTAGGTTAAAGGATCTCTTTCTAAGAGTTGTTGATTCTCATTCCCTTAGCATTCGTTGTCCAGATTTTGCATTTGTAGAGCCGATAGCCATTGACGGATGTTGAGCTAAGCTCATGAGCTGGTGTTATGTTTACTTAAATCTTTATGATTCTAGATTGTGGTTTCCTTGTTGGATGAGATATAGCACTAACTACAGTTGTTTATTTGGCTAGTAGAAGCTAGTAAAGTACAAGGGAAGGCTTTCAGAGCGTGCTACCAAGAGTTAATGCCAAGGTGGGAGCTTTGTTATGGATCTTAATAGTGTAGTTCAATCTATAGTTTTCATACACCAGTTTTCCTTTGATGTTCATGAATGAGCAGTTGACTCTAGAATCACTCTTGGGTGTGAGCATAGTCTACTTTTGCATGGATGCTTGTACATGGTTGATTATGTGTACTTAAATTCACATATAATTTGTATGCTTTGACTACTTTATAACTTGGATTTAGGTGAAAAGCTTGAGTAATGTTTTATGGTTTATGTTTTACATTTATTACCAGTTTTATGATTTAAGTCAAAGCATTACTCATGCATGGTTGCATGGTAGGTTAATTAACTATAAGCATTAAGGTTTTAACTAGTGCACATGTAATCAATTAACCAACTATAACTAGTGTGGGACATGATCCTATAGGATTCCCGAGCAGGGCCATGAAGGGCCGCGTCACTACCTGAGATGTGAAATTAGTGGGGTAGGATCTATGCACAAAATGCTTCAATCCCCGCACTTAGAGGTCGGGGAGGGTCGACCCAACCCGGCTTGGTCTTGGTTTAGTATGTCCTTCATAAAGGTAGGCTTAACTTGGCCAAGCTAATGCGGGCTTAGGATGGGCTTGGGCCATTTTTTTAAAATTTAATTTAATAAATTTATTGAAGTACTATTTTTATAAAAGGAAATAGCACCACCAGTAGAATTTCATTAACCAAAAAGGCCAGCGGTACTTATAATAATTGGAGCGTGCTTCACTTGAAATAATAGCAAAAAATTTAAAAAAAAATCAACCATTAAAAACCTAGGATCTATGCTTAACAGCATAGTTAGGCCAATTACAAACTAAGAATCAAAATGAAAAAGCAAAAAAAAGAAAAATCATTGCTTGTCCTTGGTTAGCACCTCATCATCGAAGCTCTTAAGATGTTTGTCTTGTTTTTGTATAGTAATAAGATCCTAATAATAGTTGCAAACACATAACTTTATTCCCTTTGGACTCAGTCTTACCCATTTCTCTGGTATAGCTAAAATTTCTTAGGCAATGATGGCCAATATAGGAAATCTATTTCTCTTGTTCTTTCAATTTTCCAAAATGTCAACCTCACATTTCTTTAATGAAGTGGTGAGATTATCATCAACTTCAGCCAACCTTGTGGCAGAGGGTAGGGCTATTTAGGACTTGGGTGGTAGGGTTAAAATGTGATGATAAGGCCGATGTTGAACGATGGCCCGCTTGAGGCTCTATTGATCTTAGTTTATCTGCATGGTGCACACAACATAATTTGTAAAACTCATGCAATTGATTGTTAGCGGTAGCAAATAATCTAAGAACATTTATCTAGGCTTGCTTTAAGAATGTGTGAAAATATACCTTAATTAACTGATTTGTACATGAAATTTTTACATCTGGATCAGGTATAAATGAAACTCAGAAGATTGGGGGAATTTCTTAGAAATATGAAACCCACTTATTTTTCATGGGATCAATGACATCCTTAAAAAATTCATCATCTTTGTACTAATGGAAAACATAAAAAAATATTTACAAAGTATTGGAACACTGTGTGCATAGTTGTGTAGTAAACACTAAAGAAACAACCAATTGCTTCATGAAAATGCTTTAGTAACTCTTCATTTGTAACATTTGTCCCACATGGCATCGCTTGGTGCTTCTAAACTGTGTCTTATATTTATAAAGCATGTCAAAAGCATGGCATACAAATATGTGTCAGTCAACATTGAAAAAGATAAGTTAGACCATGGAGGACAATCCAATTTAAACCTTTCCTAACTAAGAATCAAGTTATTTTCAATGGAAAAAGCTTTAAACTCACGAGACATTTTGGGCCTCATTTTCAGAAAAATTATTGCACTCTAAATTGGGGTGATTTTGGTTCGTAAAAGTTGTAGCCCTCGTTGAACACACAAATTTAAAGTATGACATAAACAATAAACATGGAAAAATGCACATTCTAAAGGTGGTTTCAGCTCTTTTTTAATTCCCGTACCACAAAATCATTGCTGGAAGCATTGTCATATGAGATGGACAAAACATTTTCCACACAAAAAATTTTAGGCAAAGTATCCAAAATGCATGAAATGATATTCCAGCGAATATGACTTGATTCCATACAATTTAATGCAATTATGCATTATTGAATTACCCAATTATTATGAATCCAATGTGCAATAACACAATAATGATTTTGACCTATAGGAGATGTCTATATGTAACTTGTAAATGCAACACAATGATCAATAGGTAGAAAAATATGGTTGAAAATCAGATTTTATATATTCAAACAATTCAAAGTTCTCTTTTCTGGAATTCTCCTAAATGTCTTTTTATAATTAAGGTTCAAGTTTTGAACAATAAAAGTTTCTAGATGTTGATCCTCAACTTGTTTAAACAATTTCCCAATAAGCACCATCCAATTAATTAAAGCTTGTCTACAAGGTTCTAAGTTATATAAAAAATAACTGGTCAGTTAGTGGTTCTAAATCCTGTTAATTGCGTTTGTCCAGTAGAACTCCTGACCTCACCCGGACAAAGATCTATATAAACATTCTCCATATGGCATTTCAATGTTCACATCCCAAAGATGAGTTTATGTGCCAAATTTTTTCTACGATGCTTGCACTTTGCATACCTCACTTCAGCTTTCCACATGAGATTGTAGCGCTCCTACATCCAAGATGAAGTCTTCTTGGATCTATCCTGTGGATGCTCGAGATGCTGCTTTTGTTGTATTGGTTATGACCCATCTTCTCCATCCAGTGCAGTCACCAACACCCTCACCCGGACAAAGATCTATATAAACATTCTCCATATGGCATTTCAATGTTCACATCCCAAAGATGAGTTTATGTGCCAAATTCTTTCTACGATGCTTGCACTTTGCATACCTCACTTCAGCTTCCCACATGAGATTGTAGCGCTCCTACATCCAAGATGAAGTCTTCTTGGATCTATCCTGTGGATGCTCGAGATGCTGCTTTTGTTGTATTGGTTATGACCCATCTTCTCCATCCAGTGCAGTCACCAACACCTCTGCCACATCCACATCGTTGTTGGAAAATTGTTGCTTAAGCCCTATATCGATATTTACCATGTCGATTTTGTCATCATCAGCATCATCTCAAATGTGGATCCCTCAGGTCATTCAGGGGTGGCAATGGAAAAATGATCCCAAGTTGGTATGAGATGAGGAACTTTTCACACCATTGCAAGCATTTTCTCTTGATGCCATTAGTGGAAATAAGTGCGAAATTAAGAAAAGACTAAAATGAGATTAAAAAGAAATTAACTTGACATTAATGAAATATTTGAGAATTATAAGTGAGTTGGAGAGCATGTTGTGGATGTAGAAGAGAAATTGTAGATGTAGAAGAGAGATTGTAGATGTTGGTGTGAGAAAGAGTGGAATTGGGCTTCTCCATTTATAAGGGAGCCAAAATTTTTATTTCCCTAAAATATCCTTAAAAACTAACCCTTTCTAGGGGTTGGAGGGGGTAAAATGGACTTTTGGGCTAAAGACACGTTTCTAGCCATTAAGGACTTTTCTTATAATTCTCTCCTGTTTTTGAATTTCGGCTGACTCTTCTGCTTCTCTAATGTTTGGCCCGGTTAGGCCGGAGACCAAATGACCTGGGACGATCCATGCTTGAGCTCGGGCTTCGGCTGGTTTCTGAGCACCCTAGTAAACTATGCCAAACTTTAAGGGAAAAACAAAAATGGGCTCACACTCCCTTTTTCATTTTTCTTTACTTAGCTAAAACACGTCAATGCCCATGAGTTAACATGTATCCACTGGGCATAGAGCAAAACTTGGACGTTTAAACTATGTGAGGTATTAAGTCCGTATAGCTGTAACTAAACATAGTTTTTGATGTTAGTGTTAGGGAGCGTAGATGCATGTCGATAAAGACCTTGTGGAGCCAATTAGTATTTCATTTCAGATTTTTTTTTTTTATGGTTGTTTGTATGTCTGGTTCGTTCTCTCACTTTAGTAAATACAATCATCTTGGGGTTTTATTAGCCCTTTAGTAAAGATTGCTAGCCGATAACATCGTCATTGGTGGGAGGGTGGTATTTATGTTATTATGCACGGTTTTAGTTGGCAATAGAAATTTTAGCAAATAAATAAATTCATTAAACTACTTGGTGTCTAAACTAGGAGTAATTTCAATTTTTGCATATTCAGAAACAAGCAAAATTTGCAGCTTATTAGCAAGTGAATGTAGCATATCTTTATTGTTCTTTTAAGGGAAAAAGGGCTGTGAGAACAATAATAACAACATTACTTATAATATAATCATAATATACAATATGAGAATAGAAGCTAATAAGTATTATTATTTATTTTTTCATGCTTGAACCATTATTTTTCAAATTGGAAAAGGTCCATTTACTCATTCTTGTTGCATGTATGACCCAAGCGAAGGAGAGAATAGGGTTTTAAACCTTTATCATGTCTTAAAAATCTTCCCGGCTAGAAAATGCCTGCAAGAAAAAGTTTCGATGATTTGCAATTGGAACTTCTAACAATGCTACCATGGAAACAGCTCTTAGTACTAAAAACGAGACATTTTTCAATAGCTAAATTTTCAATGACCTGGCTATTGGAAAAAGGGAGAAAAATGGGAGATTAGTTTCCAACGGCCTGCTTGTTGGAAATTTATATCAGCATTATTCCTATTGACATAGCCGTTGGAAATTTCCAACACGTTGGGCCGATGGCAAGTTTCTAACAGCTTGGCTATTGGAAATTTCAAAATTTTATCTACTAATATGTTGGCTGTTAGAAATATATTGTACACATTATACACACACACACATACACACACACACATACACACACACATTTATAATATATTTTACACATATTTATGATATATTTTACCTAAAAATTTCAAAAAACAAAAATAAAAAATGAATACACACACACAAATATATATATGTGTGTGTAAATATATATAATATATATATGATACTATATGTTATATATCATATTGTCATAGTATATATATACAGACACGCGCGCACACACACATATATGTATATATAATAATAATAATAATAATAATATATGACAAATCCTGCTATTAATAATTTTGTGCCTTGGGGATCTGCCTTTCCTTGTGATTTATAAGCAGTATCACATATAGTCATTTCTTATAATATGCTAATTATTTTATATTGTGTACATCCATCTATATTCCATTCTATTATTCCATTTCTATCAAATGTTACTTGATTAATATAAGGTTCTTCATATTGTATGTCTAGAGGTGTTGGATTTGGATAGTGAGTTTTTGTTACAAATATTCTTTTAGTCTTTATACCCTTAATCTTATTTATTGAGTTTGGTTCATTTTGGAACTGTTCTTCTAATATATCTATATCATTTTTTGTTATCATATTTATTGAATTTGATGTTCAAACCATCCTAAATCAGAAATGAAATCAAAAAATAAAGAAATAATGATTCAAGAACCACAGATAAATATAATATTAAATTTTCATTATCATAAATGGCATGTTTTTATAAACCTAATAACTAATAATGAATATCATATAAAAGCAATTGCATTAGTAGATACTGGTGCTGACCAAAATTGCATCCAAGAAGGATTAATACCTACTAAGTATTACGAAAAAACTACTGAAGAACTCCACTCTACAAACAATGCAAAATTAAATGTTAAATAAAAAATTAATAATGTTAAAATTTGTAACTCTAGAGTTTGCTTCAAAATGCCTTTCATTCTAATAAAAAATCTAAATACAAATAAAGTTTTAGGAACACCATTCATTACATCTTTATATCCGTTTCAAGTAACTCCATTTGAAATAAAATTAGAAGCTCTAGAAAAAGAATTAATATTTCCTTTTGCTTTTCCTATTAAAAAAAGTATAAGAATGATTCAAGATTAATATATTCAATCTATAAAAGTGATTCAAAGTAAAGAAAAGCATTACAAATTTTGTAAAGAAGAAATAAATTTCATACACTTAGAGGAAAAGTTAAAGGAATCTACTATTCAAGAAAAAAAAAATAAAGCATATGGAAAATAAATTTTCTCATTATATTTGTGCTCTGATTCTAAATGCTTTCTGGAAAAGAAAAAACACATATAGTCAATCTTCCATACATGAAATGATTTGATGAGAAGTTAATTCCAACAAGATCTAGAGCAATCCATATGAACGGAGAATTAGAAAAACTCTATATTAAAGAAATCTTAGAATTACAATCTAAAGGATTAATTCAAAAGTCAAAGTCTCCATGGTCATATTTCGCATTTTATGTAATGAATGCTACTGAATTAGAAAGAGGTGCTCCAAGGTTAGTTATAAATTATAAACCATTAAATAAAGTTTTAGAATAGATAAGATATACTATACCAAACAAAAGAGACGTGTTAAAAAAATTACATAATGCAAAAATATTTTTAAAATTTGATATGAAATAAAAATTTTGGCAAATTCAAATAAGTGAAAATGATAGATATAAAATTGGATTCAATATTCCATTTGGTCATTACGAATGGAAAGTAATGCCATTTGGGTTAAAAAAATGCCCCTTCAGAATTTCAAAATATAATGAATGATATTTTGAATCATATTCAAAGTTTTTCAATAGTATATATTGATGATGTTTTAATCTATTCAAATGCTCTAAATCAATATTTTTATTTTTTAGAAAATTTTATAATGTTACAAAAAGCAATGGTTTAGTAGTATCACAACCTACGATGAAATTGTTTCAAACACAAATCAAATTTTTAGGTCATAATATACACCAAGGAATGATTACACCAATTTCAAGATCTTTAGAATTTACTTCAAAATTTCATGATGAAATAAAAGATAAAAATCAATTACAAAGATTTTTAGGTTGTTTAAATTATGTATCTGATTTTTTCCAATACATTAAAAATTATTTGCAAACCTTTGTATCAAAGACTTAAAAAGAATCTTCTAGCATAGACTGAAGATCAAACAAAAATAATTAAACTAATAAAAGAAAAAATTAAGTTTCTTCTGTGTCTAAATCTCCTTTATCCAAATGCGTTTTTAATAGTAGAAACTTATGCATCGGATATAGGTTATGGCAGAATCCTTAAACAACGTCTCCTAGGAAGTATTCTATAAAATTTAATAAGATTTCATTCAAGGTTTTGGAATAATGCTCAAGTAAATTACTCTAAGGTCAAAAAAGAAATTCTTTAAATTGTTTTGTGTATATTAAAGTTTGAAGATGACTTATATCTTAAACGATTCCTATTAAGGATGGATTGTAAATATGCCAAAGAAATACTAGAAAAGGATTTTAAAAATTTAGTTTCAAAATAGATTTTTGCCAGATGGCAAGCTTTACGAAGCAATTTTGATTTTGAAAAAGAGCGTATTATTAAAGGAATGTCAAATAATCTTCATGATTTTCTTTCTCATGAGTTTTTACAAGGAAAAGTCCAGAAGACATAGCTACAAATCCAAATACGACAACTAAAAAGAAATTGGCTAAAAACTCATTTACAGTCTTATCGCAAAAATCTGATGATTCAAAAATATTGCCGTGAAATTATTTGACAGTGGTAAAAGGTGATTCAAAAGAGGGTTCTTCATTTGGACCTCATTGAACGAATAAAAAGATGACTCCATCTTATTATACTAAGAATAATACCTTACCAATACTGATTATGGAACCTGAGTACTTCAATACTCAGAATTCTTTGACTTAAAATAATTTTGATCAAATAATTAAAAGGATTTTCCCTGAAGGGATGATATTGCATCCTGAACATCCATTCAAAACCAGAGAATTTTATGAACAAATTTTCATTGATATAGATTCAGTTAAGATTACCCATAATTTTGATAAAAAGGATTCTTAAAAAATTGCTTATTCAAAATGTAGAATTTTAAAAGTATTAAGTCCAAGTGATTTCCAACAACCAATATGGTTTTATAAAATTTTTTTTGTCAAATAAAAACAACCATCCTTTACTTATACTGATTACACTAAAGCATGATATAATGCTTTCTATATCATAACTTTTACTCATTCGTGGTTTTTCTCTTTCAATAAAAGTCTAGGCCATAATTTTCCAAATTGGATTTAGTTTTAGTGGGACTTCTTTGGTTTGATCAGAGAAGCCTTACCCCAAGAAATTAAACTTGGTTTCAATGAGTATTTAAAAAAGTATCCTAATTCAATAAAGAACTATGATTGATTATTAAATTTCTTCATAACCTTTAGTATTCCCTAGATTGCCTCATAGACTTTTTGCCATTGATAAAGACGATATTGGGTTCTCCCAATTATGAAGAGAATTTAAATAAAATGGTGGGATGGTTTCCCAATGGCTCAAGCTAAACAAGAAAGAGTCATGCAAAGGCTAAAAAATAGACGAATAAATGCGATGATTTAAAATTCTCTTATGAGTTCTGCACATATGAACTTCTTGACTAATAAATCCAAGATTCAAGGTCACTTGGCATTAGCTTCTTCAAAATCAGAATATAAGAAATTAATCAAAGACTTAGCCTCTCAGTTTGATTCGCACTTTGATCAAGAAGAAGATATGGTGCCAACATCGTCACAACTAGGTTCAAAACAAGATGATTGCTATAATATGAAATTTTCTCAAGACCCATTATGCTGATTACAAAGGAGAATAATTGGAAGATTTTCAGACAGGTGGATCGTTTCAAAACAAATTTGTACTCACTAAAAATTTCTATACACCTCAAAAAAGCTGAAGACAACGTTGATCAAAGCCTGGCTAAAGAGATAAGTTATTATTTCCCATCCAATCAGAAGAAGATAGAAGGAATCTATTACCTCTGATTTAACAACACTGGGAATACCATTATCATAAAAGGAATGAAAAAGACATTTGGACTTGATCGCCAATTAAATCTGAAAGAGAAACACCCATAAATTCTCAATAGGAATGAGACTCCATGAAGCATAAACACGCATGGTGCCTTCAAAAGAAGTTCTTAATGTAGTAGTTTGTCTCATGCTATTACACCATCATAATAACATTCAGAGACACCCCTATTCAGAATGTCATATATTTTTTTTCCCTCAAGACAAGGCTTTTGGAGGGCATATGCGAATCCATTATAGAAACAAAATAATTTGCAAAGACTCCAAGAAGAAGATAAAGACCATCACTTATGAAAGAAGACATAAGAAAGACACACTCAGAAAACAAGAAAACACTCAAAAGATTCCTGACACACTTGAAAAAGAAGAAAGCACTTAAAAGATTCCCGATGCACTCAGAAAATAATGAAGGATGGCTTTAGCAATGACATCAGCCGAACTTCAAAGGTTTTCAAATCTAAAAGAACCCTGCCTATAAATAAATGTAAAATAGTTCGTTAAAGGCTGGCTTGAAAATAGCTCTTCTCTCTCTCTACTTGTTATTAAAACTCTCTCTCATCTTTCTTTGTTTCATAACCACAATCCTGTATCACATCATTTGGTATCATATATACAAATATATCATATATATAGAGCCCAGCCCATACATATATAACCCTAAACCTAGCCCATATATACATAATAACCTAGCCCTAAACCCACCTCTCCCATCCAACAGCTTCTTTCAGTTCTGTCACCTCTCACCTTTCATCTCTCTCAGAACCCCTCGCCTCCCCTCACCTTTCTCATCCATCCACCTCGTTGTCTGAATCACTCTCGTCATTCCCACTTTATCACTCACTCGCTGGTAGCCTCGTCGCTCTCTATCGTTCAATAGCTAACCACTGCTCGAATCACTCTCGCCGCTCTTCGCCTCTCCTTGGCCTTCTTGCCATCACGATTCGTTTGCCATCGCGGTTCGCCCACATCCTCGCTGTCCTGAGCCTCCTCAGCTGCCACCTCACTGCTTGAAGCAGTTCTTTGTCCACCTCAGTCCTCGGTCTCTTTGCTTGTCACCTGCCAACGTCCTCAGTCTCTTTAGTGTAGATTTAATTGCGAATTGTTCTGCAGATTTGATTTTTGAAATTTTTTAATTTTTGTGTAGATTTGATGAATATGGATTGTTGCCTGCATTTGATTAAATTTTTAATTTTCTATGAATGGCTTTTATTAATTTGGATTGTTGTTTAGATGAATTTTTGATGAATTTTTGGAATTTCTGATGACTTTTCTGATGAATTTTGTGATTTTGTGAATTTTTGATGAATCCCTATGAATTTTGTGATTTTTTTAATCTTGTGAATTTTGTGATTTTGTGTTTATGTTGACTGATTTTGTGATTTTAGAAAATATATTTTTGTAATAATATAAATTATAATTTTGTGACTGCTTTTTTGGGATAACGTAACCTATAATTTTTGTAAATATATAATTTAAAATATTTTATGGTAAATATAAAATATATTATCAGGGGTTATATATGTGTTTTTGCTTTTTAGAAAAGAGCCGTTGGAAATTTTTATTGACTTGAGCTATTGGTATATTTTCAACAGGTTAGGCCATTAGAATTTCCAATGGCCAACAATTTCAAATAAGACTATGTGGTTCGGCTATTGAAAATTTTTAATGGCTTATATTCTAGCAGCCAAAATTTGGGCTGTTGGAAAATTTTTTTTCCAGCAAGTGATTTACTAACGTGCCAGTTTCCAATGACCTTGTTTTGGAAGATTCAAATTTCCAACATGAGGCCATTGGAAATCAGTTTTTTTGTAGTAGTGAAAAAAAGGTCTCCTAATGACAGCCACAATGGCAATTTAAAGACAGCATCCCATTGGAAAATTGGCCAATTTCTGACGAAATGTCTTCAGAAAGTTGACCAACCATCTCCCGATGGCAAGCCACCGAAAGATGGCCAATCATTTTCTAACGGCAAAGCTTCACAAAGGTGGTCAACCATCTTCCTATAGAGAGCCATTAGAATGATAGCCCATCACCATTAGAAAATTGGCCAGCCATCTTCTAACGGCTCCCCAATGAAACTCTCTATTTTAAAAAACAAATAGTGAACGAAATTAGGAAGAAAGAAAGAAGAAAGAGGTGGCGTTGAAAAAGGATACGAACAATATGGCATGGAAAAGAGAGAGGAAGAGGGAGAGGAAGAAAAAGCAGAGGAGAGAGAAAAAGAAAAAGAAGTTATTAAAGTAAAAGAGGGAGAAGAAGAAAAAGGAAAAGAAAAGGAAATTATAGAAGTAGAGGAGGAAGAAAAAGAAAAAGAAAAAGAAGTTATAGAAGGAAAGGAGGAAGAACAAGAAGAATATGGTGAGAGTTATAGACGGAGAAAGAAAATAAATGGTGAGAAAGTGGAAGGAAAGAAGAAGATGGAGGAGAAAAGAAAGAAAAATTGGGGGATGGCTATAGAATTTTGTGTGAAAGAAAGAGATGTGTGGAGGGTGAGAGTAAAATTGAGATTTTGGTGGAGAATAGAGCATTTTAAAATGGTAACATGAGAAATTTAACTTTTTTAAGAAGAGATGTGGGCTAAAAATCTTGAATTTTCCGTAATTTGAATGTTTTTTACGGGTGTAAAAAATGGAGGAAAATTTTTTATTTCCCAGACGGCTAACCCAATTTTTTAAAGTGAAGTTTAACCTTTCAGGCTGGGAAAAATGGGGGAAAAAGTGAAGAAGTTTACCGATCACTTCTCGATATCAGAAATTGTGCCGTGGGAAGATATGCTTTTTCTAGTTGTGAATTTTAGTCTTTCACACTTAAGCAAAACCAGGGCTGTTACAAAGCTTTCTTCATTTATACTATTTGTTCCATACAACAAAACTTAAAAAACCTAATAGCAAACGAAACCCCTCTTACATATAGTATATTCTTCCTGTAATTATTGGTCGGGAGAATCGTAATGAGGCAATTAAGTTTGCTGGGCTGAGCAACAAAAACAATACACTGGTTGATCAACTTCTGTCCCAGTATAACGTAAATCATCTTCTAGTTGACCGTTATCATCAATAAAAGGACCTCGATCACCTTCAACATGATGAACTGAAGCAAATTTTTTACCAAGAATTGAACCCGAGTTTCCACTAACAGCCATTTCATCATCAACCCCTTCCTCATCAATATTACCTGAACCAATAATTTGTATCAATTCTCGTAGAGGTAGGCAAGATCCATAATAATATCCTCTATCATTTCTGCAAATTGTATCACATTCATTCCCGTCATCATCAGTGCAAATGTCTTCATCTCTAAGTTTGAAAAACCTTGTACAATCAATAGCTACATGATCACAAGAATGGCAGATGAGATTAGTTTAACTTATGGTAGTAGTTGCATCAATTCATCAAGTACTTATAATATAAATTACATAAAAAAATTCGGTTCGGTTTGTTTTACAGATGGGTTAACTCATTAGTAGTGCTTATTATTTTTGTATATAGTGATTATTTACTTAATTAAAATCATACACTTTGAGAAGTCTAAAAGCTGTTTTGAAAAGAAATCTTGTAAAAGGTATTTTTTTAAAAATTTTATTTTTTAGGATAGGAAAGTTAAAAAATCTATAAAAATTTAATTATTTCCTAGGAAGATATTAGTAAAGTGATTATTACGTCTATATAATGTTGTATTTCAAAGAAATTAGTTCCGAAAAATGAAGTGATATGAAAATAATTTAGTGTTGTTGCAACTCAGTGTCGAAAAAAACAGTTGAGTTGCATATTAACAAACTTTGCAGACACAGATAGCAGTTTCTTGAAGGCTTCTTTTGAACATGTATTTTTTCCAAACTAATTGAAAAATAAATGAATTTCAAGAATGCATAGTTTTTTACAAAAAGCAAAATGAATTTAGAAATTTAGAAGTGTCAATTATAAAAAAAGAAATATATTACACTAAATAAATACAATATAACAGAATATGTTTGTTCTATTTCCTGTGTGTGCACGCATTTTTGTAAGAGGAAGAGAAAGGGAGAGTTTTAACCTTAACAATTAAATTAGGACTTACTTTCTTGGGTACTTCCTTGGGCTGAGCGAGAAAACCAATTCCCCATTATCTGTGCCCGCTGCCCAAACGTAAATGGTTTTTCCTTTTGGATTTGTTCTTTAATGGAGCTGCTCCGAGGCCCTAAGTTCACTGGCATATGACTTGCTCCAGAAACAGTCCCTGCCATAATGTCATTCCTGGTTAAGCCTATCCTTATATATAATGTTATATAAGATCTCATAAATAGGTATGTTCAACTATGTGATCTTCTCTCTAACTAAGTTAGCCGGGTTACCTTCAAAGAAAAAATTCAGACCATATCTGGCTGTTTAATCATCAGAAATGTTGTGAGGCCATTTCTGATGGCTAAGCCGCCAGAAATGTCGTTGGACAATATTTGATGACAAAGCGATCGAAAATATTCACTACAAGAGAACCTGATGTTTCATGTTGATTTTTGTGCTGCAAGCTAGCAGGAATCAGGAGGAAGAATTTCAAATGATGGCCAATATGAGTGCCAAGAATAACACGCAATCTCCCTAGTGTCAAGCTTTTTTTTTCACAAAAAGGAGCTTTCAAGTGGCCAGCCATCGGGATACCTTCGACATGTTTCCTGGGGGTCAGCCGTCGGAATACCTCCGGCATGTTTTCCGGCGGCGGACCATTGGAAGTTCTTCGGCACGATTTCCGGCGGCCCACTATTGGAAGACCTCCAGACCCATTTCTGGTGGCTGCCATCGGTAGACCTCCAATCCAGGAGGCCTCATCAGGCCTTTTTCTGACAGAAGTTTTTCCGAAGGCAAGCTATCTGAACTTTTTACCAGTGAACGTATATCCGGCATACTTTTTCTGACGTTAGCAATTGGTAATTACCACCAGAAAAAGGGGAGGGGGGAGGGAGGGGTTAGAACTCTAACCTCGCTGGGCAAACATCAGACAGAAGATGCATAGAAGTGTGACGTAGGTTGTAGTGATGCAAAACAACTTGGTCATGCCCCTGTTGATCTATCAATGAGTAAAAATTTTGCCTTTCTTGTTAGATTATTGATGATGAATTAGGAGTTTACCTATATCCAACTATATATAGTAGAAGGCTTATGAAGAAAATGAATAACTTGGAAAATTCGACTTAAAATTTCAATTGTATATCTTGGATTTTCCTTTCAAGATAAAACAAAATGAAAGGAAGTGCATGGTTAGTCGCATCCTGAGAACATTGTCTTTTAGCTAAATAAATTAAATTTAATGTAACAACTTCACCTAGTCCTATTATTCTTTTAACCTTGAAGAATTAGGACACGTTCAAATAGTTGTTACCTAAGCTACCGTGCACCATATATAAGACAAGGAGCAACTTTATTTTCCAGACAAAAGCTTTTGGTTGATTCAATGTTCTGCAAATGCACAAAAGCGTTTGACACGTATGAAGTTCTACAAATGAAACAATCGAGATCATACTTATTATCATAGTGTACTATAAGACAAGTAGCAACTTTATTTTCAAGACAAAAGCTTTTGGTAGCTTTGAAGGCTTTTGAAGAAAACGAATAACTCGGAAAATTTGATTTAAAATTTGAATTTTAATCCATATATATCTTGGATTTTCTTTTCAAGATAAAACAAAATGAAAGGAAATGCATGGTCGGTCGCATCCTAAGAACATTATTTTTTAGCTAAATAAATTAAATTTCATGTAACAACCCCAATTGGTTCTATTTTTCTTTTAATCTTGAAGAATTTGGACACATTCGAATGGTTACCTGAACTACTATGCGGTACATATAAGATAAGGAGCAACTCTATTTTCAAGATAAAAGCCTTTGGTAGGTTCAATGTTTTGCAAATGCACAAAAGCTTTTGATAGGTATGAAGTTCTACAAATGAAACAATTGAGATCCTACTTGTTGTCATCTATTGTACTATAAGACAAGTAGCAGCTTTATTTTCAAGACAAAAGCTTTTCGTAGCTTAGAAGGCTTTTGAAGAAAATGAATAACTCAGAAAATTCGATTTAAAATTTGAATTTTAATCCATATATATCCTGGATTTTCTTTTCTAGATAAAACAAATTGAAAGGAAGTGAATGGTCGGTCGCATCCTTAGAACATTTTTTTTTTAGCTAAATAAATTAAGTTTCATGTAACAACTCCACCTAGTTCTATTTTTCTTTTAATCTTGAAGAATTTGGACACATTCGAATGGTTATTACTTGAACTACTATGCAGTATATATAAGGCAATAAGCAACTCTATTTTCAAGATAAAAGCTTTTGGTAGGTTCAATGTTTTGCAAATGCACAAAAGCTTTTAACAGGTATGAAGTTCTGCAAATGAAACAATTGAGATCCTACTTGTTGTCATCTATTGTACTATAAGACAAGTAGCAACTTTATTTTCAAGACAAAAGCTTTTCGTATCTTAAAAGGCTTTTGAAGAAAATGAATAACTCAGAAAATTTGATTTAAAATTTGAATTTTAATCCATATATATCCTGGATTTTCTTTTCTAGATAAAACAAATTGAAAGGAAGTGAATGGTTGGTCGCATCCTTAGAACATTTTTTTTTAGCTAAATAAATTAAGTTTCATGTAACAACTCCACCTAGTTCTATTTTTCTTTTAATCTTGAAGAATTTGGACACATTCGAATGGTTATTACTTGAACTACTATGCAGTATATATAAGGCAATAAGCAACTCTATTTTCAAGATAAAAGCTTTTGGTAGGTTCAATGTTTTGCAAATGCACAAAAGCTTTTGACAGGTATGAAGTTCTGCAAATGAAACAATTGGGATCCTACTTGTTGTCATCTATTGTACTATAAGACAAGTAGCAACTTTATTTTCAAGACAAAAGCTTTTCGTAGCTTAGAAGGCTTTTGAAGAAAATGAATAACTCAGAACTTTTGATTTAACATTTGAATTTTAATCCATACATATCTTGGATTTTCTTTTCAAGATAAAACAAAATGAAAGGAACTACTTGGTCGGTCGCATCCTAAGAACATTGTTTTTTAGCTAAATAAAATAAATTTCATGTAACAACAACACCTAGTTCTATTTTTCTTTTAATCTTGAAGAATTTGGACACATTCGAATGGTTATTACCTGAGCTACTATGCGGTATATATAAGACAAGGGACAACTATGTTTTCAAGATAAAAGCTTTTTCTAGGTTCGATGCTTTGCAAATGCGCAAAAGCTTTTGACACAGATGAAGTTCTACAAATGAAACAATAGAGATCCTACTTGTTGTCATCTATTGTACTATAAGACAAGTAGCAACTTTATTTTCAAGACAAAAGCTTTGGCAGCTTTCGAGTTCTACAAATGCACAAAAGCTTTTGAACATATGAAATTCGGGTAAATTGCACGCGTTACCCCTAACCTTTTAATTCTGTTTCTGTTATAACCTCAACCTTCATTTTGTTCGTTACGCCTCCCTAACGTGGCTAAAACGTTCCATTTTGAACCTTTTTTGGATGGAATCCGTTATATTGGATGGAAAATGACACATCAACATAAGATTGTAGGGAAAAATATTTGTTTTAACCCTTGTAAACATTTTCATTGCCAAAAAAAGCCATAACATTTTCAAATCTCCCTCTCCTCCCTTCCCGACGGTGCCATCTCCGGCGGCCCCATCTTCAGCCTTCCTCTCCTCCCTCTCCTCCCTCTCCTGCGACAACCTTGTACTCCATTCGCTCACCCACTCCTCCGATTCCCTCTCCCCACTGCCATCGAGATACCTCTTCCGATTCCCTTCCCTGATTCCCGTCGCGATACCCGTTCACTGTCGCGATTTCCCTTCCTCAGTTCCTGTTCGAGTCGAAAGGAAAATATGGGATCGGGAACGCGTTCTGGCAAGACGAAAGTGATCCTTATGGTGGAACTAATGGAGTTCAAATGTTAGATTTTCTAGACAAGCCATGGAAGCCACTCACCAGAAAAGTCAATGCCCCCGCCGCCGTTCTCAGCCCTTACAGGTAATATGGAGTAATTTCAATCACGATAAGTTACCTCCATTAGTATTATTTACTAATTTTGTGATTAAGAAAGGTAATCTGTTTTCTCTTCTATGGCAAGTTGCTGATTGGGATGCGTTTATTAGTCCTCATATTTTTCCTTGGCTGGCGATGGCGAAATCCTAACGAGGATGTGATATGGCTATGGGGATTGTCCACCTTATGCGAAACTTGGTTCGCTTTTTCTTGGCTTCTCGATATTCTCCCCAAGTTCAATCCCATTAACAGAGCCACCAACCTCACTGCCCTGCACGAGAAGTTCGAGCAGCCATCGCCGTCTAACCCCACCGGCCATTCCGACCTCCCTGGCGTCAACATCTTCGTCTCAACGGATGACCCTGACAAGGAACCGCCGTTGGTCACTGCAAACACCATTCTGTCGATTCTTGCCGTCTAGTACCCAGTGGAGAAAGTGTCCGCCTACATTTTGGATGACAGTGGCGCCATTCTCACTTTCAAGAGCGAGATAGGTTGCACCCAATCCGCCTTTATTTAATGTTATTTGGTGAATCGGGTAAGCTAACGGAGAAGAAGGTGAATGAATCAGGGATGGAGTACATGGTTGTCGAAGGAGAGGGAGGTGGACAGAGGTGGATTTTAGAGCCAAATCTGGGTGTTATGACGAATCGGGTAAGGCTAGAGAGGGAAGGGAGAACGGTGGCGGCGTGGAGAGGAAGGGAAAGCTGCCGCTGTGGAGGTTGGAAGGCCGGAGAGCGACGACGGTGAGGGGAAGGCCGAAGAGTGACGACGGCGAGGAGAAGAGATGAGAGTGGCGGCAAGTGAGAGAGGAGAACAGCTGAGAGGTTGTTCCAAGAGGGAGGCGAAGATGACGAGGAAGAAGCATGAGGGGTTTTTTCCTAGATTTGAAATTTTTAAAGCTTTTTTTGGTAAAGAGAAATATTTACAATGGTTAAAACAAATATTTTCCCCTACAATCTTATGTTGATGTATCATTTTCCATCCAATATAACGGATTCCATCCAAAAAAGGTTCAAAATGAAACGTTTTAGCCACATTAGGGAGACGCAACGAACAAAATGAAGGTTGGGGTTAGAACAGAAACAGAATTAAAAGGTTGGGGGTAACGTGTGCAATTTACCCTATGAAATTCTATAAATAAAACAATCAAGATCCTTCTTACTGTCATCTAGTGTGCCAAAGTCAGGTATCCCTTGCTACAAAAAGCTATATATGCCCTGGTACTGGTAGGAAGAAGACTACGGCCATATTTTCAAGCTCACCCAATCATCGTCCGAAGTAGTCTACCTCTACGAGACGTCATGAGGAAAGTTGATCATTCGGGAAGGCTTTCCAAATGGTGTATAGAGCTTGGTGAGCACGACATTACTTATGAACCTCGGAAAGCCATAAAGGCTCAAGCGTTGGCAGACTTCATTGCCGAAGTACCCATCACCGAGGACAGCCATTCGGATCCTGGCGAAGATGAGCCAGAATGGACTTTGTATGTAGATGGAGCCTCAGGGTCCGAACACTTGATGAAGTGATGAAGGCCATATTAGAGGCCCTGAAGGTCTAGAAGTGATGAAGGCCATCAAGTTTAGCTTTAACGTCACCAACAATATGGCTGAATACGAAGCTCTCATTGCAGGGTTGCGCCTAGCCAGAAAAATTGGTGTAAGAAACATGAAAGCCCACAGCGATTCCCAGCTGGTAGTTCGGCAAACAGCAGGGGACTATGGGGCGAAGGACCCGACCTTGGCAAAATACCATGAACTGGTAGCAAAGCTTATCCGAGAATTTAACACCGTGCGAATTGAAAATGTGCCTCGCCGAGATAATGCCGAGGCAGATTGCTTGGCAAAATCAAAAACATGCATCGAGGTGCTAAACCACCCGAGCATCGCAGTGCTAAGCATAGTAACTTCGGGAAAAGGCTGGAAAGATCCGATAAAAAGATATCTCGCAACCGGTGCACTCCCCGAAGACCCCAACGAAGCGGCAAAAGTACGAAGATGCTCCGGTCGTTTCTTCCTAATTGAAGAAGAATTATATCGGCAAGGATATGCAAATCCACTGCAGAGGTGTGTCGGCGAAAAGGATATTGAAATGATCCTCGAAGAAGTTCACGAAGGTGCTTGTGGTTCGCACATTGGAACCGACGCCCTGGCAGCAGTGATACTTCGCCAAGGATACTTTTGGCCTACCCTAAGAAAGGACGCAAGGCAGTTCATCCAGAAATGCGGTAATTGCCAAAGACACGCGAGTATCCAAAGGACACCCTCGGAATTGGTAACTTCGACCGACTATCCCTGGCCCTTCGTAGTTTGGGGCATAGACCTCATTGGGCCACTCCCGACAGCACCTAGAGGCGTGAAATTCTGCGTAGTCGCAATGGACTATTTCTCTAAATGGGTCGAGGCAGAACCCTTGGCGACTATCTCGGCAAAAGATGTGCAGAAGTTCGTATGGAAGAACATTGTATGCAGATTTGGCATACCAAGGGTGCTAGTAGCCGATAATGGGTCCCAGTTCGCAGGTAAGGGGTTCCAAGAATTTATCAACAACCTCGGAATAAAAATACACTTCGCTCCAGTAGCTCACCCCCAAAGCAATGGGCAAGTAGAGGTATCTAACAGGACCATAAAAAATGGTCTGAAAAAGAGGTTGGGGGAAGCAAAAGGGAAATGGCCAGGAGAGCTCCCAAGCGTGTTATGGAGCTACCGAACAACACCCCGAAGAGCCACAGGGCAAACACCTTTTTCACTTGTTTTCGGTACAGAGGCTATCATCCCAATTGAGATAGTACAACCATCGATACGGGTACAAGTGTTTGACAAAAGGGGAAATGACCTCGGCCTAAGAACCAAGCTTGACCTCATCGGTGAGCACAGGGAAATAGCCGAGCTGAGAAGAAAAGCTTTTCAGCAAAGAATGGCCGCGGCTATAAACTTGCGCGCCAGGCCAAAGGGAACAAAAAAAGTTGACCTCGTTCTCCGAAAGGTTGAATTTGGACCCCGAAGACCATCCCATGGGGTACTTCGCGAAAATTGGGAAGGTCCTTATCTGGTACTTGCCAAAGTGCGAAAAGGAGTTTATAAGCTCGGCGATACCGAAGGCGTAGAATTAAAAAATACATGGCATTCGGACGCCTTGAAAAAATTCTATGTTTAGGATTTTGATGGGAGTTAGAAAAATTTCTAAGTACAAAAGCTTCTTAGAAAATCTTTCTAAAGTACAAAAAGCTTCTTTTCACCAGAGCGGTCATGGCCGAGCACGATTTAAGAGAATATATGAACAAAGGTTATCAATCTTCTCTGAAGTTGGAAATTTACTAAAAAAGAATTGCGCGAGGGCGATTCCAAGGCTAATTGCCGTAATAAGCATGATTTTCTGAAGTCTCTTGAACGAACGTGTTTGGGACAACGGGAGATGGAAAAAAAAAATCTTGCAAAAGACTTAGCCAAAAATTTCCCAAAAGAAAGAAGGAGTCTTTATTAACAAAGATGGCTCTGATTACAAAGAAGGAAGCTCGCCAAAAGAAGAAGTACAAAAAAGAAGAAAAGAAGGCAAAGGACCCTAAACAAAAGCTAAGGAATCTCGGAATCTCGAGAGCCACCAACCCTCACGTCCTTGTCTACCACCTTCGGCGCCGGAGGAGGAAAGGGCAAGTTGAGGTGCTCGATTTTGGACCAAGAGCACCGAGGCCCCTCGAGGATGTTTAGGGCCGCCAAGAAGGAGAGGTCCAGATCTGGGAACCTTTGCAGAACTTGATGCCGAGCAAGGCAAAAGCCGTCCTGAAAACCGACCCTGGTCGCTTGCTCGGCCTTCTCCTTCTTGACCGCTAAATCATCAAGTTCCTTCTCCAAATCAGCGATCTCCTTCTTCAATGCCTTCGTCTTCTTCTTCTTCGGCTCCTTCTTCAAAGACTCGACCTCGGCCTGAAGCGTGGCCTTTTCAGCAAGCACCTTCGCCAGGAGAGCCTCAGACTCTGACTTTTCCTTTTGATATGCCTCGTTTGCCGAAGTCAGCTCCGCCACCTTGGAGCCGAGGTCAAAAATCTTTTGGGAGGAGTCTTTCAAGAGCTCATCTTTTTCCTTCAATAACTCCTCCCGAACGGCAGCAACCTCCTTCTTTGCAGCTTGAGCCGTCTCCGCGTTCTTGACAACCAAGTCAGAGCACATGGCCTTGGATTTCTCCACACAGTCTAAGGCCCAGACTAGGAATGCCGCTTGCTTCGCTGCCTGAACCCTGAGGAGGCCAGTGTACCCCAATAGCTGCAAAGAAGTAAGAACAAAGTCAGTACGGCAAAAAATGGGCAAAACACTTAGAAGAAATCAAAAGGAAAAGACAAAGGCCTGAAGTATACCTGGGCAGCGTGCTTGGAAACTTTTGCAGCAAGGGTCTCTTCGTCCGGGCACGCCTCGGAAATAGCTTTGAAGGAGGCCTCGGCAAGGATCCCCCTTGAAATTTGGTTGGCCATTTGCCGGCAGTCGCCGGAGTACAAGTTCATGTCCTCCGTAAACGACCAGAAAGGCTCCCTAGGGATCTTCCCCTTCGGGATATAGGAATCCCGAAGGGCCCGTTTCCGGGCGTGCTCGGTTACCCAGGCCGAAGATGGTACCTCCTCTGCACAACAAAAACAAGGAACTTGTTTAGACAAGTAATCCTCAAAGTTCAAATAATAAAGACACTACAGCTTGTCTAAAAAAAAAAAAACAAACAACACAAACCTGGCGGCACCTCGGCAACATCATCGTCGGAATCCCGGGCCCCCTCGGCAGAGATTTCCTTGCCCTTGCTCTTGCGGCGCTCCTCGGCAGAAGGGACTTCCACCAAGGCGTCCAGAAGAACCGCCGAGGAAGTGGGACTCCGAGAAGAGGCGTCAGCGGCAACCTCGGTTGGCGGGGCAACAGCAGCGTAAGGCTCTTCGTGCGCCTCCTTGGGAATTTCCGGGGGAGGAAGAGGCGCTTCTTTCTTCACCCGCTTTGCTGAGGATGGCCCGGCCCCAGACGATTTCCGCCTTCGGGAGACGGCCTTCTTTGTTTACTCCCCATTCTCGGCTTGACCGAGGAACAGCGCCTTGTAGTAAGCAGCGGACTCGTCGCCCATCTCTAGAACAGAAGGAAAACATCAGTGTGAGTCCAAGGCGTACCTATAGCAGAATTTTTTTGAGATAACTTATGCTCACAAAATGCCTCGTAAGTAACCTCATTCGGGAGGAGTTTCACCAGCCAGGAGTCTTTCCCAGCGATGGCAGGAGCCGACATCCCGAGGTCCGTCTTATGCTCCTTCACTACCCCTAGTTCCCGAAGGACCTCCTCGGTCATCAGTTTCCACATAATGGGGAAGGGGTAGAGGGAGCGTGAAGGGACCTCGGAATCCCAGTCGGAGACTGCTCGGATCTGAATGTCGAAGTCCACGAATCTGACTGCCAACTCAGGAGTCAGCAGCATCTTCGGGTCTACAACATCCGTGTCCAGTCTTCCCCGAGCCCACTTGGTCGGAACGTACGACCAGGCCTCCTCCATCTTCCAAAAAAAGAATTTTCCTTGCCACCCTCGCCAGCTGTCCTTAGTGGCTAAGGTGAACATATACTTTTTGCTCCCTGATCCCCGAGGTAGCATAAAGTAAAAGCCACCCTTCGGGACCGCGTAGAGCTTATAGTACTTCATAAAAAGAATGAAGTGGGGTTCTATTTTGAAAATGCCACACATACAAAGGAAGGCGTTGAAATAGCAGTACGAGTTCGGGGGAAGTTGATTTACGGCAATGCCATAAAACTGACAAAAGTCGCAAATCACCTTCGAGGGAGGGTACCGAAGTCTGGCCTTCAGTTGGGCATGAAAAATGTTAACCTCATCCTCATTGTTCTTGAAACTGAGAGTTTGGGGACCAGGAAGTCTGATGGTGGCGTAAGAAGGAAGAAAAATTTTTTTAGTCCATCTTTCCAATTTTTTTGGAGACGTACAGCAAGTATGATTGAGAAGAGGTTGCTAGCTTTCTGGAATGGGGGAAACAGTCATAAGAGGAGTTGGCGAAGACATTTTTAAAGAAAAAATAACTTCGGGGATGAAAAATTGACTCCGGGAAAGCTTTTAGAAAAGCAAAAAAGCATAGAAAATCAAAGGATTTTGAGAGTCAAAACCCACCAAACGCTTTGCCAAAATCTGGGTTTGGAGTCGCTGTCATAAAAGGTAGCCGGAAATCACCTAAGAAACAGCACCGCCGCGAAAAACGCAAAAAAAGTTGTGAGCAGGGGAAAAGCAAAAGCAGAACAAAAGGAACTTATGACGGAAGAGGCTATATATAGGCCGAAGGTGGATAGGCGAACCGACGTCATAAGTACTCCACGAAGGCGAACAGTCGCCATAACTACTCCCTACGTCTAAAAAGGCGCCCCTGCCATAACCGATGCAGTCCCCTCCAATAATAGCGTGCCACGTGTCAGCCGTCACGCCAAACGAGGAACACGCCTTCTGACACCCCTAAACCCTGGGCGCGCCGCTCCAGACTGACACGCTTGGTTATGAGACGCGACGTTGCGCAGACCTGCAAAAGGAAAGAAGTAGGTTACCATGAAGACACCAAAAGACAGGCTATGGTCGAACAGCCTATGTCTTCGGACAAAAAGGTGCATCTTCGGCACAGGTATTAGACCCAAGACCCCCGAAGGGCGCCTTCAGAGAGCCTACAAACCGAAGTTTTCACTTCGGCCTTCCGAAGGGAGGCATGTGATAGCCGAAGGGCTATCGCCTCTCTCAGTACATACATCCTGCCAATAGTACGGTCAGGAAACCTGGCATTACCCGAAGGAGGCAATATCATAGACCTCGGAAAAAGCAAAGTCAAATACCCCCTGGACTCGTGACTTCGGCTAGAACGTCAGAAATTCCAAGGACGCTACCGACTCCCTCGGGGGACCAAACGAATTGCCTCCTGAGATGAAGAACCAGCTATTTCAAGCAGGAGAAAATCTCCCCGAAGGCGGAACCCCCGAACCAGGGAACTCCCTGAACTAACAGGCATAATTCCCGAAGAAGGGCGTTCGTACCGAAGGACGACCTCGCCAGAGAACCTTGGGAGTACGGCATGGGCATTTAAGGAGGCTCTGACATGTCGCCCACATGCGCTACACGCTGCCTTGAAGAGCGGTCTGATGCGCCGATGCCGTCCAAGTCTTGTCACGACCTGTCTCGGTCCCAGACCCGAGGAGCCTATAAACGGCTACCTGTCCCCTATGCCCGGAAGTACAGATCGCATCCGACCGAAAACGTGTCATGATCTGAACGGGCTGGGCACCATTATAAATACCAGGAAACAAGTCCTGGCAAGGGATGGCACTCCTCTCCCAAGGAAAACACAAGCAGGCAAGATCCCCCAGCTCCCTTGCATTCTCTCCCCCCTTCTCCTCTTAACAGTGCTGACTTGGGCGTCGGAGGCTCCTCCCCGGAAAGACACTCCGGGGACCTCCTAACCCCTTTCTCTCGAGCGTTTCAGGTACACTCCCCTGGGAAATCTCTGCTCCAGGCGTTCTCCCTCTCAGGAAGTCCCTCCCGGAGTCAATGTCACTGGACGAAGATGCTGCCGGGCATAAAAAACTATTGGGATTATCGGTTCATAAGCATGATTTGTTATAAGTATGATGGATTTATGCTATTGAATGTGTCTATGAATGGCCAGGTCATGCTATGAGAGATAAATTTGCAAATGGCGAGGCCAAGGATATTTTCATTTTTTTACCTCTAGAAGGCATTTCATAATTTTATTAAATTCTAATTTTATTCCACAAACAGTTACAGATAAGTAAAATAAGCATGTTACTGTATCTTCCCATGCATGATTTTTTCCCAAAAGTTTGATTGATTCTTGAAATTAACTTGGAAGGCATTTGTTTTGAGTTGTTAACCGAGAGCTCTAATATGATTACTTGCTTTTGCCTTTTTCACGAGGTATCCATGATAATGATATGCTTTAAGAACTTGATATCAGAATGGGTTCAAACTGATTTTGGACCAAGTCAATTGATTCAAATTAGGGACTCGTATTAAGCCCACCTAATAAATATTAAAGAAGAAGTATTTTCGTAGTAGGAAACAAATTTATGGCTGGATTTTCGCCACTGAGGAATATCCTTTCATTAAAAACATTCCCACAAGGTTAGGACCAAGTAACTTAATTGTGCATAAAAGGGGCACTTTATAGCTCCGTAAGGTATGCTGTTCTCTATTATGAAAACCCTAGCTATCTCTACTCCTTGTAGAGATACAAACTTGATCATCAGTGGGATTTTCCCGGTGCCACACTTCGGAGCCCCCTAACCTTTGTCTTCATTTGTATGTCCGAGCTTAGCTTGGTAGGCTCCTTATCAATTTAACCATTTTCTGTTCATAGTTTGACTATCAATTTAATGCCATCTGTGGGAACAATGGTTAACACGAGATGATTCAAGATGGTTTATGATGCTTCAGATGACAATGGTGTTGCTAACGAAGTAAGGCCTCCTCTAGAAGGCTTGGAGGTAGGTCAAGAGCAGAAGGTGAAGCAAATGACAACAGGTGGTCAACCTTGACTGCCCAAGCTTGAAAACCTTTCTTGAAGCGTACCTTTCACCCAAAACCTTGCCTAAGCTAAAAAACCTTTCTTGAAGCTCCAAAACTATAAACTAGTGCAAAACAAGCCACCTTTCACTTGGGCATCACAAAAGCTTGTTAATTTAAATAAAAAATCATGAATTTGGAGTGAATTAAGCAAAAGATGGAGAGGGGAAGAGAAGGCTACGAAAATGGGCTGTGAGGATGAGGGAATGGAGGCAAGATATCTTCTCCAACAAGTCTTCTAAACACAAACCTACCCCTGATCAAACTTTTCCATTTATTTTTTTCAAATTTACATATTCCCCCAAATAGTAACAGTAGGTTTTAAACACTTAAGCAAATCTTATTAAACTTAGGTTTTGGTTTTGTTTTTTTCAAAATGTTATTTTTACTCTCAAGACTTATCCTAACACTCTGAGGTATAAAGTGACCATTTTGCTCTTGGGTAAACCAAGCACCATAAACTACTTGAAACCAACTAAACCTTGAACAACTTGCTTGATTTTACTAATTCACCTTTATTTAAGGCATTTAAGCTAGGAATTTATGAACTTATCTTACTCACTAAGCTTTTCGCTAGGAAGGCTATTGCAATTCACATGCTTATGAAGGGCAAGTGCTCCTTATCTACAAAAAGGCAATCCCATAAGGTGATGCATGTGGAAATTTCTGGTCCCAAGAATGTCCTAATGAGCCTTAACAATTTGCATGCTATTATTCCACACGTGGATCCTTTTTTTATCTTTGCTCTCATTAATAATCTTGATGTTAAATGGGTCTGCTTAGACACAGGGGCTATTTCCAATGTAATACTCTCCTTGCTTCTGAATGAGATCAATGTTAAGAGATCATGTTTAGGCTTTATATCTAATCCACCTATGGTGGTAGAAAGGGTAAGGTCCTTAGCCTAGGGATGATGAGCTGAGGTTGTTGAACGGGTCTTGAAATAAAAGGGTGATCTGTGATTTCCATGGGTGGAGTTCACAATTCTGGATGTGCCCTCATCTTGTAATGCCTTATTGGAAAGACCCATATAGATACTTTTTCATAAATGTACAAATGTTAAGTTGCTAACCACGGTATTAATGACTTCTCTAACCTTAAGAACATTACACATAAGTTGCAAGTTGGCCTCTTGGCCCGGTCTGTTTAGTAGAAAAAGAGGAACATGGCACTTTGGGGGAAGTCAAGAGGCTCCTAAAAGCAGACATCATCTAGAAGATGTGATACCATAAATAACTGGCTAATGTGGTTCTTGTAAAAAAAATAAAAAAGAAGATTGAGAACGTATATAGATTACACAAACTTGGATGATGCCTGGTTAAAGAACCTTTACCCTCTTCCCTTGGTAGACTAGCTTATGAATGCTATTGTTAAATTTAGGGTTTCATGGATGCCTTTAGCAGATATCACCAAATTTGTATAGATGCTGAAGATAAGGAGAAAATAGCCTTCATCACTAAAAAAACTGTCTATTGTTATCAACGTGTGTCTTTCAAGTTTAAGAATGCTAGAGCAACCTTTTAGAGGTTGATGAACTGGGTGTTGAATGTTCAATTAGGTCATAACATGAAGGTTTATGTAGATAAGATGATCTTGAAAAGCAAGGCTATCTACTAACACATTGATGATCTTCAGGAAAGCTTTCAGCTGATGTGGCAATATAATATGAGTCTCAACTTTAGGAAATGTCTCTTCAGAGTATGTATAGGGAAGTTTCTAGGATATATAGAGTCTGAATGGGGATAGATGCTAACCCTAATAGAATTGTTGATATCCTAAAGATGCTAAACCTTGGGAAAAAAAAGGAAAATAAAAAACTAGCATGGAAGTTGATGGCATTAGGGCAGTTCCTGTCACGGTCTGGGGATCACTACAACACCTTCATCAAAACCATAAAGAAGAAGGAACCATTTGAATAGATAGATGAATGTACGAAGGCCATACAGTAGATAAAAGAGTACTTGCAGCACCTGTTTAAGCTTAAGCCTCCTCAACATAGCGCCCCTTGGTACTTAACTTAGCTATTACCAAAAGGTCATTTGGCATTGTGCTTGTCTGTGAGGAAAGTAAAGAGTAATGGCCAGTTAACTATGATAACAGAACCTTGCAGTGGGTAGGGTCACGGTACCTGCCTTTTAAGAAGGTGGTCCTGGCATTCATTATGGCCTCAAGAAAATTGTGACCCTGTTTTTAGATGCACCCTAAAATTGTATGAACGAGGATACACATCCAAGTGTTCTTGAAATAACCTAACCTTTCAGGAAAATTGGTGAAGTGGTGCATCAAATTGGTGGATTTTAATCTCCACTATGAACATAGAAGTCTATTAAGGCCTAAGTACTCACAGATTTCATGCTTGAGATGGCTCTAGCCCCCGAGGAACCTATCACAAGAAGAGTTGAAGAACTTCCCTCTTAGAACTCTATGTGGACAAAGCATCTGGCAGAGGCGACCAAAGGACAGAAGCCATTCTTAAGGGCCTGCTAAGCATAGAGGCCGTGTTAAGGGTCCATTTTTTATTTTCTGTGACTAATAGTTGAGAAAAATATGAAGACTTAATTGTAGTACTTTCAATGGCCAAGGGGTGTGGTTAATAATCATCAGTGACTCATTGTTGGTGGATAATCAAAAGAACAAAGTTACAGGGGTGAATAACCCCACACACTGTATGTATCTTCAGTTTGTTATTAAACAAATAGATAAACTTCACCATGTGCAGCTTAGTAAAATCCTCCTCAAAGCAGTGAACTGAAGAGCTGATGCCCTATCCAAGGATAACAAAGATAGCACGATAAAAGAGCTAGCAGAGCCTTCAATTCACCTATTAGAGTTATGATTAGTGCCAAAATGTAGTGATTGGAGACTCTATACATTTCCTAAAAGGGGGACAGTTGGATGATAGGAATAAAGGCACTTGAGAATACATTTTGGAAGATTCGAGCTTCTTGGAGAAGAATTCTTCAAAAGGGAATTGGCCACACCATTACAAAAAGTGTCTTTCTATGGCTAAATGATATATGGCCCTCACTGAAATACATCAAGGAAATTGTGGGACCCACCTTCGTTTGGATGCAGTAGCTCACATGGTGATGAAGCAAGGCATTTTTTTTAGCTTTCTTTTAGGAAAGATGCAAGGATGTTATTGCAATAATGTCATTGTTGTCAAGTCAACTCAGGGATTCAAAGCCTCTATTTTATGAGGTTTCCTCAACAGATTTTCTCTACCCATTTTCTATATTGGGAATGGATTTAAACAAAGCCTTGCCATTGGTGGCGGGACAAGTGAAGTACTACATCATGGCTATTGACTATTTCACCAAATTAGTATAGGCTAAACCCCTCGTTAAGGTCATAACTTCCTAAGTTATAAAATGTTTTATGAAAATTATCATCTGCAGGTTTGGTTGTCCCTAGGCCATTGTTACGAATAATAGAAAATAGTTCAATAATGCCCAAGTTGAGGAGTTTGCATAAAATAACTGAGTCAAAATCTACTTCACCCTTATAATGCAACCTTAGTCGAACAGGCCGACAAAGGTAACAAATTTGATGATTAAGGAGGGACTGAACAAAATGCTAGGCAAGGCCAAGGGAAGATGGGTTGAAGGACTCTATAATGTTCTGTGGAACTACAGAACAGCCCTTAGAAATCTTGAAGGATAGAGCACATTTAACATTGCTTATGGAATGAAGGCTTTTCACTTGGTTGAGGTGGCACAATCTTCACTCAAGGCCAAAATTTTTGAACCAGAGATGAATATTAATGGGCTCAAAACCATGTTAGACCTGGTCAAGGAACTCAGAGAGGATGCAAACCTTCTTATGAGTGTATTTAGTCAAAAGATAGTCAATATTCATATTTATAAGGTTAAGTTGAAGGGAAATAAACAAGGGGTTCCTTGTCAAATTAGAGCTGACTAGTAGGAATCCAGGGCACAGGGCCTTAGGAACTAATTAGGATGGTCCATTTGATGGGTTTCGGGAGCCAAACAGCGCAGCGGTATTTAACCGAAACCCTCCAGGATCCAAGTGAAACGGGGTAAACCGGGTGTTCGAAAATTTCATACCTAATTTTCGGTTGAGATCTTTCACTCAACTGTAGAGTCGAATCACAAAACTTGAACAGTTGACGTGTTCAAGCTCTCTATGGTATCCACATGAGCCTCTCGGGATCACCATGCTTCCACCACATCCCGTCAGATGCGTTTCTCTTCCACTCGCAGTGCTAGCTTGCGTCCTCCAAGGAATTGCAAGAGAAGAGTGCAGCTGTCCTTTTGGGAGGCTAGGGCAAGGAGACCTGCGAATTTCTCACTTAAAAGTTATATTTATAGTTTGACTCAACTTCCAGGCCTAATGGGTTTCAAAGCCCTAATCCAATTAGGATTTAATTTCGGGCTTAATAATGCCTCAACTCTTGGGCCCATTATTCATACGAAATTAAAGTGAAACCATAACCCAAATAATTAGCCCATGCACTCTAATGATCCAAATAGCTCTATGTGTGCGACCCAATAGGCTCTTGCCATGTTGGCAATGATCATAAATCACATTTATGATCATAAGCAATGAGCGGTGTCTAGCAACACATCATTGCTACCCAAGTGACAAGATTGTCGGTGAATCGACTAAACCTTTATAATCATCACCGATATATGCTAGTGTCCCTTTGTCCAAGATATCAAGACTAAGCACGAGACATGGAATGTGTCACTCTTGTATAGCCCAATCTTTGGTTTCTTGATTACCGAGTAGACTAACTTAAGCTGATGACATTGATATCGTATATCAACTCATCCGAGCATGGCCATGCATTTTCTAAGTCTCACTCTATCAAGGGGCCCGAAGATATCACTCCCGTTACATAGGAGGGACAAATCCCATCTTGATCATACAAATCCCTCCGCATGATATGTGACATACCCAATGAGCTCCTTCAAGTTCACTCAATTACGAGCAACAAAGGAAAGTATCAAAGTATGTGATGCACATGTAGGGAACCTTAATGATCTTAGGTCGAAGGACTACATATACCATGATCACTATGAGAATCACTTATGACAATCATATAACGATCCATGTAGTGTTCTCATGGTAGGTCGGTCCAGTACACAAGTTCTTCAACTTGTACCCATATGTAGACTACATATCTCATATTAGTCTCCATTATATGCTAGTCGTTATGTATTAATGCAACCCGCTCCACAATAATACTAGACCAGGGACATTTAAGAATATCATTATTCTAGGGTTACGATTATGTTTGTTAAGTTACGCAGAAACAAAACAACAAACATAATTGTTGGATTAATGCCTTAATAAAATATCATGACTCAATGTGCAAAAATACAATCATCTCATGATTGGCTTTGAGCACAACACTAACACCATTCATTGTCCAAAAAAGGGGTTAGGTGAGACGTCCTTGAGGTCATAGACTCATCTGGCTAAAATTTTCTAATGACATATCATTTAGATGATCTCTGCCCTTACTATGCTTAGTTTCATTGTATCTTTTAATAAAGTGTGATTTTTTTCTAATGTCTTTATGTCTAAAAAATGTAAGAAGATTCCAAAGGCATATATTTCAACAATCCTAATGCCTCAGCAATGGGTGTCTTAGTGACCTCAAATAATTGTCAAGTAAGAATATGAAAAAGCACAATAGTTAAAATGGAATCAAACTTCACTATGAAAATCCAAGTGTACAAAAAGCAAAAAGAACTACAAAGGGCACTTGTAATTCATCTATCATTTCTTCTTCTTCTTCCTATGAGGGGCCAATGAGAGATACTGAGGACGAGGGATCACCTAGGGGCTTACCTTGAGCCTTTTAAGCCTCACACACTCAGTGGCTCGAATGTCCTCACCCCTGACAAGTCCAAACCTGGGTGAGCCTTCTCTACCTGAAAAATTGTAGGATATAAATCTGTCATAAAACTCCTAGAGAGCTTATACATCTAGGCCCTGTTAAAGCCTCTTATTTTCCGGCTTAAGTTCCTTCACCCTCCTTTTGGCCCTGTCATTGAGGTCTTTGAGTTGCACCTTGTAGAAATATTTTGCATCTTTTGAGGCCTCTTTCACATTGGAGATATGTCAGACAACGGTAGGATCCTGCTTTTAAGAGCATTGAGTTGGTCCTGAATGCCAAAATCCATCTTCTTCATTCCTTCCACAGCCTACTCCAAGATGCCCTTAAGGCCCTTAAACTCTCCAGCCAACGCTTCCCTTGCCCTTTTCTTGGCTTAGAGTGCCTCATCCATCTTTTTTATTCACATATCATGCTTGCCTATAACCGCATTCTAGGCCTTTATTTCTTGGCACTATGCCTCCTTGGCTATGGCTTTCTGTGTAACTTAGGTCTTAAGGATGGTTTTTCCTCAACATCTTGATGAAGGTCAACAATTTTTTAAGAATGGTCATCCTCACCTTGGAACCGATTTGCCACCCAAATAGTGGTAACTACAATGTGCAAGAGGAAAGTTGATTGAGAAAACTAGGGCAATAAAAGACAAAGAATGTGAAAGATTGGGTTGTTACCTAAAGAAGGGTGTTCGCTACCACAACTAGTAATTTGCCCACTTGGACCCATATAGGCCAAGTGGTTGCAGTCTCGGGGTAAGCGTACGCCCTCAAGGACCTATGTGGTCAAATCCCTATGGTCATCTAAAATTGACTTACTTTAGTCTGCAACCCAATGAAGGTCAAGAAGGGAGTCCTCCAAAATCCCTAGCTCTGACATAAACCTCTAGTGAGTAATGAGGCATCAGGATGAAAGCGCTCATAATTTTGGTCCATGAAGAGGTAGGCTGTTTTGGATGGCCCTTTTCCCTGTTGGGAAGGTTATTGGATGAGGTTTAGCTGTGGCTTCAAGTAAGGTAGAGACTTCAATGAAGGGTGCCCTACTCTAAAAAAAAAAAGAACAAAGGAACTTTGAGCAAAATTCACTGGAAAACAAAAAGTAATATTGAGGAGAGAGATATATTCGAGTTAGATGAGCCTAGGATAGAAGAATCCACAAACACCATCTTGGGGATCTTCTTACTAATCACCCCTGCCCCATCTGCCTAGCAAGCATCTTCGACTGGTTCTTCTATATGGACCTTTTTGCTCCTCAAAAACAACATCTCTTCATTTTCTGCCTTCTTAAGGTTGGTTGGGGCCACTAACAAAGATCAAGAATAAAAATATTTACTCGGGTGTAAGCCTTTCAGTTGGAGATGTCTAGCTCATGGATGGGCTTTTTTGTAAAAGTAAGATAGGGGAAGATGAAAGGGGCAAGGCTAAAAAATTTTCAATGGGTGTTGTAGGAATGTGTGCAACCACTTGAGGAGCAGCCTACAACTTTCTAGCCTTATATTGGCCCTTGGAGAGTCTCCATCTTTTCCTAAGATAAGTGGTGGCGTAAAATATACCTATATCAAAACAAAAGACAATCACTAAGTACTTAGGTACTCAGATAGATCCAAAATGGAAAAAGAGGAAATAAAGAAATTTGGAGTCCTAGCTATCACTTTAAGGGCTACCACCAACTCCTCCTTACCACCCGAAATCCAATTGGTAGGACATTTCACTCTTTTGTAAAACAAATGGGCTCAGTAGACCCCGATTCACCTAATGGTGATCTCCAACTTCTGGTGGGTGAAAAAAAATATATTTTCAAAACCCTCATTCATGGAGATCCTTTCTACAAACTAAAAAGCCCATGGTACATTCTTTGGCATCTAATTCTCGAATCAACGGGGGCATCGCATACGTCTCCTAGATAGGCATGTTAGTCCACCGATAAGGAAATTTCCAATTAGGGTTGATCATCCCAAAGAAGAAGTGGTTCTTCTAGTTACCCTAGAAATCCCTTACAGCCACAAAGGAGAAAGAATCATTCACTTATGAGAAACAGGGTGAAATGGACAAAAGTTAAGGCTGACCTGAGGGAAAACTGGTAGAAGTTCAGGAAAGTCTTAAAAGAGGGGAAACAATGGCCCATGTGGCAAGGAAGAGGGCAGTAAATGAATAAAAGAGTTAAAGGAAGTTGAGAAAAAGGGATCTAAAATTGCTCCATGAGTTGAACTAAAAAGGGATGGATAGGATAACAAGGACCGACTTGCAACCAGACTGGGTAAATAAAAAATAACCCCTTTTAGGTATAGTGTAACCTAGTTTTTGAAGGAGTTACCAGTGCCCCCACTGTGTTCGCTAGTTATGTTGACCCATGAATGACCCTGGGGCTTGGGTGGTGAGCTCATTCACCTGGTTGGAAACCTTTGATTAACTCAGACCCTCAGGCTCTGATTTTCATTGTCACTTGGTAGCAGTGACTGCCCTCCTTATCCTAGGTGTATGAGCCATTTGGCAAATAGGAAGAGAAAAATGACCATTATTAGTAGGGAGAAGAAAGCCGTAGATCAGCCGTATAGCAAAGGAAAGAAGAAAAGAATGTGTGACAAAAAAGAAGTGAGGCCAATATAATTACCTAAGATAAATGTTAAGAACCTAGTTGAAGTGATGACCAAAGGGTGATGCAATGATCGAGGATGGTAATGACAATTGCGGTGGAGGAAACAACAAATAGAAAATTTAGGAAAAAATAGACAATCACCTTGAAGGAAAGTCTCAAGAAGGAAAAAATGATGAGAGGTTTTGACAAGGATCACTCATACATAGCCCTACGGTGGCTCTTTAACTTGCCTTAGATTGCTTCTATCAATTGATGAGCTTCCTATCACCATCATTAGAAGTGGCACATGTCTGTATATTGTCAAAGAATATGTTAGATGATCCTCTCACAGGACAGCACGAGGTCCTTGACTAATGAGAGTTTTGCATACATTCAAAAAATACATCATAAAATGCATTAACTACATTTAGTGCACTCAGATAGATGTCTCCTCATTAGACTTACCCACCACATTAGATAATTAAGGATGGGCATCATCATTTTACAGGAAAGAAGTATCATTTTGCACCCATTGGACCAAGAAAATGTGGGAAATCTTAGCTTACATTTTCTTTGAATGGGGACATGTTGATATTGGAACGGGTTCAAACCCATTACAAACAAAGCCAACCTGTTTGGATTAAGGGCTCGTATCAAGCTATTCTAATGTTTATTAAGGAAGAATTCTTTTCATAAGATCGATCTAATTAAAGATGGAATTTTCACCACCAAGAAATATCCTCTAATTAATAACATTCCTACAAGGATACAACTAGGGTACTTAACTATGTATAAAATGGGCACTTAGGATCCATCCAAGGTATGCTGCTCTCTATTGTGAAAACCCTAACTATCTCTACTCCTTAGTGAGATACTAACTTGATTGTTAAAGGGTTTTCCATAGAGACATACTCCATGGCTCCTTAACTTTTTTCTTCATTTGCTGGTCTTGGCTTGGCTTGGTTGCCTGCCTCTTGGTTTGACCACTTCCTACTGATACTTTGACTATCACAACCAACAACATGTGTAGAACATTTAAATCATGAATGCTTCACTTCCACATGTTGCCATAACAACTCAAGCTTAAATATTTTTAATACATTTCACAAGCATAGAACCACCTAAAACTTATCTTTGATAATTTACCATTGTACAACATTGTTCCCTATCCACCTAAGCTTCATTAGTCTTAGGACTATGTGTGGATAAAGAAATGGATAATAAAGCTCATGATTTAGGTTAATAAAAAAAATATAGGCTTTAAGACTTAAAGAGGTTTATCTAATTTAAAATATAAGGGTTGGCCACTTGGGAATAACAACAAGTGACCATGACATTTCCTATTACCAAATCCATAGGAAAATGGTCACTCTCTCACTGATAGTCAAATTTTGGTAGCAAGAAATTTAATTACTTGTGATTACTTAATAATTCAACTTTTTTATGTTTATGTTTGATTAAGTACCTTTGATATGCATAAGTATATGTTTGGTTGTTCAATGTACTATTGAAGCAAGGTTGTATGTGTAGCATATAGGAATTAATATTGGAAATAGGATTATAGGGACTAGGAAGCTAGATTGAGTAGTTAGATGATAAATTGAACAAGCTAATAATGTTTGGGCTTAAACCAAAAAGGAAATAGCCAGAATTACAATGTCTAGGGCGTAATTGTAAAGTTGGTTGTCATGAAAGGCTCGTGGGACTTTGCTGTAACACAGGTAAAGAAAGAAAACCAAAGTGACAAAATTGAGTAAGTTGGAGGATGGCAGTGAAGTTTGAACCTACAATCTTCTTCCACGTTCAAACGTGTACAAAGCAAGCTGAATTGTTATCAAGCTTCATTGCTTTATGCTTGAGATACACTACAGATGTTTAGAGTGAGAATCTAGAGATAAAAACACTAAGAAACCTCTAAATTGACTTAGATTCCTGATGCAAAGCTAATAATTTCTTGGTCAATCAAAGTGTACGGTTCTAATTTCGTATTCCAAAGGAAAATGATAAGGATACATGTAATTTTCTTTATGGAATTAGAGTCAATCTAGTGTATTGAGCAACAATAAGCTTAATGCATGTTGCAAAGTGTTGTAGAAGTCCAAAAGGAATCTTGGATAGCAAGTGATCATGGTTCTTTGGTAGGGTTATTTAGACTACAAGCTTGTTTGATTATGCTTATTAATTTTAAGCAAGATCAAACCCCTGTTGAGATCAATTAGTATGGACGTTAGAGATTTCTAGACCTTATTGGATGGCCATATTACCAAGAATCACCTATTAAGCTTGGGTTTTATAAGCTATTATCCATTGCTTGATTACATGTTCTGTTGTTGATGCTTGACTATGTATTGTTGCTCACTGTTGATGTTTGCATTAGTGTATACCTTAATAAGTCATACGAACTTACCACTTGCATGTTTAATCCTTCATAGATCCTAAATTAGCTTAGAACCAAGCCAAGTGTTGGGGTTTTGTTATTGTTTTGTAAGTAACACAAATACATTGTATATGTTTTGACAACATGAGTTCTACATTTTGTTATTAGCCCATGGTAGAGAGTTTACTAATTTGTTATTTACCTATGTATTATTTACCTGTGTTTATAGTTTTATATGGTGAGAAGAACAAGGAGCATGTGGCAACTGGTAAGCTTGGCCATGTTTTTAGCTAAGTATTGCTTATACATGTTTTAACTAGTAAACTAAACATGTTGGTCACATTTTCAAAGATCTATCGTGAGTAGTATTACTTTATCCCTTAGAATAAAGAAATTGTTTTACTATACTTCATACACAAAGAAAAATTGTTGGTCATGTTTTCAAAGACCTGGCATGGGTATTATTGCTTTATCCTAATAAAAAAATAGTTTACTATAACTCTAGTTTTGACTTTACAGTTGACTTAACAGAATTGAGGGCTTGTAGGCTTCAACCCATTTCCAAAAGTCTTATTTTGATAATTTAAACTTCTATAAACCGTCCTTATGTGGATGGAGTCTTACTTAGTTAGCTTGGATTTGCCAAGTGATGCACTAACATATATATGTCTAAGTTGCTTGTAGTCATCCAAAGGCATGTATAACTAGCTTGCACAATAAGCAATTGCATAGATCTGAGACAACCCAATAAAATGCTGAAACACTTCATGGTACACAATATTTATTGTTAATGAAGTGTTAGAAAGGTCTTCTCCATCCAAAATGACACAAAAACCTAAAAGATTGGTAACACATGACACAATAACATAAAGCTGACCATGACTGAAAATAGGCTACAAAAGATAAAGGCCGACATGAATAAAATTTTGTCCCTAACTTTTGTTTATGGTCATGATAAAAACAAACTTTGAGTAGGAGTTGCCTTCAGAATGGGATATTACTATCATAAGGGACTATCTCTATTGGAGGAAGGATAAATCAATGACCCAAATCCAAATCCATTACAACTATAGCTTTACTCTCTTGACCAACTATATAACAACCATCTATGTGGCATTTTATAAGCACTATAAGACTCGCACACATTTATACTGACATCAAGTAAAGTGTTGGTATATATAGGTTTAATTGACATATATTTTGAGTTAGTATATGATTCAATTACTCTCCCAACCAACGATATAACAACCATCTGTGTGCCATTTCATAAGCACTACATGACAAGTGCAATTTACTGCACACATTTATACCGTGTATTGCTTTAAACTTTCTTTGGAAGCACCAAAGTTTTGCTACTCTTTCCATCAATTTGAAGTTGGGAATCTAGACGAATTGCGGTAAAGAAGATAAAGAAACCTACTGCCATGCGACCCTGTTCAAAGCTTGTTGCAGAACATCTGCAAATCAGGTTTTGGGGTTTTTTTTTTATTTAGAGTAGAACTAATTTTGTGATTCCAGGTTTGGATATGTAAAATGCAACTTCCCTTTTCTTTGTGGTTGTAAAAATTAGAATAAAAGGTTGCATTCTTAGTAATGCTCAATTCTAATATGAAATTGTGTTCATCATTGTACATGCAAAGAATTGGTTAAATGTATAGTCAGGTTTTCAATTTTGCATGTTTCCATAATAAAGATGGGATATCATTTACATTGATTAGTGGTTGTTCATGAATCGTTTAAGTCTGAGAAGTTTGTCGTTTGAGTCATAATTAGTGAGTTTTGGGATTATTCAATAATTTACTCAGTGGCAGAGATCTAAAACATTTTTAAAGTGGGGTTCATATATAAGTCTAAGTTACAATTAGTCATAAAATTTAAATGATCAAAAGCTAAAATTTAAACTATAATACAACTATCTAAATAGTATATATCTCATATAACTATGTTGTTGTAAATTTCTGAATATTAAAAAAAATATGATCATCTAAATAAAAATTATTTTAGTTAATTTTTAATTTTTACGTAGAAATAAATATTATTTTGAGCAATAGTTAGTTTTAATTTGAAGTATGTTATTAAATTTTATTTATTTTCAAAAATAATGTACTTCTATAATCACTAAATGTATATGCTTTACATTTAAATTTAATTGATGAAGTCTTTAAAACTAATTAGAAACTTTAAAAATCGAAGCTGAAATTATTTACTAGTTTAGATTCTAGAATCAAGCTAGTGTGATTGAACCTCTTAAGTTGATCTAACTTAAATGTTAATTGTGAATTTCTTGCCTGACGTATTTGTGGAGTTTTCAGTTGAATGATAATGCTTAATGCTGAGACCTAGTAACTCATTTAAGGGCTGATTTTTTTAGAACTTAGCTACTGATTTGTTTAAATGACATGCTTATTGATAGCCAAAGGCTATCGCCTCTATCTGGCCGAACTCCCTGCCACAGTCATGGCCGGAAGAAGCTGGCGCTACCCGAGAAAAGGTGTGATCAGGCACCTCGGGAAATAGCCGAGGAGCTCCGAGCCCGGCACGCCAGGACACTACTCGCCCCCCCCAGGGTCGTGAACTGATCGCCTTCGGAAAAAGTGGCACCTAACATAGCGTGCCGAACATGATATCCCCGAAGGCGGAACTCCCTGAAGCTGGGAAACCCCGAACTCAGGGCTTGTTTCCCGAAGAGGCTCTGTCCGTACCAAAGGACGACCTCACCCAGGGACCTCGGGAGTACGGCAGGGGTATTTATGGAAGCATTTAAGGAAGCCTCTGACACATCCATTCACAGACGCCACAAGCCGCCTCAAAAGGCGCTCTACCACGCTGACGCCATCAAAATCACATCATGGCCCGTCTCAGCACATGGCTCAAGGCAACCTGCTACCAACTATCTGTCCCCTACGCCCAGAAATTCAGGAACATCCGACCGAACACGTGTCGCGATCTGAACGGGCTAGGCACTCCTATAAATACCAGGACTTAATACCAGACAGGGGGTTGGTTGGCTGGCAAAATACGGCTCCCATTACCAGGCAAAACTCCTCAGCCCTTTGTGCTATCTTTTCTGCCTTTCTCTCGGCCACCACTGACTTGGGCGTCGGAGGCTCCCCCCCCGGAAAAACACTCCGGGGGCCTCCTAACCTTTTGTTTCTGGGCTTTCAGGCACTCTCCTTTAGGCGGTCCAGTCGACCAGGCGTTCTTCCTCCCAGAAGTCTCTCCACCAGTCACCATGACTATAAGCTATGAGGCCCCAGGCCATCATTTGGCGCCGTCTGTGGGAACCCACTCTGAGATCGCCGTCGTTGAGACTCGGCGTTCTAAGGACAAGGGACTCCCGAGGTCCCCGTCCGCGCCTGAGATACAACCGGCTGCTGAGCAAACACTCCCAGGGACTTCTGCGCCCGAGGGAGGCCGCCCTCTGGTAGTCACTATGAGTTTCTTGAGGGACTTTCAGCGTTCGGTCGTGCCTGAAGTGGCACCGCAGATCGGCCGAAGGTGGCCACAGCAAGCACAGGCCCGGAGACCACCCTCAGTGGCACGCCCTCGGCGGAGGAGCCCCAAGTCCATACATCACAGTTCGGGGAATGGAGACCCTCGCGAAAAATCGTCCACAGAAATTATGGCCCTCGGGAAACGTTCTGTGGGACAAACCAGATCCAAGAAGCCGAGAGTCTCACAGCGAGGCAGTTCGTCACCTGAGGCAAGGTCCTTGTACCCTCAGCGCCGAACTCGCCCCCCGAAGAGGCGCCGATGATCTCCATTCCCTGAAAAAGGCCCTAGCACCACAGTGCTCATGGAGAAGATATTAGCACGGCTGGACAGAATGGAAAAACAAGTGGCCAGAAGATCCGTTTGGGCCAGACCCTCGGGAACATCCTGCGAAGATGACTCCCCTTTCACTCAGGCCGTCGTTGAGGCGGCCATGCCAGGCGAGTTCAGCGTACCTCGGTTGAAAATCTATGATGGCCGTAGTGATAACGCTACCATGTGCAAGTGTTTCGAAGTTATCCTCACAGGGCCGGCCACGGCGTGATACAATTCCTTGCCCCCAGGGACCATCACTGAGTTCCGGGAGTTGTCCACAGCCTTCACCCAGCAGTTCATTGGGAGCAGACCTACTGCGAAGATGCCTGTGCAGATGTTCAGCATAGAGCAGAACAGCACATGACCTCCAAGAACCAGCAGGAACCACCTACCAGAGGTTGACGAACAAGGTCTTCAAAAGACCAAAGGGGGAGAATCATGAGTTCGTTGCCCGGCTGCCGCGTTGCAGATTTAGAGGAAACCTTCCAAAAGCTCAGAGCCTTCGGGATCCGCCTTAAATCTGAAATGCGCATCTTCGGAGTAACCTAGGCAAAATTCCTTGGATACATGGTAGTCGAAAGTGGCATCGACGATAACACCGAGAAGATTAAGGCTCTGCTTGAGTTCCGAACTTCCGCCACAGTTAAAGACGTGCAGAGGCTGACCGGAAGAATAACCTCTTTGAGCAGGTTTATTTCCAGGTACAGAGATAGGTGTCGACCTTTCTTCAAAGTCCTCACAAAGGCAGCAAAAATGGAAGGCAACCTCGGCAGAAATGATCATCCTTGGGATGAAGATTGCCAAAAAGCCTGGGAAGAACTCAAAGTCTACTTGGCCAGCCTGCCGACTCTGCGACAACCTCGGGAGGGAGAGCCCCTCGAACTGTACCTCACCGTCACAGAAAAAGCTGAGAGCTCGGTCCTCGTGAAAGAAGAAGGGCCAAAGCAATGGCCGATCTACTATATCAGCAAGTCCCTGCATGGCGCCGAAGTCAGGTACCCTTTGCTTCAAAAATCTATATACTCCTTGGTGCTTGCAGGGAGAAGGCTGCGACCATACTTTCAGGCTCACCCCATCATCGTCCGAAGTAGTCTGCCGCTACGGGATGAAATGAAGAGAGTTGACCATTCGGGAAGGCTCTCCAAGTGGTGCATAGAGTTGGGCAAGCACGAAATCACGTATGAGCCTCGGAAGGCCTCGGAATAAAAGCTCAAGCACTGGCAGATTTTATCGCCGAAATACCCACCACTGAGGAGAGCCATTCAGATCCAAAAGAGGGTGAGCCAGAATGGACCTTGCACGTAGACGGAGCCTCAGGGTCCGAACACCAGGGAGCTGGAGTAATTATCAGGGGCCCCGAAGGCCTGGAGGTAATGAAGGCTATCAAGTTCAGCTTCAACGTCACCAACAATGTAGCTGAGTATGAAGCCCTCATAGCGGGATTACGCTTGGCCAGAAAGATTGGCGTGAGAAACTTAAAGGCTCACAGCGATTCCCAGCTGGTAGTTCGGCAGACGGCAGGAGATTATGGGGCGAAGGACCCAATCTTGGCAAAATACCACGAGCTGGTAGCAAAGCTCATCCAAGAGTTTGACGCCGTACGGATCGAAAATGTACCCCGGCGGAATAACACTGAGGCAGATTGCTTGGCGAAGTCGAAAACATACACCGAGGTGCTAGACCATCCGAGCATCTCAGTGCTGAGCATAGCGACCTCGGGAAAAGGATGGAAAGACCCAATAAAAAGATACCTCGCAGAGAATTTGCTCCCCGAAGACCCCGGCGATGCTGCAAGACTGCGAAGACGCTCCGGAAGATTCTTCCTGATTGGCGAAGAGTTATACCGGCAGGGATATGCGAATCCGCTGCAAAGATGTGTGAATGAAGAGGATACTGAAATGGTCCTTGAAGAAGTTCACGAAGGCATGTGTGGTTCACACATTGGAACTGATGCCCTTGCAGCAGTAATACTCCGCCAAGGATACTTCTGGCCTACCCTGAGAAAGGACGCAAGACAGTTCGTCCGGAAATGTGGTAGCTGCCAGAGACATGCAAAAATCCAGAGGACACCCTCGGAAATGATAACTTCGGCAGACTATCCTTGGCCCTTCGCAGTCTGGGGTATAGACCTTATTGGGCCACTCCCCACAACACCCGGAGGCGTGAAATTCTGCGTGGTAGCAGTGGACTATTTCTCAAAATGGGTGGAGGCAGAACCACTAGCAACTATCTCGGCAAAAGAAGTGCAGAAGTTCGTATGGAAGAACATTGTATGCAGATTTGGCATACCGAGGGTACTAGTAGCTGATAATGGATCCCAATTCATAGACAAAGGATTCCAGGAATTTATCAGCGACCTCGGAATAAAGATGCACTTCGCCCCAGTAGCTCACCCCCAAAGTAACGGGCAGGTGGAAGTATCGAACAGGACCATAAAAGATGGCCTGAAAAAGAGACTGGGAGAAGCAAAAGGGAAATGGCCAGGAGAACTCCAAAGCGTATTGTGGAGCTACCGAACGACGCCCCGAAGGGCCACAGGGGAAACTCCCTTTTCACTAGTCTTCGGGACAGAGGCCATTATCCCAATCGAGATAGTTAGACCATCAGTACGGCTGCAGGTATTTGATGAAGGTGGAAAAGACCTTGGCCTCAGAACCAAGCTCGACCTCGTCGGAGAACACAGAGAAATAGCCGAGCTGAGAAGAAAAGCTTTCCAGCAAAGAGTGGCCGCGGCTATAAACTTACGAGCCAGGCCAAAAGAAATCAAAAAGGGAGACCTCGTTCTCCGAAAGACCGACTTCACACCCCGAAGGCCGTCCCACGGAGTACTTCGCGCAAACTGGGAAGGACCTTATCTGGTTCTTGCCGAAGTACGAAAAGGCGTGTACAAGCTTGGCGACGCTGAAGGCGTAGAATTGAAAAATACTTGGCACTCAGACGCCTTGAAAAAATTCTACACCTAAGATGAAGCGGAGGAATTATAAAGTACAGAATGCTCTTAAGGAAAGTCCTTAAGTATCCAAAATTGTGCAAAGCAGAATTCCGCGAAAATGCTCGCCATGATAAAGCGTAGATATGACTTTCCGAAGTCCCTTGAGCCATCACGCTCGGGAAAGATGGAAAACAAAAATCTCGCAAAAGTACTCGTCATACCCAGCGCGGAGACAATTTCCCGAACCCCCTTGAGCGAACATGCTCGGGAAAATGGGAAGTGAAAAATCTCGCGAAAGGTTTCCCGAAGTCTCTTGAGCAAACATGCTCGGGACAATTGGAAATACAAAAATTGACTGAAGGATTTCCGAAGTCCCCAGAGCAAGCGTGATCAGGACAAAAGGAAAATTTGATTAAAGGTTTTCCGAAGCCCCTTGAGCAATCGCGATCGGGACAAAAGGAAAATGCAAAAGCCTGCAAAAAGACTTAGTCAAATTTTTCAGACTTTCCAGAAAGAGTAAACGCACTCGGGACAAAGGAAGGTAAAAAAGTTTCTTTGATCGCAGGTTTTCCGAAGTCTCTTGAGCGAACGTGTTCGGGACAATGGAAATAAAGAAACTTGAAGAAACACTTAGCCAAAAAAAATCTTCATTAAGAGCAAAGCTGCTTTACAGAGAGAAGTGCCCGAAGAAGGAGTACAAAATAGAAGGGAAGGAAAAGGGGCCCTAAAAAAGCCTAAGGGTTCGCGGCGTCCTGAGAGCCACTCGTTTGTCCACCCTTTTCCGCCACCTTCCGCGCTGGAATTGAAGGAGGAAGCTTCAGATGTTCGATCTTGGACCATTTCCACCGAGGTCCCCCAGGAATGTTTAGACCCTCTAGAAAAGAGAGGTCCAGACCTGGGAACCTCTGGAGAACCTGGTGCCGAGCGAGGCAGAAGCCGTCCTGAAACGCGACCTTGTTCATTTGATCAGACTTGTTCTTCTTAAGCTCAAGGTCGTCAAGCTCGTCCTTCAGATCCCCGACCTCCTCTTCCAGCACCTTTATCCGCTCCTCCCCCTTCGGCTCCTTCTTCAAAGACTGGACCTCGGCTTGAAGGGCTTTCTTCTCAGACAAGAGCGTGACTATGATAGTCCCTTGTTTTGCCTTGTCTTGGAGAAGGTCTTGGTTTGCAGCACGCAGCCCCACCACGTCATTACGAAGGTCGGCAATCTTTCGGGAGGAGTCCGCCATCAAGAATTCTTTCTCCTTCCGGAATTCTTCCCGAAGGGTGGCAGCTTCCTTCTTCGCAGCATCTGCCAGCTGCTGGTTCTTGGCGGTCAATTCCGAGCACGTCGCTTTCGCCTTTTCTAGGGCCTCTAAGGCCGAAGCTCGGAATGCCGTCTGCTTGGCTACCCGAACTCGGAGAAAGCCGGCGTACCCCAGCAGCTGTAAAGAAGATCAAACGCAAGGTCAGTAAGAGCCAAACACTTAGGAAAAAATTGAAGGGGAAAAGCTGTGAAGGATATACCTGAGCAGCATGCTCGGTGATCTTCGCGGCAAGGGTGTTATCCCCCGGGTGGGCCGCCGCTATAGCCTTGAAGGAGGCCTCGGTGAGCACCCTCTTCGCAATCTGCTTGGCCATTTCAGGACAGTCCTCGGAGTACAAGTTCATGTCCTCCATGAATGTCCAGAAAGGCTCCTTCGGTATCTTCCCTTGCGGGACTTTGGCGTCGCGGCGGGCCCTCGCCTTCGCGTGCTCGGCCGCCCAGTTCGGGGTAAGTAACTCCCCTACAGGGCGAAAAAGAGAAGCAGGTCAGAGATAAAGGCAATTCCAGAAAAAACAAATGAAGTACACTTTGACTGGAAACAAACCTGGCAGGACCTCGACAACAACGTCCTCGGAGTCCTCGGCCTCCTCGATCGAAACGCCCTTGCCCTTCTGCTTGCGCCGCTCCTCGGCAGAAGGTACTTCTACCACTACATCAAGGAGGGCCGGCGACGCAGTAGGACTTTGAGGAGGGACGTCGGTTGGAGGGACCTCGGAAGCAGCAGCCTCAGGCGCCGGAATGTCGGCTGTCCCAGGCTCCTCGGCAGTCTCCTCAGAAATTTCATCTAGAGGAACCTGAGCGGCTCTCTTTGTCCGTTTCCTCAAAGGACCCGCGCCAGTAGACTTCCGCCTTCTGGAAGCCGCCTTCTTCATCTGATCGTCCTTCTCCACTTGGCCGGAGAAGAGGGACTTGTAATAGGCGGCAGTGTCGTCGCCCATCTCTGAAACAGGAGAGAAACATCAACGTAAGTCCGAGGAAAAAACAGCAAAGGAGTAGAAGATAACTCACTTTCGGCAAGCATTTCGAAAGAAATCTCCTCCTTAAGAAGCTTGACCAACCAGGAATCTTTCCCGGCGATGGCAGGAGCTGGCATCCCGAGGTCAGTCTTGTGCTCCTTTACCACCTTCAGTTCCCGAAGGACCTCTTCGGTCATCAACTTCCAGTTGATTGGAAAAAGGTAAAGGGCACGCGGAGAGACCTCGGGATCCCAGTCAGAGACAGCCCGAATGCGGGCATCGAAATACGCGAACACGGGAGCCAACTCTGGGGTCAGCAGCATCCTCAGATCACCAACGTCCGCATCCAGTGTTCCCTGAGCCCATTCGGTCGGAACATACGACCAGGCCTCAGCCTTCTTCATGAAGAAGAACTTCTGTTGTCACCCCCGCCAGCTATCCTTAGTGGCGAGGTGAACATGAATTTCTTGCTCCCGGATCCCCGAGGTAGCATGAAATAGAAGCCACCCTTCGGGACCACAGAGAGCTTGTAGTACTACATAAAAATCCTGAAATGGGGTTCTATCCCGAAGACGCCACACATGCAGAGAAAGGCGTTGAAATAGCAGAACGAGTTCGGGGGAAGCTGGTTCACCGCAATGCCATGAAATTGGCAGAACTCGCACACCATCTTCGAGGGGGATATCGAAGACCGGCCTTCAGTTGGGCTCGGAAAACGGTAACCTCCTTACTATGGTTTGAAAATGCATAGTGGCTAGAACGAGGCAGCCTGATAACGGCGTAAGAGGGAAGAAAGAATTTTTGCTTCCACCTCTCTAACTTCTCAGGGGTGGTGCAACAAGGATGGGCTAAAAGAGGCTACCAGCTCTCAGGAATGGGCATTTTCGACGTAAAAATGAGTTTGAAAACGGAAGAAAACAGTTTCCAGAGAAAAACTCAGAAGAACACAGGGATCAAAACGCGCTGGAAAATAAAAACCCACCAAAAGATTTGCCAAAATCTGAGGACGCCATCGTGAAAGTTGGCTGGAAAAAAGACTTTGATTACGGAAGCTCCGCCACAGAAAGCAAGAAAAATGCAAGAACAGAGGCAAAGCAGAGAAAAGAGCAAAAGAGTGAGCAAAAGGAACTTATGATGAAATGAGCTATTTATAAGCCAGAGGTGGGTAACCGAAACGTCGTCATAAATACCCTTTGGAGGCGAACCGACGCCGTAACTGCTCTCTGCACTTGAAAAGGCGCGCCCTCTGTAACCGACGCGACTCTCCTCCAATGGCAAAGCGCCACACGTCAACTCCTGCGCAAAAATAAGGGACACGTCCTCCAAACGTCCCTTGAAAGCTGGGACACGTCTTCTGACATCCCTGGAAAACTGGGACGCGCCGCTCAGACTGACACGCTTGGCCAAACAGACCTGCAGAAACAAAGAGCAGGCCAACTCGAGGACGCCAAGAGACAGGCTATGGCCAAACAGCCCATGACCTTCGGGCAAGAGGTGTATCTTCGGCACAGGCTCCGCCTCGAAGACACCAAAGAACAGGCCAAGGCCGAAGAGCCCATGATCTTCGGGCAAAAGGCGCATCCTCGGAACAGGTTAAGCTTCCAAAGAGACTCCCATAAACAACCTCGGAAAGAGATGCAAAACCGAAGTCTTCACTTCGGCTTTCCAAAGGGGGGCATGTGATAGCCAAAGACTATCGCCTCTATCTGGCCGAACTCCCTGCCACAAGAATGGCCAGAAGAAACTGGCGCTACCCGAGAAAAGGTGAGATCATACACCTCGGGAGATAGCCGAAGAGCTCCGAGCCCGGCACGCCAGGAAAACCTGAGGACACTACTTGCCCCCCCAAGGTTGTGAACAGATCGCCTTCGGAAAAAAGGCACCAGACATAGCGAGCCGAACATGATATCCCTGAAGGCGGAACTCCCTGAGACTGGGAACCCTCGAACTAAGGGCTTGTTTCCCGAAGAGGCTCTGTCCGTACCAAAGGACGACCTCACCCAGGGACCTCGGGAGTACGGCAGGAGCATTTATGGAAGCATTTAAGGAAGCCTCTGACACATCCATTCACAGACGCCACAATCCGCCTCAAAAGGCGCTCTGCCACGCTAACGCCATCAAAATCACATCATGGCCCGTCTCAGCACATGGCTCAAGGCAACCTGCTACCAGCTATCTGTCTCCTACGCCCAGAAATTCAGGAAACATCCGACCGAACACGTGTCGCGATCTGAACGGGCTAGGCACTCCTATAAATACCAGGAGTTAGTACCAGACAGGGGGGTTTTTAACTGGCAAAATACGGCTCCCATTACCAGGCAAAACTCCTCAGCCCTTTGTGCTATCTTTTCTGCCTTTCTCTCGGCCACCACTGACTTGGGCGTCGGAGGCTCCCCCCCCGGAAAAACACTCCGGGGGCCTCCTAACCTTTTGTTTCTGGGCTTTCAGGCACTCTCCTTTAGGCGGTCCAGTCGGCCAGGCGTTCTTCCTCCCAGAAGTCTCTCCACCAGTCACCATGACTATAAGCTATGAGGCCCCAGGCCATCACTTATGTTAATGAGTTATATGCGCCTTGTCCTATGGAGCATAGTTGATCGTCTTTGTGCAAAGCTTGTGTGGTTAGCATTGTTACTTGTTTCTAACTAAGACTTTTGTCGTACAATGTAAAAGATGAGTAATGGCTAATGTTTCTTCATGACTTTGGCTTATTAAATGGCATTGACTTCAAGTAGATTTAAATAGAAGAATTAGGGCACAATTAATCACATATGAGATTATTGAGCAAGACTTGAATTATGTTAATTGGATGCTCGAGTGGGTTTTCTATGAATTTTTTTAACTGTTTTGTGAGAATAAATTTTTCACCATCAATTGTGCGGATCTGTATCCCCGCTAGTTTAATCACTATTTTAGGAAGAACATTCACTATTTATTATCATCTAAAGAGAAATGAAAATAATGGCACTTCCGCGGAGAAGGTGGCATGCTATTGCATCACCTTTTTACGTTTACTAGTAATTGCACACGTGCAAAAACGTAAATCAAAATACTAAATTATTTTTAACTCAAATAAATAAAATTTGAATTATTTTTTTCAAAATAAATAGTAGCAATAATAATTTTACTTTTTTTTTAGTTTAGATATATTTATTATTAGTTTCTTATTTTTTATTTTTTGCATAGTTTTTTATTATAATATTTCATTATAACTATCCTCATTTGCACCATCCATTATAAAAAGATTATTCATTGTGCTTAATTTTTATTTATTATAAATAATAATAATAATAATAATAATAATAAATAATAATAATAATAACAATAATTTCTTCCTTGTGCTTTTGATATCTTATCGAAGATGTCAATCTTTCTCTTCTTAGTGTGAAATTTAAAATTAAAAGTATGCAATTTGTTAAGAAAATATCATAATTTAATGCACTTAATGCTATTATGCATTTAGAAATTTTATTTAAAATTTAAGCTAGTAAATTTTATCTTAATTTTTATGCTTTAGACTAAAAAAGCTAATGATTAAAATAAATATCTTATATTAGTTGGTTCAAAAAATTAAATAGATTTACCATTAATGTATTTGCATAACTTTGACAATTCAAAGTGACATGAGCTAAGTTTTTACTAAATTTTTTAAGGTTTTGTGTGACATAAAAAAAAAAGATAGATGATAAGTCCACAAGTGGGACATTCAATAAGAAACTTAAGCAAAAATAATTTTCTTTTAAAAAGTATGACACAAATATAGGCAATGATATCAAAGTATAGACTTGGTATATAAGTAAAGACTCAATTACTTGACTCTTGACTTTTAATAAAAAATACACTTACCCACAAGGTTTCCAATCTACATTTACCCTCTATTTTATTATCGAGTCGATTTAATAGTTCAAAATATCAAGGTTAAGTCTTGCATGATTTTTTTTTATAATTTTTTATAATTAATGGTTACATATTGATTTAGAAATTATATTCACATGATTGAGGTTTGAAAACCTAGTCTCACCCATTTTTCATAAAATATAATTAGTCAACCTTAACTAGAAACAAGCTAATGTGGAGTTTCGAAAATGAATTTTGATTTGAGATTTTCTACTAATGCAAGGAGGTCATTTTGGTTTGTTTATGTGTAGTAAAAAATGTTGCCCCTAGGCACAAAAATGTTGATTGTTTAAGTTGTTATTTTACTATATAGTTAAGGGACTCCAAGAGGACTAGGAAAGGACTTGTGGTTCTTGAAACCTGAGCTTGTAAAGTGGTGATCTACACAAGGGTAAGGTGTTCTAGCCTTTCTTTCTTTTAGAAGCTCTAGCCATGTTTTAGCTTGGTAGATGCCAGGGCAAATGGTCACTATGGTCCATGTTTTAGAAGGGGCAAAACACATCCATGGGCACTATGATCCACACAAAACATGGTCAAACCCTATTGCATATAATAAGGGAATTTTTTAGTTAGTGGAAGCTAGGAAGCTCAAAGACAAATGCATGGATGCATGCTTAAGGGCAAAAATGGATCAATGGCTGCCTTTGTTTTGTTTGTTTGTTTGCTTGTTTGCTTGTGAGAGAAGTATAGGGAGTCATGTACCTAAAAGGGCATGATATGATGATCATTATACAATACTCCATGCCAAAAAAGCTCATGGCATGTTCATGTGGATTATGGTCAAAGTTCATACATGCATCGCTATGTGTGCATATGGTCCATTATATGTGATGTTGTTATGTTTTGTTTGTTTTAGAATGCCTTACTAAGTATTTTATATACTTACCTTTATTATTAATATGCAAATAACATTATGTAAGATCCAAATAATCCACAGTGATTATTTGGTACTTGTTTGTTAGTTTCTGATAAGTACATTTTGCATATGCTACTTGTTCATTTTTCATATGTTACATCCACTTATATTTAGAGTCTAACTCCAAACTTATTTTCCTTTTATAACAAGGTAGTCGGGCAAGGACTTCTTGGGCCACTCCTTACTTGGGTTTCTTTCTCCTGGGCAAAGATGGGCCTACCGACTATTTGGGTCATGAGTATTTTGTAGCACAATGGTAGTAGCTAGTATGAGGTCTACTAGTATAGAATTTGACTTAGTACAACCGTGGCATGTATTATTATTAATTCGGGTTAATCTTATCAACCCATGACATTGCTTGCTTAAGTTGATACACAAAACACTTAGATATTGTGTTATCGTAGTATTTACATGCTATGAGCATAATTTTCATCCATGGTTTGGCATGATATATTACTTGTGCATACATGAGCATTGAACTGTTTTTTTACATGGCTGTACATATTTTATCATGTTTTCTTTAAATCTGGCCGAACAACTATCTTAGTTTAATAAACTTAAAGTGTTTTATTATGACTAAGTAAATGTTTTTCTTAACTCTCGAGTAAATATTAAACACTAAGCAAGTGGCTAGGATTTGCATAGTAAATCTTGGCAAAAACATCCTAAAAATAAAGAATGATTCTGGCTAAATTAAGAGTTAGGATTGGGTAATAAAATGAGCTTGCCTAATTAAAGGAATCAATTGGGCATTCATTAGGGTGTTTCCTCATAGTTGGTATCAAAGCCTAGGTTATATTAAGGGTAAAAGTCTAGGTTGTTACCACCATAGAAGCCATATGCATAGAGTTGGAGTAGGGCTATGATCATGAGTATTTATTGTGTGTTTCATTTGTTATGTTTATGAATTGTTTGTTTGTAGGTCTGGTTATGGTTCGTACTAGGAACAACATGGCTACTAATCCTGGCCAGGATGGTCAGGGTAGACGTGTGAAGCAGGATGTTGGAGACAACATGTTGGATGCTCTGTACGTTCTCACCTTGTAGATGTTGGATCGTATAGATCAGCAAAATAAGACACTTGCACTCTTGACTTAGGGGCTGAATGTTGTAGGTTAGACCTAGGCCCAAAATCATGAGGTCAGTTGGCAAGACCTTGAGGATGTTGATGACTTAGATAAGGAGCTATAGGAGGTTGGCTATCAGGATTCGGAGCCAGCTGCCCAAAGAAGTGGTAATAGTTAGGACCAATAGCCTACTTTTACTAATGCACAACATGAAGAGAGATCCTTAATTTCCATGCTTAGGTTGATCTAAGGGTTAGATTTGCCCTACTTTAATGGTACAGGAGATGCCGATGATGTTGAGTTTTGGTTGAACTGGATGAATAAGATATTTCAGACTCTATAGACTAGTGATGACATCAAGCCACATCTGGCATCTTATTATCTGAAGGGTGCCATGAAGATTTGGGGGAATAATGGCTAGGATATTCTTGAGGAAGAAATGAGGGCAAGTCCGAGTATAGAGCCAAGACTTTGACTTGCCAGTATTTTCTAGAAAGGTTCCATAGTGAGGCTGCTAGGGACCTCAAGAGGCAGGAGTTTGAGAAACTCGCTTAGGGTGAGATGATTGCGACTGAGCACTCTAGGAGGTTCAGTGCATTGGCATGACATGTGCCATACTTGGTTGGTCAGGAGCGTACTAAGATAGCTCAGTTTGTGGAGGGGCTTAGGCCCTATTTGCTGAAATTTATGGTAGTTACAGATTTTAGTACTTATTCTTTAGCAGTACAGAAGGAACAATAGTTAGTGAAATCAATGAACCCTGCCAATGTCAAGGGTGGGTATGATAAAGAAGCGCCCTCGGGCACTAAGGCCCAGGGCAAGAGGCTAGCTACCCCTGACATGGGTGGCAATGGGAACAATGCTAAGAAAGCTAAGGCTGGGAAAGGCCTTTGTAAGAATTGTGGCAAGTTTTATAACAAGAAGTTGTGCCTCAGCTTTGGAGGACAGCAACAGCCCGGTAGGCTACTGGACATGTAAGGCATTAGACAATTAGACTCGGGATTGCCCTCGATGTCGTGATGGGTAGGGAGCGCCCCTAATGGCTATGTGCATACCAGGGCAAGAAGGACCCGATGGAGCTAAAACGCAACAAGTAGGAGGAGCACAACAAGGAGCTAGAGGAAGATCACACTGACCAAGACCACCCTAGTAGTAACTGTTCACCCTAGCACACCGAGACTGGCATCCAATGAGATAAGGTATTTTTAAGTTAAATAATACAAGTGTTAGAGTATTATTTGATGTTGGTGCATCACTATCTGTTATATCTACTAGATTGGTACATAGATTGGGTTTAGTTAGGATCGAGGTACCTGAGATGAGGATTGTTAGGACATCAAGTCCTCATCTAACTTTTTTCAAAGAAAAAGTATTGAGCTATCCCTTTGACATAGGCCACCACAAATTTCACTATGACTTTTGGGTTATGTCATTGGGAGGGCATGACTTGGAACTCGATATGGATTAGTTGGGACAACACCAGTCTAACATTAACTGTGCAAGTCAAACCATCATCCTTAAAACTGAAGAGGGGGAAGTGGTAACTTATGACAGTGAGTGGGCAATTAGTGTCGATTCCACTTTGTTGAGATTGATTGATCTGGTTCCCATTTTGGATAAGAAGAAGTGCTATGGCCTTAATAGCAATGAAGTGCAATGGAACTAAGGGACATACCAGCTGTTAACATGTTCCGAAATGTTTTTCCCACTGACTTAAAAGGGTTACCACCTAAGAGAGAGATGGAGTTCTTTATTCACCTATTGCCCAAGACTTGGCTCATATCGATTCCTCTATATAGGATGTCCATTCCTGAGATGGATGAATTGAAGGACCAGCTAGAGGAGCTATTAAGGAAGGGCTTAATTAGGCCCAGTGTGTCGCCATGGGGGTGCCCCAATGTTAATTGTGAAGAAGAAAGATGGTACTCTTAGGTTGGTGACTGATTATAGAAAACTAAATCAAACAATGGGAAAGAACAAGTACCCTCTACCAAGGATTAATGAACTCCTTGATAGGCTGAAAAGAGCCAAGATATTTTCATAGATTGATCTAAGGAGTGGTTACTTTCAGTTTAGGTCAAGAAGGGGGACATACACAAAATTGCTTTTTAGATTCGGTGTAAGCATTTTGAGTATACGATGATGCCGTTTGGGGTGAGCAATGCCCCTATGATATTTATGGATCCCATGAATAGGATATTCATGTCTTATTTGGATAAATTTGTTGAATTTTTCATTCATGATATACTCATATGCTCCCAAACTCCTACTTAGCATGAGAAACATCTTAAGATGGTTTTGCAAGTGCTAAAGGATAATCAATACTATGCAAAACTATATGAGTGCCAGCTCTAAGCAAAGAAGATACCCTTCCTTGGTCATGTGATTAGTGACAAAAGGGTAAGTATGGACCAAGGGAAGGTACATGCAGTGATGGAATGGAAACAACCCACTAAACCTACTGAGGTGAAGAGCTTTCTTGGTTTAGCAGGCTATTACCAAAGATTTATTGAGGGATTCTCCTAAATAGCTAAGTCATTAACTACCTTGACCAAGAAGGCATAGAAATTTATTTGGATAGACAAGTATGAGATAGCCTTCCAGGAACTTAAATGGAGGCTTATCACAGTGTTGATCTTGATAGTGCCAGACCCAGGCAAAACCGATGCTGTCTACATAATTGAATCAAGATCAGGCTTAGGTTTTGTATTGATGCAAGATAGATAATTAGTTGCCTATGGTTCAAGGCAATTAAGGCCAAATGAGCTGAATTGGTCTACACATGATCTGGAACTAGTAGTCATAGTCTTTGCCTTAAAACTCTAGAGGCATTATCTGTTAGGATGATCCTTTCATATATACATTGATCATAAGAGCCTTATGTACCTATTCAACTAGAAAGATTTGAACATGAGGCAAAGGAGGTGGATAGAGTAAATTAAATATTATGATTTTACCATTGAGTACACAACTAGGAAAGGCAATATGGTGGTTGATGCCTCAGCCAGAAGTGTACTAGAATAGTAGTCTCCAAGGATTAAGTGATAAATCCTAAGGTCGAGAGTTTTATGGTCATATATAGAAGGTTGACCAAGTCTTCAACTTGTGAATTCAGTCGGGATGGCTGGACAGGGTCTAAGAGGCCTAAGGTTTGGACCCCAAAATGCATAAAGTTTCAAGGGAAACAAAGTGTGGAACCCTCCAATAAGGGTATGGGTATCGAGATGGTTTACTGTTTCTTAAGAAAAGACTTTATGTGCCTAGTCTTATTGGGTTAAGGGCGCATCTGCTTTAAAAGGTGCATAGTACTCCCCTTAGTATCCATTCCGAGGTCACCAAAATGTATCATGACCTGAGAACTCATTTTTCATGGCCTAGGTTCAAGGTTGATATTAAGGATCATGTAGCTAAGTGCCTTACTTGTTAAATGGTAAAGGCAGAAAACCAAAAGCCGAGTGGTACCTTATAGAGCCTACCCATTCCAAAAAGGAAGTGGGGAGCAATCACTATAGATTTCTTAGTAGGTTTGCCAACTACAAGGAAATAGCATAACGCTGTATGGATCACAATGGATAGGTTGACTAAGAGTGTCCATTTCCTAACAATTAAAATCATCTATCCACTGGAGAGGTTGGCAAACCTATATATTAGAGAGATTGATCGACTTCACCGTGTGCCAATCATATCTGATCGAGATCTATGATTTGTCTCTAGGTTTTAGAATGCCTTTCAATAGGCAATGGGTCAAAGATAAAGTTGAGTACTACTTATCTCCCCCAGATAGATGGATAATAAAAAAGGACTATCCAGGTCCTAGAGGACAGGATGCGGAGTTGTGCCTTGGATTTTAGAAGAGGTTGGGATGACGATCTTCCACTTATTGAATTCACCTATAATAATTGTTATCAGGAATCAATTTAGATGGCTCTATTTGAGACTTTGCATGCCCGATAATGCATGACACCATGATAAACTTACATTTGTTATATTTGTTTCTCTTATATTTAGTATGTTTTAATGTGTTTTGAACTTTAAATATCTATTTTGAGCATGTTTTGTAGCTTAAAGCATATCTAGACTCAATTAATTAAAAGTGGATTTAATTTGCAATTTTACAAGTTTTAATTTGATTGTGTTCTTTCAGGATTTTGATAGATTGGCGATGTTCTAGTAAAAAAATCATATCTTGAGCAATAGAGATCAGAATTGAACGATTCATGATTCATTGGAGAAGCTAACAACTGGAGCTAAAAATAATTTGCAGACCACAAAACTCAGCTTGCACATTAAAGGGGTCAACTTCATCTTCAAAGTCAGGATTTGCATGTCATCACTAGTTCAGAAGCAGTTGCAGTACTTTAGGCATATCTTTGGCAATGGATGTCTATTTTATGTGATTCATGACTCATTGTGAAGCTAAGAAAGAGTTCTACAACTTTCATTCTTTGAGTTTTAAGAGATAATGACTTAATCAAGGTTAAATTTCACCTCGAAGTTGCTACTGATGTTCTGGAGCATTTGTTGGCTCACAACTTTAAAACCATTTTTTATATGAATTAATTTTGAAGGCTTCCAAACCATGTGGGCTAAAATTCTAGCTAAAAAACACCATTCTCCAGGTCATATTATTATTCTAGTTATTTTGAATCTTTTATATTTATGTGGGGTAATTTTAGAATAATATAGAAAGTTTAGGGTGCTATAATAGTTTTCTTTCATTAGATTTTTAGGTTTCATAAATATTAGAATAGGAGGAGCAACTGCCGCAGACTCTCCCTTCCCCAACTCTCCTTGTGTTCTTTTATTATTTCTTTTCTTTTCTTTTCTTTTTAGTGATTTTTCATGGCCATGTCCAACTGATTTATTTTATTCTCGATTGAAGGAGACTGAAACCTTGGATTTTTCAGCATTGTGAGATCATAGTTATTTTTATTCAGTCAATTAATACATTGAGTATTAAGTGCTCTGCTATGATTAATTTCATGATTGTTTTATTTATATGCTAGAAGTCCTGCTAGTTGTTATTTGGATTCAATTTATTGCTGGGTTAAAAATGAAATCCATAATTGTTTGGTCTCTTTAATCTATGAAGCAACTAAGGTTTGTTGGTTTGCTGCATCAAAAATCATTAGATCTTAGGGAGAACATTCAACTAAATTAAATACAACTCCTTGTGTTTGTGTTATTTAGTTTTATCGATCTCTCTAATTTTTAATTTAATTGTTAAATTAAATCGAAGCGCTTGTCTTAGGTTCTTTAGCAGCTAGGATTAATTAGATCACTTGTTTTCTGATTAGCTATGACTAAGGAGAGGGAGGAATATAGCTCCAATGATGAATATTCAAAGGCTTGATTGATCTATCTATGCATCGATGATCAATTATAGGAATTCAGTTGCATATATTGACTAATGCTAAGGTTTGCATTCTTGATTGTTTTGTTGATTTCTTACATGATAGTTTCTTAATTTTTGTTTTCTGATTATTTTTTTATTTTGTTTCATTTTTTATTGCAAACAATCCCCATATTTTTTATTTCAAGTTTTCTATTACGAAGCTTTTGAATAAAAATTCCTTACGATTTGACCTAATTTTCACCGCTATATTACAAATCTATTTATTCTGAGTTATTACTAAGACTAGAATTATTTTTTGCGGTTTCGATGACTAACAAAAAATTTGGCACTGTTGCTGGGGAGATTTCTTTTTCTGTTAAAGTTTCTTTTTTTTTTTTCCTTCTTTCTCAGTAAATTGACTTATGTCAAGATCTTCTTGTACAGGTGAATTAATGTTTGATCAAGAGATCGAGAAGATAGCAAAGGCAAATAGGAAAGTGGCCAATTTTATAGCTTCAACATCTGCAAACAGTGACTCTAAAAACGAGTAGAAGTAGCAATTTTTGTAGACATGGCGGTTAAACAACATTAAAGGAGTTGGCAATTACTGATGTTGTTCAGCAACCGCATCAATTTTCCTAATATTAAGGTAGCTTTTGAATTAAAATTAGGATTGATTCATTTATTGCCTACTTTTCATGGACTTGCGGGAAAAAACTGCCACAAACACTTGAAGGAATTCCATGTAGTTTCCTTGTCCGTGAAGCCACAGGGAGTTATTGAAGAACAGATTAAGCTGAGAGCCTTCCCATTCTCATTGGCATACAAGGAAAAAGATTGGCTGTACTACCTTCCCTCTGGTTCAATCAAAACTCGGAATGACTTAAAAAAAATTTTGGAGAAATTTTTTCCAGCTTCAAGGGTTGGAACAATTCGGAATGAAATCATTGGGATTTGTCAATACAATAAAGAGAGCCTATATGGGTACTGGGGGATATTCAACCAATTATGTGCGAGTTGCCAGCACCACTAGATTTTTGATCAATTATTATTGCAGTACTTCTACGAAGAGCTACTGTTCATGGATCGGAGTATGTTAGGTGCTGCAAGTTGAGGAGCGCTTATAGAAAAGGCACCCAAAGAAGTAAATGACTTCACTTCTAAAATGGCAGCTAACTCACAGCAGTTTGGGATAAAATTAGACCATGTGTCAAAGAAGGAAAATGAGGTAAGAACTTTTGGTATTGAAGCTCAACTTTTTGAACTAACCTCTCTTGTTAAACAAGTTGCCTTGGGACAGGTTCAAAATCCTAGAGTTTGTGGTATTTGCTCTACTCAAGGACACCTTACCGACTCATGCCCACAACTGCAAGAAGATACAACACCTTAAGTGAATGTGGTAAGTGGGTTTATTGACCAACCAAGAAGATATGACCCCTGTGCCAATCATTAAAGCCCTAGTTAGAGAGACCACCAAAATCTAAGATATGGGCTGCCAAATAACCAGCCACTGTACCCATCTAGCAGTTATAACATACCAGCCTCTCCACAACAAAACCAAGGACCAAGTTCAGGTATGGCTTTAGAGGATATTGTTAAAGCTTTAGCCACTAATACTCAAAATGTTTTCGTAGAAAGCAAAGGCTAGCATTAAAGACTTGGGGAACCAAATTTTCAACTGGCAGTCTCATTGAACAAAATCGAAGCTAAAAAAGGGAGGTTGTCATCTTAAGCTTAAATCAACCCGAGAGAGCATGCTAATGTTATGGCGCTTTGAAGTGGCAAAGAAGTGCAAACCACCACACCAAAAGTGGCAACACTTAAAAAGAGCAAGAAGGCTCAAAACCAACAACTTCTGATGTACCAACTAATGAGGTAAGTGACAAGCCAATTTTTCCAAAGTCAAAAAGTCTGATTCTACCTCATTTTCCTAGTAGGCTAGCGAAATTTAAAAAAAAAAAAGACCAAGCAAGAAATTCTTGAGACTTTTAGGAAGGTCAAAATCAACATACCTTTGCTAGATACAATTAAGCAAGTGCCCTAGTATGCCAAATTTCTAAAGGAGTTGTGCATAAACAAAACAAAGCTGCAGGTTGATGAGAAAATCAAAATTGGTGAGAATATGTCAATAATAATTCAAAGGAAGTTGCCCAAGAAGTATAAAGACCCTGGTATGTTTACTATACCATGCGTAATATGCAATTTTAAGGTGGAAAAAGCTATGTTAGATTTAGGAGCTTCAATTAATGTCATGCCATATTTTATATATGCTTCTTTGAAACTTAGACTTTTGAATGAAATAGGTGTTGTGATTCAATTGGCTAATAGATTGAATGCCTATCCTAGAGGCGTAGTTGAGGATGTTTTTGTGCAAGTAAATGATTTAATTTTTCCTGTTGATTTTTACATACATGGTATGGAAGATAGTGACCTAACTGCTCTTATTTTGTTAGGAAGACCATTTTTAAAGACATCCAAGAGCAAGATTGATATGGGTATTGGCACTCTCACAATGGAATTTGATGGAAAAATTGCACAGTTCAATATTTTTAACATGCTAAAGGAAGCTGACAATGATAATTCTGTTTCTTTTGTTGAAAAAATTGGTACTTTGGTGTAGAATGAATTAGGAACAAATTCTGAAAACCAAGCAAAGTTAGTACTAAAAGGTAAGAAAAAAATGGCCAAGTTACAGCAAGGGCAGGAGATGTCATTTGTGGTTGGATGAAAGGTGTTGTGCAAACATTGGAAAATAAGGAAAGTGTTGCCTAATAAGTCTGAGCATAACTGGATTGGACCATTTATTATTACTGATATTTCTATTCATGGTGCTGTTGAGCTTAAAATTTTGAAAACACACAAAGTGTTCAACATTGAGATGCATGAAGCCCTTCCATGAGGAATTTTCAAAACACCCTCGTTGACACAAGAAGGGGTTGTCTGGCCGAAGACAATAAAGAAATGTGCTTTTGGGAGGCAACCCAAATGTGCTTTTGTGCCATGAACAATAAGAGTTTCATTTTTTTATTGTTTTTGTTTTTTTTCTAGTTTTTTTTTTCAGGTTTCTCGATTCTCACAATTGATTTTCTTGGTCATGAAGTGTATTTTTTATTTATTTATTTATTTAGGCTAGAAGTGAAGCAAAGCAGCATGTTGAAGTCTAGTTCTAGGTTGCGGATCACTATGAAATCACCTTTCCGAGCAGTACCTTTTATTTTCCCTATTTGTGTTTTTCTTATGAACATTGAGAACAATATTTGATTTAAGTGTGGAGGAGTGGATAGCTTAGGCCATAATTTTCTGTTTTTAAAATCTTTGAATTAAAATTTTTTGATTCATACTTTTGAGCATCAATATAAATTGTTAAGATAATTTCACTTATTGGTTCTTGAGTGCTTAGCTTGGGTGTTAAGTTAGTAATTTATTAGACTTTATTCAACTCTCAAATTTTATTTTTAAATTTTTTTTACAATTTTTTATCAAGCTAGTTGATGGTTATCTTGAGAAATTGATTTTTATATCAAATTTGTGTGCTTAGTACATTGATTAAACTTTGTTAGATTATGAGCGTATTAAGTTGGATATGTGGTTTGTTTGGTTGTTGGATGATTTGAAACATTTGAGAAGAAAAAAAAGGGTTGAAATTGTTGTGTTCTGATAAATAAAAAGTTGCTCCTCCACTATTTCTGGCCATTGAAGTAGCTAGGGGTCTTCTCCTAAGGCAAGATTCGATCATAACTCAAAAAGGTACTTGGAACATAAGTATGGTCAAAGACCACTTTGGAGTTATGTCGAGTTAGCAACTTGGGTATGATAGAGTCCTTGTTATACACTAGCCAAACGGCCGAGCACAAGAAAAATATATAAAAAAACAAACAAACAAAAAAATTTCAATTAGAATCAAAAGAAGAAATAAATTCTCAATTTCCTATCTTCCACGCATTTGTGGCAAGATTAGTTGTCTTTTTGTGTTCTTATCTGCTTGGTTTGTTCTCTTTACTTGATGCATAAGTATGATATTTTTCTCAAGTTTTGAAAGGTGATTATTGCTAGCTTATGAAGAAATTGTTTTTATGGACTTATTTTGTTTTGAGTTGTTATTGAATGGTAGGTTGCATGCTTAATTTCTTTTGTTAAGCTTCCAAGACCCTTGGATGTGAAATTATCTTGCTCTCTTTAACTCAAAAATATGTTTTTATCTTTTTAAGATTTCTTTTATTTTTAGTTTTGCCCAAGGACAAGTAAAAGCTAAGTGTGGGGGAATGTGATAAACTTACATTTATTATATTTATTTCTCTCATATTAGTATGTTTTAATGTCTTTTAAAATTTAAAAATCTATTTTGGCCATGTTTTGTAGCTTAAGGTATATCTAGACTCAATTGATTAAAAGTAGATTTAATTTGCAATTTTACAAGTTTTAATTTGGTTGTGTTCTTTTAGGATTTTGACAGATTGGCAATGTTACAGCAGAAAAATCATATCTTAAGCTACAGAGACCGGAATTGAGTGATTCTTAATTCATTGGAAAGCTAACATCCTAAGCTGCAAATCATATGCAAGGCATAAAACCCAGTTTGCACGTCAAGGTCAAATTCATCTTCAATGTCAGGATTTGAGTGTCATCACTGGTTCAGAAGCAGCTGTGGTATTTTGGGCATATCTTTGGATGTAGATGTCTATTTTATGTGATACAGGGGTCTTTTCAAAGCTAGGGAACAGCTGTACAATTTCATGCTTTTATTTTTAAGATATAATGACTACATCAAGGTCAAATTTTAGCTCAAAGTTGTTGCTAATATTCTGAAGCATTTCTTGGCTGACAACTTTGAAACCAGTTTTGATGTAGATTAATTTCAAAGGCTTCTAAACCATGTGGGTGAACATTCCAGCTAAAAGACACCATTTTCCTGGTCATATTATTGCATTCTAGTTGTTTGAATCTTTTATATTTATGTGGGGGTAATTTAAGAATAATATAGAAAGTTTAGGGTGCTTTAATAGTTTTCTTTCATTAGGTTATTAGGTTTAATGGATATTAGAATAGGAGGAGCAACTGTCACAAACTCTCCCATCTGCAACTCTCATTGTGTTCTTTTCTTATTTCTTTTCTTTTCTTTTTTTTTCTTTTTAGTGATTTTTCATGGTCATGGCTGGCTAATTTATTTTGTTTTGGTTGAAGGAAACTGAACCCCAAATTCTTCAGCACTATTAGATCAAAGTTATTTTTATTCAACCAATTAATACTTTGAGTATTAGGTGTTCTTCTATGATTAATTTCATGATTGTTTCACTTATAGGCTAGAAGGCCTGCTAGTTATTATTCGGATTCAATCTACTGCTGGGTTAAAAATCAAATCCGTAATTATTTGATCTCTCTAATATGTGAAGCAACTAAGGCTTATTGATTTGCTGCACAAAAAATCATTAGATCTTAGGGAGAACATTCAACTATATTAAATGTAACTGTTTGTGTTTATGTTATTTAGTTCCATCAATATCTCTAATTTTTATTGCATTTGTTAAATTAAATAGAAGCACTTGTCTTAAGTTGTTTAGCAATTAGGGTTAATTAGATCACTTATTTTTTTATTAACTATGACTAAGGAGGGGTAGATAGATAGCTCCAACGATGAATATTCAAAGGCTTGATTGATCTATCTATGCATTGATGATCAATTGTAGGAATTTGGTGGTAGATGTTGATTAATGCCAAGGTTTGCATTCTTGATTGTTTTGTTGATTTCTTACATGATAAGTTTTTCAATTTTTATTCTCTGATTATTTTTTTATTTATTTTGTTTCATTTTTTATTGCAAAAAATCCTCTGAATCTTTTATTTAAATTTTTCTATTAAGAAGCTTTCCGTTAAAATTTTCCCTTGAGATTTGATCTAGTTTTCACTACTGTAATACAAATTTATTTATTCTAAATTATTACTAAGACCAGAATTATTTTTGGCAGTTTTAATGACTGACCACACCACATTGCTAGCCCAACAAGGAAGATGTGGACCAAGTGGGACCATAGGTTGTAGAGGAGACCACAGCCATGATTAGGCAAATTGAAGCTTAAGTAAGGGTAGCTATTAACAAGCAGTAGGCACATGCCAATGTCAAGCGACATGAAGTAAACCTTGAGGTAAGGGCCAAGGTGTTCCTCAAGTTCTCACCAATGAAATGAGTGTCATGATTTGGCCAAAAAGGCTAGTTGGCTTTAAGTTATATCAAACCTTATGAGATTCTGGAACGGGTTAGCAAAGTTACCTATAGATTTTCACTGCCATCAAGCCTAGCTCACATACATAATGTGTTCCATGTTAGTGTGTTGAAGAAATACAATGCACCTAACAAGCAATAGGTGATACCCCTTCCTATTGAGCCAATGAACGAGCACTTGACCTATGTGGAACGTTCAATTAGAATCCTTGATTGACAAGTCAAGAAGCTAAGGACTAAGTGGATACCCATGGTCAAGGACCAATGGTCCAATCATTCAGAGGATAAGGCCACATAGGAGATAGAGAAGGATGTAAAGGGTCAATATTCTAACCTGTTCCTAGAGTTAAAGCATGAATTGGAGGACCAATTATCTAAATAGGGGGAGGATGTGAGAACCTTCATTTTATCAAGAAACTAATTTATTTTATTTACATGATCCTTGATTAGATTTATGTTGAGACAATGAGCCAACAATCTTTGGGTTCATAGGATTAAAATATGAAGTAAATTGACTATAAGGGCAACTAAGGGCAAAATGGTCATTTGGCATTTCAAAGATCAAAATATGATTAACAAAGATGGAATTGAGTTTTTAGAAGTGAAATAAACATCTTGATGAAATTTGAACTCAATTACACAATTTTCACCAAGGATTGGCTTTTTTTTATAAGGAAGCAAAGAAAGGCAAAATAGTAATTTCCATGTCAAACATTGTCAAAATGGATATGATGACGTGATAAATGGTGTTTGAATTCATTTGGTGGAGTTTAGAGTTAAATTGACCAAGTTTGAAACTTTGCTTGCTAGTGAAGCTAATGTGGGCATTTTGATTATTTTGCAAGGCCAAACCTGGTTAAACCAAAGACAAGGTCAAACTTGGGTCAAACATGGTCAATAGAAGTTTGGTGCATGGATGGTTTTAGAGGGAAGCAGCCAAATGGTGTTTAATTTTTAAAGGAAACCAATTATGAGGGCTTTATGGAGGTTACATCCCTTTAACAAAGGACCCTAAGACCTAAAAGGCTTTTTCAACCAAAGCACCTTTTGGAAACTTTAAAGAATGAAGCAAAGGTATGATTGGAGCATATTGTGTAGCCTAAAAAAAGTGGAAGCTAACCCATACCCCTTAGATAAGTGTCCTAAACCATTAAGGACCTTGCAAAGCCCTTAAACATCAGTACTTTAGTTCCCACTATCCTTGCTTCACCCATTTTTACCCTAAAAGTGTCCCCAACTCTAGAAAATGACTCTTCTTAATTCCTCATTTCATCCTCTCATCCAAAACACCTCCAAATCATTTAGGCCTTTCCAAAAATCCAAAGAAAATCAAGAAAAGAAAAGCATTTGAGTGGTAAATTAAAATAAAGATGGGTATGTTGCAAAGGAGAGCTTAGGAGCCTTGATTTAGCTGCATGAGGGCATGGCTTTTGACTGTTTATTGAGATGTGAAACTTTATTTTAATATACACGTGTTTCCTCTTCTTTAAACAACAACCTTGGTTGTTTAGGTTAAGCTTGGTAAGAGGAAGGAGAACCACGGGGCTTAGGAAAAGAGTTTTGGTTTAAGATTTTTTACTAAGATGAGGAGGACATTTTGGTTTGTTTATGTGTAGTAAAAAACATTGCCGCTAGGCTAAAAAATGTTGATTGTTCAACTGGTTATTTTACAATGTAGTTAAAGGACTTCAAGAAAACTAGGAAAAGACTTGTGGTGCTTGAAACTTGAGCTTGTAAAGTGGTAATCTATACAAGGGTAAGGTGTTCTACCCCTTCTATCTTTGAGAAGCTTTGGCCATGTTTTAAATTGGTAAAAGCTAGGGCAAATGATAAGGCAAAAAGGGCACAAGGTGACCAATAGAGCCAAGGAAGGCTCAAATGGCACTAAGGCCGAACCTAGCCCTTAGTTTAAGAAATAGGTGGTGCCCTTGGTGCATGAGGTGTAAAATGGTTTATGGACCAAGCCTTGGGTGCTTGGAAGATGAGTGTGGCTGAACCTTCAAGGTTTGTGAAACACAAGAAAGGTGTGCCTCGGTTTAGGTGTGTATATGAGGTGATTTAGCTCAAGTGCTCGATGTGTGTGTGTGCGTGTGTGGCATGGTCTCCTAGAAGAATGAATATTTTTGGATGCCTAGGAGCATGGTGAGTTGGGTGTGCAAAAGTGCACACGGGTGTGCCCAAGAGGGCATGTAGCTGTATGTTCCCAAGGGGCACCTGAGGCTGCGCCTAAGGGTGCGCTTGTGTATGCGCTAATGGGCTTATGGTCAAGTGCACCTAGGAGAATGCATGGGCACATCCTGGGAGCCTTGGTTTCATGTAGGGCCTTGGGTCACACTTTTTGCATGACCCATGAAAAGGAGCCCTAGGTAAGGCTCTAAGGCCCAAATGACACTTAGGCCCAGAAAATGACTTATGGCCACAAGTAAACATACAAATGGGCCTATTGGGCCCAAGGGCCTAGTAAAGGCAAGACACATCCATGGGCATTATGACCCAGACAAAACCTGGTCAAACCCCATTGTCTACAATAAGGGAATTTTTTAGCTTGTAGAAGCTAGCAAGCTTAAGGGAAAAAATGGACTAATGGGTGTCCTTGTTTTGTTTGTTTGCTTTGCTTTGCTTGAGTGATAAGTATGGGGAGTCATGTACCTAAAAGGGCATGTTATAATGATCATTATATAATACTCCATGCGATAAGAGCTCGTGGCACGCTCATATAAATTATGGGCAAAGTTCATGCATACATGGCTATGTGTACTTCTGGTCCATTGTTGTTTTGTTTTTTTTTTTTTTTTTTTTGTTTTAAAATGCCTTACTAAGTATTTTATATCCTTACCCTTATTGTTAATGTGTAGATAATGTTGTGCAAAAACTAAATAATCCACCAAGATTATTTGGTACTTGTTTGTTAGTTTATCATTAGTACATTTTGCATACACTACATGTTCATTTTTCATATGTTGCATGCACTCATTATCAGACACTAACCCCAAACTTATTTTCCTTGTACAGCAATGTAATCGGGCAAGTACTTCTTTGGTTACTCGCTTAGATTTCTCTTCCTAGGCAAAAGTGGGCTTACTGAATATTTGGTCATAAATATTTTGTAGCATGGTGGAAGTAGATAGTAGGAGGTCTACTAGTATGGACTTTGACTTGGTACAACTATAAGATGTATTATTATTGATTTGGTTTAGGCATATCAACCCATAATGTTGCTTGCTTAGGTTTATAGGCAAAACACTTAGATGTAGTGTTGCCATAGTATTTAATTGCTATGACTGTAGTTTTCATCCATAGTTTGGCATGATATATTACTTGTGCATGCATGAGTGTTAAAATGTTTTCTTATGTGGATGCATATATTTTATTCATGTTTTCTTTAAATCCTACCAAACCACTATCTTAGTTTAATAAACATAAGTGTTTTATTGCAACTTAGTAAATGTTTTTCTTAACTCTCAATTAAATATTAAACGCTAAGAAAGTGGCTAAGATTTACATAGTAAATCTTGGTAAAAAGATCCTCAAAATAAGGAGCAATTCTGTCTTAATTAAGAATTTGGATTAGGCAATAAAATGATCTAGCCTAATTAAAGGAATTAATTAGGCATTCATTGGTTCTGTTCCTTACAAATGGGCTAGCATATATAAATGTAGCAAACTGTAGGAGACCTCAACTTCGAGGCCTTGGAGAGCCTCAGCACATAAGCCTTTCCATCAGAATTAATCTCCCACCACAATTGGCAGGAGTAGGGGCACTACTGTCAAAGTCACACTGAGAACTCTCATGCTCTAGTGTTTGAAGGTGCTCTTGGATATAAAAACCACATTTCCATCCAAGCCCATTCAAACTAATCATATAATTAGTCTCTCCTAACTGGAATTTCACCACATCCTGCCTCATCAGTTGATGTTCTTGGTGTCATACTCAAAAGTTCATAAGAACTCTATAGTAAGTTGGCTCATGGAAATCAAACACGTGCAACCATCCATCAAACTCACCCAATATCTTAACCTCTCTTTCAAAGCCTAACTGGCTATAGGGTTTCGGAAGCCAAACAATGTAGCCGAATTAACCAAAACCCTTTAGGATTCAAGTAAAACAAGGTAAATCGGGTGATCCAAAATTTTTGTATCTAGTAGGTTAAAATCTTTAACCCAACTATTGAGCCAAATCACAATACTTAAACAATTAACATGTTCAAGCACTTTATGGTATCCACACAAACTGCTTGGATTGCCACCCCTCCTCCAAGTTCCTGCTGGAGCATCCATTTTGTGCCCATCATGCTAGCTTCCGCCCTCCAAGGAAAGACAATAGGGGAGTACAATTGGAAATTTTTAAAACCCTTTCTAAATTTTTTCTAGGGAGCCTAGCTCAAAAATAACAATATATAACATATATATAATGATGAAAAACTCCTAGGCCAAATAGGTTTCATTACCTAATCCAATTATGCCTAATTTCGGGCTTTACAATGGCTCAACATTTGGGCCAATAATTAATCTGAAATTATCATGAAACCAAAACCAAAAAATTTGTCCCATGTACTCAAATAATCTAATTGGCTCTAAGTGTGCAATCCTATAGGCTCATACCATATTGCCAATGATCATAAATAATGAGTAATGTGTAAAGGCTCTCCAAGTACTTCCCATAGTTTGGATGCCATGATAAGTAAATCCCAAGTTATTTTCCTCAAATAAGTTTTGTTAAACAAGCCAAGCAACTAAAGTAAGCTCTCTAAGGGTTCCTAAGTGTTAATTGGCACCTAAAAGGCAAAAAAGGCAAAATCATAATTTTGCCCCAAGTCAGTGATGTGACCATAATTTTAGTGAAATTAGGTTCATGCAAGTGTTTTGAGCTAAATAAGTTAAGATCATAAGTGTTTCTAGCCATTTGAACCAAAAGTGAAAGTTAAGGGTGAAAAATGCACTAAGTGAGGAATTGAGTTATATTATGCCTTATAATGGCTTAAGTGGCTTAAGGGTAAAGTGTTTAAGAAAGAAAAACCTTTCAATGGGACCAAGAAGTGATGGTGTAGGAGAATTTTAAGTGGCCTAAGTGAATCAAAGTTAAGTTTAAGGGCCAAAGTGACAAGAGAAGCAAAATGGGCTAAGTGGGAGTAGTTAATTATATATTTGGAAGAGTTGGGAACTATTCATCATCTCTTCCATCCACCATTTTCGGGTCTACCCCTTGTCCCTAGCTCTTAATCTCTAAACCTCCTAAATCACCCAAAATTCCATGAAAATTGAAGGTCCCAAAGCCATCCCAACAAGCCCTTAGCTCATTTTTTGTGAAATTGGTACATTTGATCCATGTGGGTTAGTTCTGAGCTTGTTAAATGGTTAAAAATGGTCTTAATTTCAGTTCCTTGGTATCCAATTTGGTTGAATTAAAGCTTGGAACTCAAAGGAACTCCATTGGAGCTTGAAGTGAATAGTTGCTTAATTTGGAAAAATCTTTATTTGAGGTAAGGAATTTAAGTTATGACATCGTTAAATGAAGCATAAGTAGTGTTAGAATACCTGGGAGTGAGTTGGAATAAGCCAAAATGATTGGAATTTGTTTGGGTAAGAGTTGGAAAGAGATTGGCCAAGAAAGGGGCAAAGAAATGTAGCTTTAGGGGTTAATACGGCCACACTGATTACTTTGATGTGATTTCATCGAGCTTAATGGGAAGAAAAGGTTACCTGAAATGTGGAATGCTATCACACCAAGTATGCCAGTGCTACCACATCATTTCTAGTAGCTTCCATAAATTCACAATGCTGTCACACCACAACATGCAATGTTATAGCATTGTGCTTGAATTTTGGCAATCTTGTTTCTAAGTGTCCCAAATCAATTCCTAAGGTTTAGGTGGCATCCTAACATGGCTCAAAAGTACTCCTAAGATTTAAGTATGCATCAATAAGTGGGCAATAAGTGGGTAGTTAAGAGGGCTAAGGAAAAGTGGATAAGTGAGGTAACTTAAGTCATAAATAGGGCACTAAGGAGGGACCTAGTATTGTATGACTCCTCCAATGGTCAAAGGGTGAGGTCATAAACCTCTGACATTGGAGAGGGACCCGAGAAGCATCCGAGACCCTTAATGACCCAAGGGTAGAGGCCAAGTACCTCTAGGCATTGAACGGTGGCTAAGTGGTCCCAACTGAGTCGACGGGCACGAAAAGTGAATCCACTAAGTTGCCCGAGTAGAGTTCATGGGAAATTGGTGAAGTTTAGCTACTAAGTTCAATTACCTAGCATAACAAGTAAGAGAAAGTTACGGGTAAGAGGTGAGTAAGTGATGATTTACTCTAAGTTGCCCGCAAAAGGTGAGCAAAGGTCAAGTAAGTGACGACTTACTTAGGGCACCCGTAAAGAGGACTTCAAGGGGTTTAATCAAGTGCTTGCATCAATTACGAGGGCCAGTATCCAAGTACCCCAGCCGTATTAGCTCACGGTAGTTAAGAACACCTTCAGGTGTAAAGAAGTCCTAAATGTATCAACTTGTGCATTCATTCATCCATCCATACATTGCATTACATTGTTGTTGTTATTTATGAATTGCTTGTGTTTATTGCTTATTGTATTGTTTGGTTGGTTGCTTGTGCTATATGAGGTATATATGTTTTCTGTGCTTTGCATGCTTGTATATGTTTCTCCTGCAGGTACCGAATCCCTTACTGAGTACTTTCCAGTACTCACCCCTTAAGTGTTGTGCAGGTTTTTAGAAAGCTAGTCGGGTGTAACAGTTGGTAAGGGCAACTATTAGTGCTAAGTTTTAATGGTTTGAAGGAACTCTCTAAGTATGAATATTTTGATAAATGATTGCTTATAATATAGGTTAGTATTGACCAAAGAGTTGTCTTTTTAGCTTTTAAAGCTAAGTATGCATAAGGAAAGTGAGGCTTGCCACTTAAACCTAGATTGCTCAGGTGCAAAGCTATGGGTGGATCTTAGTAGATATTGTTGTCACCATTGTATGTATGACATTTTTCATACTGAGTGTTGCGTCTACTAGTGTCTATTGGTGTGTATAACACTAAAATTATATTTGGGTGCATATAGGATTGAGATGTATGCACATAGTTATTACTTGAAGCTAAAGCAACTAAATTTTTTACGTCTTGGCTTGTATGAATTTGTTTTCTTAAATAGAAAGGCCATGGTGTTGTTTTATTATAGATTACTTATTTAATTGTTATTACATAGCTAAGACGACGCATGCATATTTCCTATGTAGGGTAGGTTAAGTAACCAGTTACACGTAATGATTTAAGTTACTTCACAAGTAATAACTAGTCAATTGTAACCTAAGTGGGATCATAGTTCCCAAGGAGCCTATCAGTGTTAGCAAATCAGGGCACTGAGGCCCTGTTTTGCCACATGATTTCTAGCAACGCAATAATTGCTACTCAAGTGACAAGATGGTCAGTGATTTGACTAAACCCTTATGATCATTATTCATGTATGTCATTCTCCATTTGTTCAAGACATTAAGACCAAGTATGAGACATAGAATATTTCATTCTCGTATAGCTCAATATACGGTTTCTTGATCCCTTAGTAGACTAACTAAAACTTATGACATTGATACCCTATACTAACTCATCCAAGCATGGCCATGCATTTACTCAGTCTCACTTAATTAAGGGTCCTAGAGATATAAGTTCCTTTATATAGGAGGGACAAATCCCACCTTAATCATACAAATTTTTTATATGATATGTGACATACCCAATGACCACCTTCATATTCACTCAGTTATGAGCAACAATGAGAAGTATCAAAGTATGCATGTTGCATGCAGGGAACCTTGATGACCTTAGGCAAAGGGCTACATATGCCATGATCACTATGAGAATCATTTATGACACTCATATAAGTATCCATATAGCGTTCTCATGGCAGGTCAATCTAGTATACAAATTCTTCAACTTGTACCCATATGTAGACTACATACCTTATATTAGTCTCCACGTATACTGGTCTTTATGTATTATTACAACCCATTCTATAATAATACTTGACCAGGGAAAATTTTGAATACTGTTATTCTAGGCTTATAATTATGTTTAATTATGTTATGCAAAAAAAAAAATAGTAAATACAATTATTGAAATAATGCCTCAATAAAAATATGATGACTTAATGTGCAAAATAAAATTATCTCAATAAAAATATGATGACTTAATGTACAAAATAAAATTATCTCATGATTGGCTTTTAAGCACAACACTAACACTGGCTAAGAGCATTCAAATCATTCAACTTGTTAGGGGAGAACGACTTCAAAATGAAGTGGTTGAATCACTCAACCTGATAATCATCCTTGAACTCAGGCAGTTTGTTGGACAACTTCTTTGGCCTATTGGAATGCATTTTGGTGCTACTAGGGAGCTTTGATGGGCACTTAGTCATCCAAAAAATAGTAGAAGACTTTCCCCAATGGCAAAAATATTCTCAAATCCAAAATCCATTGTAGCAATATTTATAAGGTCTAATGAGTTCTTAATAAAACTGGCTTAGAAACCATAAGCATGAAGTGTCACAATTCAAACTAGTTATTAAGGTGATCAAGATTGACAACCAAGCTTGAATTCATAAAGAATAAAAAATCCAAGTCAATTAAGTGCAAATTAATGCTGTTTCTTGCTGCATAAGAAACCTATTCCATTATAGGACACCAAAATTTCTAGCAATTGCTAACATGCTTGGCAATCAATAATAATGCCAATGCATCAATTCAATTAAAACTCAATCAATCCAAATCCAACCATAAAGCATAATAAATTGACATGCATAAATTAATCATATCTGAAAAATTAGCAATTCCATCAAGATCACCCTAACTTTACCAACATACACCATAGGCTAAAATCCATCCATGTGTCAAAATCAAGCTATAAACTCAAAATCATCCATAATGGCACCAACATTTCATCTCTTCATATCAAATGACACCTAACAATATCTAGAAATCATTCAAATCATTAACAAATCCTTAAGAAAACATAGATAAAGACTATTATCTATAGAGAGAAAAATCTAAAGATAGAGAACTTAGAATTGATGGTAAAAGGCTCTGAAACACTTTTCCAATCAAGGAAAACCTTGCGTGGTAGTGATGAAAGCTAGGGTAAAGATTTGGAAACATGAGAAAGAAGAAATAGTGATTTTCATCAGAGTTGGATAAGTGAGGCAATTGCTATATACGACCATGCTTTTACTTTTAAGCAACACGGTCATAAACATGAGCATGTTTATGATAGTGTTTGCAAACACACTTTTGAACATAGACATTTGAACCCTAAAATTTTTTTAAATAAAGAAGGAATATGGACTTAAACATAGGTGTGAACCAAACCTTCTTTACTTAACATGTTTTGTAACATGGGCATGCTTAACACCGTGTTTGAGGTTTTAAGCTTAAAATTTTAGAAAATAGAGGACTTGCACAATTTTGAACACTAGCACAAATGCAACCGTGTTTGGGGACATGTTTTAAAACACAGGCATGTTCAGGATCTTGTTTCGCCTTTAGAGTTTTTGGACAAAGGCAAGCATAAGTATAAACATGGGTGTGTTGGTGATCGTGTTTAATCTTTTGTAGCTAAATTTTAAAAATTCTTTAAAAATATTTTTACAGAGCAGACACATTCATGTTTCATCAAGTGTTGACTAACATGGCCTTGAACACGAGCATATTACAAGGCATGTTAGGTTCCAAAAACTTAAAAAAAAAATAAAGCAAACATATCTGAACATGATGAAAGATATTCATGCAACTTTTCTTTAAGAATTTCTTCCCCAACTGCATTCAATTTCCTACTTGAAAGCATATTGACTTGACATGAATAGTTCTAGGCCATTCAAAAGAACTAAAAAATGCTTAAAATGGATATAAAGTGAAAATAAAAACAAAATAAAATGATAGTAAGTAATATTTTTGCTTAGGTTTCCTCCCGAAAAGCGCTTGGTTTATCATCTTTGGCTTAACGTCCTCATCTTACTATTAACTAGGTTTTCCTTTTCTTTTCAACCACTTGACATCCGCACGAGCATCCACTTTCTATCGGTAGTTTGGATTGTATGGCCTTCTTGGGTTTAGCTTGATGTTAGCTGGTAAAGCATCTTGCCATCTTTGTGAACGCATCTAGGGGAGTTGCCCCAGTTTAATCTCTAATTTTTTTTGTAAATGTTGGTTTCTCAAAATGGTGCGCATAGTTTTCATCATGGCATTAGTTTTCTACATAAACTTTGAAAATTCATGATCTACAAATTGCCTCCTTTCCTGTGGTGGTGCTCGAGACTGAAAACCAGGTAGTTGTTGTTGCTTGTAAGTAGTCCAAGAAAGATTTGGGTGATTCCTCGATCTAGGATGGTAGGTATTACTGTATGGGTTAAAAGATTATCCACAAAATCTACTTGCTCAGTCTTACTTATTCCATTATATGCCAAATAATTTTGAATTAAGTGTCCATCTCCATATGGATTACACTACATCACTGCTGTTTTCCTTTGAGAAATAGAAAGTACTTTAACTTGTTTAAATAAAGCTTGGATTTGATTGGCTGGTCCAGTAACTTTATTAGAACTCTAAGCTAGAGCTGCTTTGCTCAAATTAATTCTGGAAGATGATTGCCACTAATAATTGTTCATTTTCTTCTCCCTAATAAGGTCTTGAGCCAACTTTGGAGTTTTGTTGTTTAGAATACCACCAGCCACTGCATCAATCATCTACTTAGAAGGATAATTCAAATCATTGTAGAATGTCTAAACTTGCAACCAAGTTGGTAAACCATGATATGGACACTTTCTAAACAAATCTTTGAATCTTTCTTAAGTGTGGTAAAATGTTTTTGAATCCATCTAAGTAAAAGTATGAATATCATTATGAAACTTTGCAGTCTTAGTCGGATGAAAGTACTTCATCAAAAAAATTTCAGCAAGAGCATTTCAAGTGGCAATAGAACCTATTGGAGGTAAAGTTAACAATTACTTAGCCCTTTTTCTCAATAAGTACATAAATAATCTCAATCAAATATTGTATTCACTAGCTCCATTAATCCTCAATGTCTTATTTATCTATGAGAAACTAGGAAAAATGGGCATCTGAATCATCATCTACTAACCCATCAAATTGAATACAATTTTGAAACATCTAGATAAATTTTAATTTAATATCAAAATTATTGGCATTGACAGGTGGTTTGGCAATACTTGATTTTATCCCATCAAGCGATGGTTTGTATAATTGGACATAGTTCGAAGTGGATTTTGCTCTTCCATGATTAACTATTCTTGATCTTCTCAATCTTGTTCTAACTCAGGAGGTATGGTTGTAACTCAAGGCTCCTTGTACAGCAAAGTCTCCTTAAAGTTTTTTCGATTTTTGGATCAATATTCTTGACTTCACTAGAGTTGCTTTGAGTCATGCACCAATTCTCCTACAACAAAAGAATAAGAAGTCAATAAGAAAAATTAAAACAAGAATATGAAAGAAAATCCTGCGAGAAAATAAATAGCTAAATCATTAAAAATTAGACTTTTAAGTAGCAATCCCAAACAATCCTAGGCATTGGCACTAGAAACTTGATGGCTATCGAACTACACAACTAAAAATATTCAACTAAGGCATTCAATGATAAGGAACCTTTAAGGCAAGTGCATGTATCATATTCGATCCATAAAGGTCATATTCCACAAGGGTGGAGTTGTCTACCCTATTGAACCTCTTTTTATTATCTAACGTATCAAATATATAGTTTTATTAATTAACTAATAAGAATTAAAATAATACAGCAAATTAAACTAACTAAAACAAAACAAAACAAAACAAAACAAAGCCATATAAAACAAATCAAATAAAATCAACAATCCAAAGATATCATACTTAGATTTGACTCCCTATAGAAATCAATTACACAACTCTTATTTTGGCTTACTAGTCATATAGTTATCATTGACCATGGAGAACTCCTAGATTAAACTCCTCTTTTGAGGTAGCTAACCCTTATTCCCAAGTAGATCGATTAAAACCTTTTCCTAATCAAAACCCCCAAAAATGTGTTACTATTTATTTGAGTTTTACTACTAGGGTTGACCCTAGTCTAAAGGTCTTATGCTAGCCTACCTCTAGACTTGCATTCAATCCCTTCAACCCAATGGTGCTATAATCAAACATACAAGTAGTTAGCTTACACATGCTTGAATTCAACTTTGAATCAATAGGCTAACTTCTACCATACCAATACCAGTAAAGCACGGTTGATAGAATGCATGAAAATTATAAATTAAATCAAACCAAAATAATCATAGAAATAATTTCATCCTAGGGTTCATTTACTTTAAGTATGAGTAGAAATTTAGCTCTTCATTGTAGAAAAGAAAACACAACAAGAACAAAAGAAAACTAAAAATCAAAGATTCCATATTTGAATCTCTTTTTATCCAAGTATTCCTTGCTCAAGCATAACTCAATCTTTGTTGATCATCTAACTACTGCCTGCAACATTCAACCATGAACTTTAAACTCTAAAAAGGGTCACTAATATGGCTATGTCTCATCTCTAAATGTTAAAGTTCACTAAAACATTAATGACACAGTTATAGACATGGGTGTTAAGATAGACAAGGGCGTGTAGCACCAAACGAGCATGTTAACATGTAGGAAAAATAACCCGAGAAGGTACACTATCTATGAAATGGTCATGTTCAAAGGCGTGTTCTTCTAGTTTCTTTGAAAATCATCCGAATTAGCTCAAAAACCCTTCAAAATCCTTCCTTTTTATAAAAGAGTTGAAATTTGGCCTTAAAATAAAATATAAAGCATTTAAGCACCAAATCTTAGGAAACCTACTCAAAACACAAGCAAACATTAAAGGAAATCATAGTAAAAATATGTATAATATTGCATATATCAGCAGAAGCCATTGTGGTCAGCCATCTTTTGACAGTGAGCCATTGTGATGGTAGCGGGTCAACCAAATGGGTTTTGAGGTAGCCCAGTGATCTTAGACCTTTGAAAATAATGAGTCAATGTCTCAGAACCCATTGACCATAAGCCATAGCCTTCACAATTCTCAAAAGGGGCTTTAGGCAACTGGGTCAAACAGGTGTTCTCCTGGGCATAACCACACCTCTTAGACTTTGGTTTATGCCATGAAAAATCATCACTGGACTATCTAGATATATTATTGGGAATCAAAGAAAATGTTTAGAAGTGTTAGGATTAAAGACAAATGAAAACTCTTGGAGATTCAATTCTGTAAGTCACCATTTTTCTTCAAGCTTAATAGATATAAACTTGAAGATCTTGATTCTAAGAGGATCCATAGAATGGCAACTTAGAATATCAGAAGAAGTTGGAAACCTAAAGACTGTGCCTCACCCTCTCACTAGAAAGAAATTAGAAAGTCATCAAAGATATATGGAATTGTTTTCTGGATTGAAAATTTGATGATCAAAACTAGAACCATGCTTCCTTACACAGACAAAAGCTATAGGATACAAACAAATGAGATTACATGAGCACTTATGACACAAAGCATAAACAGGATAAAAAAGACAAGCCACTAACCGACTATTAAAGGAAAAACATGCTATTATACAAAAGCAAAATTATTAAAGCTTTTGTTGCATGACCTGTCGAAGGGATGAAGATAGCCATGATGTGGACATCTGAACCAATAGATAATTATAGAGAATTTCCTTAGTGGAGGTTCATATGCTCATTTTCTGAATCATAGCCGGATGGCATTCAATCAGAGTAATTATTAGCCAGGTTTTCTCACCAAAAGTATGGGCCATTAAGCATATGCTAATGAACAATAGTCGAAACCATAGTCATAGTTTTGTTGAATAAATTATCTTTTGATTTGTGTGAGAGGTTGTTCTTCTATGATTGTCTCAGGAGGAGGTAGGGATGGAGCAGGACAGTTAATCAGATTAAGAGTTTTTTCTACTCTATCTCTGATTTCTCTCAGTTGCTTGATCCTTTAATGTTCATCATATCATTGAAGAGCTTCATGAATCATTTCCTAGTAGTCTATTAGGTAAGATGGTCAATTGTGAGTATCATGAGGCCATACTTCAATAGAAAATACAATATGATTATATTGGTATGCATTTTTTAGTAATTCTTTATATTCCATGATAGATGAGCAAGGTAAAAGTCTATGTTTTTATAGTGGTAATAGGTCGAGCTAGGCAAAAAACTAAGACCAGTAAAAGTTTTAGTAAAGGTAATGGGATGGTGAAAGAAATATATTACATTGGTTGTCCCATATAGTAAATAAGAGTTTTGAGGGAAATATTATCTAACTGAAGGTGGACTCAGGAGGCCAAATTATAAGGATTTAGAGCTTTGTAGGAGGATTGAAGTGATTTAATCTAAGTGGTGAGTTGATCAAACTAGGTAAGAAAAATGAACAAGTCAAAAGACTGAAAGTCATCATGAAAGTTTATATAAAAAGAGAGAAGGTGGAGCTGAAGAACATTAAAAATGATGCCTATAGTATGGATAAAACAACTAGAATAGAGAATAAGTGAGTAAAGGGATGTTTAGGGTCGATTACTACAAGTTTAATAGGATAATCTTGAAAATGATATTTTTCAGTAAGGCAACAATGATAGTGAAAAACTCTGTGGCATTGGTTAAAGGTACAAGACTGGTGTTCATACTTTTCTACGTCATAGGGTAGATTAGTTTCCTTGTTGAAAACTGGAGGATATGAAGAAGAAGAAGCCATATTAGGTTTTGGGTTTCGGAGGTTTCCAGGGGGATTTTGGGGGTCTACTTAGGATGTCTACCAAGGCATTGTGTGTGCCCATTATATGCTTAACGTCAAAGGGGAATCTTACAAACCATTGCTACCATCTAAAGAGCTAAGCATTTAGCAATTGCTTCAGGAAGAAGTTTAGCATTTTCAAAAAAGCTGACATGTTTGTTTCAACCAAGAAATGGTGGCCGACAAGATGGAATTGAAATTTTTCAATACCATGCTTAACAGGTATGATTTCTTTATAAGTTGAGTGGTAGTGATTTTCCAAACTTTTGCATTCACCATTGTTATAGCCACACATGTGTCTGATGCCATTAATATCTTCATGGAGGACCGCTCCCTAGACTTCATCTAATGCATCGGTCTGGATGACTTTTTTTCCTTTATCAGGAATCTTCGAAGGAGGAAGAGTCTAGACCACTTTTTTAACTTGATAATTGCATCTTGGTGGAGAGAGGACCAGGGTTGTGACTTCTTTTTTAGGTACGCATGTAAGGGTTGCAATATCTGATAGCTGAAGTGCTATCGCCCTGACCACTGACTTCGGAGGAGGGGGCCACACGCCTGACATATATGACCTCGGAAGCCCCATCGTACCGACCTCGGAAAATTTCCATATCGCCTCTCCATCAGAGGACGAACGAACCGACTTCGGAAGAGTGGGTAACCCCGGAGAAACGGTATCACCCCAGGGAGAGGTCCCTGTTCGTCCCCCTGAAAAGTAACGTCAGCCGAAGGGACCTCGGAGGAGCGATGGGTGACGCAAACGAGTCTCTGACATGTTCGCCCATACGCACTAGACGTTGACCTCAAGCATTTTGACAGGTCACTGTAGTCCGTGCTCTGGCACACTGAGACACGATTCTCGACAAATCACTACCCAAGAAAGCCTGCATACGGCTGGCCCCTTTTTCTGCTTAGAGGTACGGATGGCATCCGTCCATACACGTGTCACAATCAGAGGGGCTCATTTTCCCTTATTTACAGCAGGAAAAGGCTCTTGAGAAAAAAGGACAGGAGACCTTTTGGAGGGCTCCAGAGTTCTAGCCTTCTCTTTTCTCTCTAAACATGCCAGAAAAGCGTCTCCGGCGAGATTCTTCCCCTTATGTGCATGCCGGAGAAATACCCCCCGCAAGTCTATTTTATGCTCGTTCTTTGTCATTTAGAGGCACTGACTTGGGCGTCGGAGGCTCCTCCCCGGGAATACACACCGGGGACCTCCTAACCCCTGTTTTCTGTATGTTTCAGGCCGGACTGCTTGGGGGCGCCCACTCTTCCGGCTCTCTCCAGCACCGGAAATCCTTCACGGCCCCCGCTATCCACCATCGGACGGCCACCCATGACATTCCACAGGAGGTCCCTGTCACCCCCGTCGTGGAGCCACTGCGGGAACACAAACGATGGCGTACACGACGCCATCATTTGGCGCCGTCTGTGGGAAATTTTCCAGGCAGCCGTGGTCAAAAACTCAGCGTTCTAAGGACAAAAGGCTCCCTGAGGCCCCCGTCCGCGCCGGAGACTCGCCCGGCGGCCGAACAATTAAGGAACAGGGACTTCCCATCCCGGGGATGATCATCCTCCGGATATCGCCGTGGCTTTCCTGCATAATTTCCCACGCGTCGCCGTGGTCGAAATACTGCAGCGGATAGGCCGAAGATGTTCGTGTGCAAATATCGAGCCGAAGTCTCCTCTCTCAATCCTTTCGACGAGGGGAGTAGGGGTGACCCAAGAGCTCAGGGGGAAACAAAGAGTAGTGGGATGAATACCCAAAGGACGTGCTTTCCTTCGAAACATGATGGACGGGAAAGGTAGATTCGGTGCCGTCCAGACCCCCCCCCCGTCAAAAGAGTTCGGGCCAAAGAAAGGTTGCTGTTCCTCAGACAGCAACACCAAGCCCACTACCCTGAAAAGACGCCTACGCGTTGATATTAAACAGGCAAAAGGCTATGATCCTACTCCAACGGACACACTACCATCGTCCAAAAAGGAGTCACCCCCGCGCGACGTCAGAGGGAATAGAGTAAACGGGCAAGTGCGCCGAACTCCAAAGATACTGCATCGCGCACAAGTCTAGAGGGGCAATATAACCCCAGGCGTCAGCAGACTATTGCCGAAAGTCCAGAAACAGAAAAAGGGAAATCCAACGAAGACCGAGTATAGGCGAAAGCCAAAAGAAAGAACTCCCGGCCGAAGGAATCCCAGGCGCAAAAACACTGCGACACTGGAACGGTACCTCGGAGGCCCGAGGATGGGGAAGTCACCTGAGTTAGCATATTCGGTTAACAAAGTGTTGAATCACCCAAGCCCGGCATTGCTGGGAACAAAAACCTGGGACAAGGGAAGGAAAAATGCCCCACAAAGAGGCATCTTCCAAAGATCCTGATGAAATGGCAAAAAGTACAGAAAATGTTCCGGATAGTCTTCCTTGATTGAAGAGGAACAACGTCGGAAGGGAAGCTCAGGCCCATTATAGAAAGGCATCGGCAGAAAGAGGTGCAGAACAACGCGCAAAAAGAGGTGCGAACAAATGCGTCCAAAAAGGACGAGAATGGCCAAAAAGAAAAAACGCACCAGCACCCGAAAGACTGCCTTCGGAATAAAATACCCGAAAGACTCCCGTCGGAGTGGGTAACCCCGAGAGACTGCCCTTAGCCCTCGGCAAATACGGTTCACTGCCAACAACGCCTGAAGCAAAATGCTACGAGAAAACAGTAAACCACCTCGTTTGGCGAGACAAGACAAAACCCCTACTGATCAAGCAGGCAAAAGGCATACAAAAGCCTGCTTAAAGGAACATGATGCATGAAGATGGCATATTATTGCCGGCAGCATAACGGCTTCAGTCTTTAGACAAAGGAGGCCAAAAAGTTCGCCATTAAACTTCGGAGTGAAATGACATTTCGGTTCACCAGCTTAGTTCTAAGGCAACAAGCAAGTGGAAACCCCGAAGTGGAGCCCCCGAATAGAAGTATGCACAAGGGACTATGGAAAGGTTGGGAGAAGCAGAGGGGAGAAGACCCAGAATGGCCGAGAAAATTCCTTGATAAAATTGGGAATTATCAGACAAACTTCCCGAAAAACCAAGGAGAAAAAACCTTCCTTACTCGCCTACAAAGACCAGTGCCCACTTGGAGCAATACAGCTACCAAGTGAAGCGCGAGTGATTCGGCGGAAAGAGGAAATAACCTCGGTTTGACAACTGAACTCGACCGATTAGCCAAACACCGAAAGAAGAACGAGCTTGGAAGGAATGCTTGGCAAAAGATTCTATATCCTCGAATTAGGGGAACGAGCTCGAGCCACTCCCTGGAGCATGAACGAGCTCAGGAGAGGTGCCTTCTCCGAAAAAGGCGGCCGTGGGCACAAAATTGCGCCAAACGCCAAAAGCAGATCTCGTTCTCCGAAAGGCCAAAAACCGAACCTCGAGAACTACCTCAGAGGAGAACTTCGGCCGCTAAGAAAGAGGACCTCGCTTCCCGGTTTAACGACTGAAATCGACCACCAAAAAAAGAACAAGCTCGGGAGGAATGCTCGGCAAAGAAAGAAATAGCCTCAAAATGGGGAACCAAACTCGAGCCACTCCCTGAAGCGTGAACGAGCTCTGGAGAAGTGTTTTCTCCGTAAAAGGTGGCCATAGGCGTAAAAGTGCGCTGAACGCCAAAAGGAGATCTCATTCTCTGAAGGGCCAAGACAGAACCCCGAGGACTATCTCAGGGTTGAACTTCGGCCACCAAAAAAAAAAAAAGAAAAAAAGAGAGGACCTCGCTTGATTCAGGGCAAGGTCCGAAAGAGAGCATTATCAGCTTGGCAGCATCAAAGGGAGAAAATTGAAGAGTTCTATACTTAGAATTTCGTTTTATACTTAGAATTTTTAGGTAAACAGGCTGTACTTAAAGAAATTTCTCTTTTCTCCTGCACAGGTTACCCGCCAAACAAGGCTGAAGCACACATGCTCAAAGGCTACGTTTTCCTTCTCTAAAGAGAAGGACGGCACGGCGTCCATCAAAGGCAATCTAGTGTTCGCCTGAAAAGTCTTTGATAGCCGAGAAAACGAGATCGGCCAGCAGAAAGGCCAGGGAATGGTTTCCCGAAATCCCCTAGCCGAAAGTAGCCAGGGCAACTGGAAAACAAAAAATTGCTCAAAGTGAAGAAATGAAGAAGAATCCATTAAAGAAGGTCTTTGATACAAGAAGAGCATGAAAACGAAAAACCCTAGGATATCTAAGGATCCCCAGTGACGCGAGAAGTTCCAGCTCCCGTGTCTCTAGCCGTCGCCTTCGGCGCAAGTAGAGGAACAGGTGGCAGGTTGAGGTGATAAGCTTTCGACCAAGTCCACCGAGGACCCTCGGGAATATCCAGGGCCGAAAGAAAGGAGGTCTCGAGGTCCGGGTATCGTTGCAAAAATTGATGGCGAGCTAGACAAAAGCCGTCCTGAAAGGACACCTTCGACATTTGGGCGGCTTTGTCTCGTTCTACGTCCAGCGAGTCCGCCTCATTCTCAAGAACAACAACCTTTTTCTTGAGACCCAGGATCTCCTCCTTAAGATCGGCAATCCTCCGCACCAATCCCTTCGCATTCCTCCTTTTCGCCACACTCATCCTCAGAAAATAAACCCTGGCTTGAAGAGCCGCTTTTTCGGCAAGAGTTCTCTTCAGAAGGGCAGCTTCCTCTTCTTTCTCCTTCTGAATGGCCTCATTGGCCGAAGTCAAGCGCACAGCCTCCTCGCCAAGGTCGTGCATTTTACGAGAAAAGTCCTTCAAAAGGTCTGATTGGCCTATCAGGAACTCATCCCGGAGCAGAGACACCTTCTCCCTGGCTATGCGCCTTAACTCGACATTAGCTATGTCCGAGTTAATACAAAAGAGCCTGGCCTTCTCCAGTTCACTTTCAGCCCGAGCTCGGGCAGAAGACTGCTCCGCCACCCAAACTCGGAGGTGCTCACTGTACCCCAAAAGCTGCAAAGGAGAAGGAGAAAATCCTCAGTAAAAGCAGCGTAAGGGAAAGCAGAACACTTGGGCAAGAGAGAAGAGGCCAAAAAGATCACCTGAGCGGCGCGCTCAGAAACTCTAGCGGCGAGGATGTCTCCAAAAGCGCACTCCTCAGCAACCGCCTTAGAAGAAGCCTCGGTGAGAATACCTCTCGCCATCTGGGGAGCCATCTCTTGGCAATCCCCGGAGAACAAGTTCATGTCCTCCGTGAAGGCCCAAAACGGCTCCCTCAGAACTTTATCTTTCGGGAGAAGGGAGTCCCGAAGAGCCCTTCTTCGGGCATGATCAGCCATCCATACTAGGGACGCTTGGTCCTCTACAAAACGGAGGGGCGTGAGGCAGAAAAAGCTCCTTGAAAACACAAGTTATAAGGGAGCAGGTGTCAAAAAAGGATTCGACGCAAACCTGGCGCAACCCCGGTTGCCTCCTCCACAAAGGCCGGAATATGCTTGCCTTTATCCTTGTGGCGCCTCTCCAGCTTTTCAACAGAAGGACTCTTGGCCAAGGAGCCTAAAAGCTCCACCGACGAGGTAGGACTCGACGGAGTGAAAAGGGTGATTACTCTGGCGGGCACCTCGGCTGTAGCAGTATCGGCCTCAGAAGATGTCGCAGCCACCCCGGAGGGGGCAGGGACCCTGGTGGATATCGGAGTAACATCAACCATGGCGAACGTTGCAGTAACGTCGGTGGAAGTGGCTACCGCATCTGTTGAAAGAACAACCTTGGTCGAAGTAGCAATAACTTCATCGACCTCCACCACATCTTCTGAAGGTGGAGTAAGGGCTCTCTTCTTTGACTTCTTGGCCGAAGATGGCCCGCTCCCAGTAGACTTGCGTCTTTTGGAGCCACTTTTCTTTGCTTGTTCTCCCTTCTCTACCTGACCAAGGAAGAGACTCTTGTAGTAGGCGGCAGAATCGTCAGCCATCTCTGAAAAAGGGGGAAAAGCATCAGTATGAGTCCAAAAAGGGCCACTCAAGCTTAGGATGTGAGTCCAAAAATGGTTAGCCAGAAGAAGAGCTTCCGGGAAGAAAGGAAAACGTCAGCAAAAACTGAAAAAAAAAAACGACTTCGGGAAGCTGAGAAGTTAGCAGAAGTCGAACGATTCCCGAGGAAGGCACTCACGAAAAGCCTTGCCAAAGTCAGGATTCCTGGATGCCGTCGTAAATAATGGCCGGAAATCGCTCCGCCGTGCAGACCGTCGTTCAAAGAGATGAAAAAGGCGAGAGAAAGCGAGAGCAAGAGTGAGAGTGAAGAAAAAACAAATGAGAAGAAAGGCAAGGGGAAGCTTATATAGAGCAGGGAAGGGCAATTGAAAAGGCGTCATAACTACTGCGTGGGAGCGAAACGTCACCATAATTACCCCTCCCGCGCAAAAAGACGTGCCATACCAATTGACGCTTGCCACGTGTCGACCATCACGAGAAACTAGGGCATGTTTTCTGACATCCCAAAGATTTGGGTGCATCCCCAAATTGACACGCCCAGTTTCAAGGCATGACAGTCCACTAATCTGAGACAGAAAGACAAGATTGGAAATCTCGACGACACTGAAAGACAGGTATGCGACATCCACCCGAGCAAACTATGCCTTTAAAATGGTGAAGTACCTTCCTTGCAAATGATATAAGCTGGATCCTCTGAAAGTGCTCCCGAAAGGGCTACAAGCCGAAATCACACTTCAGCTTTCCGAAGGAGGGCATGTGATAGCCGAAGTGCTATCGCCCTGACCACTGACTTCGGAGGAGGGGGCCACACGCCTGACATATATGACCTCAGAAGCCCCATCGTACCGACCTCGGAAAATTGCCATATCGCCTCTCCATCAGAGGACGAACGAACCGACTTCGGAAGAGTGGGTAACCCCGGAGAGACGGTATCACCCCGGGGAGAGGTCCCTGTTCGTCCCCCTGAAAAGTAACGTCGGCCGAAGGGACCTCGGAGGAGCGATGGGTGACGCAAATGAGTCTCTGACATGTTCGCCCGTACGCACTAGACGTTGACCTCAAGCATTCTGACAGGCCACTGTAGTCCATGCTCTGGCACACTGAGACACGATTCTCGACAAATCACTACCCAAGAAAGCCTGCATACGGCTGGCCCCTTTTTCTGCTTAGAGGTATGGATGGCATTCGTCCATACACGTGTCACAATCAGAGGGGCTCATTTTCCCCTATTTACAGCAGGAAAGGCTCTTGAGAAAAAAAGACAGAAGACCTTTTGGAGGGCTCCAGAGTTCTAGCCTTTTCTTTTCTCTCTAAACATGCCAGAAAAGCGTCTCCGGCGAGATTCTTCCCCTTATGTGCATGCCGGAGAAATACCCCCCGCAAGTCTATTTTATGCTCGTTCTTTGTCATTTAGAGGCACTGACTTGGGCGTCGGAGGCTCCTCCCCGGGAATACACACCGGGGACCTCCTAACCCCTGTTTTCTGTATGTTTCAGGCCGGACTGCTTGCGGGCGCCCACTCTTCCGGCTCTCTCCAGCACCGGAAATCCTTCACGGCCCCCGCTATCCACCATCGGACGGCCACCCATGACATTCTACAGGAGGTCCCTGTCACCCCCGTCGTGGAGCCACTGCGGGAACACAAACGATGGCATACACGACACCATCAATATCTATGAGAGTCGGTGGACAAACTCTGATGTAATTAACTAGACCCAATATTTTCTGGACTATTTTGTATGAATGATTATCTTTGGGGTAATCCAAAATCTTGGTAGCCACATGAGGTTGTGGATGATACTTGCTGTCAGTGATTTAGACACCAAGAAATCCTATTGAGGTCTTGGCAATATTCATTTTGCTTTGGGAAAACATAACACCATGGTTTTGGGCTATCTTCAAGGTTTATCAGGAGAAAAGAGATGGTGGCCTGCCAAATATGTTGTCAATTAGGTAAGTAGGAGTAATGAAAAATGGGTTTGGGTTTGAGTGGATTGGACTTAAAGGATGAAGAAATGGCTGGGAAGAGATAATGGGTAAAGTGTATAGGTTTGGAAGTTTTGGTCATTGGCTATCTTGGAGATATTTGAGTCGTTGCTTCAAGAGCATGATTTCTCTTTCTTAGGTTGAAAAATTCTTCTTCTGGGAAATGAGATTTTAAATCTCATTATGAAGATAATCAATTCCTTGTTAGCACTGAGTCAAAGGATCAATTATCATGCAATCAACCTTTTGTTCCAAGCAAAGTTGACTTTGTTCAATTTTATTAAGAACATTATTCTAAGACATCATATTCTCTGATTGCCAGTTGAGCACTTGTTCGGCAACAGAGGTATCTTTTTTTTTACCTTCAGAGTCAACAGTTGTTGGCTGAGAAATCCTCTAATGATGTTTCGTAAAAATAGAAGGATCTTCAAACTTTAATGGTGAAAAATCTTCTTTCTTCATTTCAAACATATTGACTTCATGATCAAGAGGAGAAGGTTGTTCCCTTTTTAGTTGCTTGATTGCTTTCTTATAATAGGGATGAACATCCATCTTAACTTCTGGAGATGGTGGAGGAAGTTCAAATGGCTTTTCAAGAAGAGATATAGCTAGGGATGGTTATGCATCTTCCTTGCCAGAATATAAAACATAGTAGTCAAATTTTCTAGAAGGTTCACCAAGTAATCCTATTGCGGTATTAGCATCCTCATATCTTTGATGAAAGAGTTCTTAAGATGATTTCTTCCTTTTCTTTTTATTTTTGTCAGCACGTTCATCATGAAAAAACTTCATGCAATCAGGACAATAACAAACATCAAAGTATTTGCGACCTTTGTTGTCCTAGAATTGACAAATTGAAAATCCTTCAGAATTAAATTATTCAAAAGGCACCCATAAAGAGGGTTCAGGTTACTAAACCATGGACAAAATAACTAGTGTTGAGAATACATCGCATCACAAGATGAGTCTGCTTTCTTTTGGAAAAAGATTTCATCCTGGTGATCACTTCTATCAAGAAAAAGAGGTTTCTTTGGCTGAACTAATTCTGATTGTTGGTGGAGAGACTCATAACTAGTAATGCACGAAGTAAGAATGAGTTGTTGTAGCTCTTCTCTTGGAATCTACTATGGAATGTAAGTTTCATTAGGAACATGGGTCATATCTGCTGAAAGATACAATGCATCATTGTTCATGTTTGGCATAGCAAAATCCAAAGCTTGATTGTGAACTTTATATGCCATATGGTAATGAATAGTTACCACTATGGTAGAAGAAATTTATTCTGAACTAGTTATCTGCACTGGATCTTCAAGGTTGAGAATAGAAGAGGATCTTGGAAAGCCATACAAAAATTTGGGGAGAACATGATCAAGATAGTACCAACATTGAGAGTAGCTTCCACTATACTCATACAAGCATGTTTGTATTTCTTGTATTTGGTATCAATGAGAGCTAGTTGAGCAGTGACTGGTAATCCTTTTCCTTTGTGGTAGGTAAGAGCAAGTCAAATAGCACCAAAATGGAGGTGTGTATATCCTTCTTGAATCCAGTGTTGTGAAAATTGAGAAAGAATGTCCAATGTGACATACTATTCTTTATTGGTAACAAGAAGGGCATGTCGATCAAACTTGGTTGCTTGAACATACTCCTTAACAAATTTGTAGAATAAGGAAACCAAATTCTTCATGGTCTTCGTGATTGAGTGGGACAATTTCACAAATGCTTTATAAGGATTGATAAAAGGAAGATCAGTCAATGGGATTACAAGTTATGAGCCTTTCCACCAACAATCAAAACTAGTTTAGTTAAAGAAACCTCTTTTCCTTGATAGAAGTGATGGGTAGACTGAAATCTTTTTCCAAAAAGAAGCAGACTTGTCCCATGATGCTAATGTATTCTCAACACCAGCTGTTCTTTCCCCAGTCCAAGAACCTAAAACCTCTTTATGGGTTCTTATTGAATTATTTGACTCTGAAGGCTTTCCAGTTTATCAATTCTTAGACAACAAGGGTAACAAATACTTTAATGTTTGTGATTCTCCTAATTGCATGAAGTTCTTTAATGACGAACACACAGACAAAAGGAAAAATAAAAGGAAGAAATCACCTCAAGAACATGTTCATTAAAGATACGAGGATGTTGATCCCGCAATAGGATTCCTTGGTGAACCTTCTGAAAAATTTGATTACTATGTCTTATATTCTGGCAAGGAAGACCCATAATCATCCCTAGCTATATCTCCTTTTAAAAAGCTATTTGAACGTCATCCACCTTCTCCAAAAGTAAAAAAGGCTACTCATCCCTATTATAAAAAGGCAATCAAGCAACTAAAAAAGAAACAACCTCTACTGCTGAACAAGTGCTCAACTGGCAATCTGAGAATATGATGTATCAGAATCGTGTTCTTAGCATAATTAAACAAAATCAAATTTTCTTGGAACAAAAGGTTGATTGCATGGTAATTGATCCTTTGACTTAGTGCCAACAAAGGATTGATTGTCTCCATAATGAGATTTTAAATCTCATTTCCCAACAAAAGAATTTTTCAGCCTAAGAAAGAGAAGTCATGCTCCTAAAGCAATAGCTCAAATATTTCCAAGATAGCCAAAGACCAAAACTTCCAGACCCATACACTTCACCCATTATCTCTTCCTAGCCATTTTTTTAGCCTTTAAGCCCAATTTACTCAAATCCAAAGCCATCTTTCGGTACTCCTACTTATCCTATTGACAACATATTTGTTATGCCACCATTTCTTTACCAAAATTCTAAACCACAACCAAAGCCCAAACCAAGGCCCGTGCAACCCTCTGCCCCATACTCAAAACCCAAGCCTGTATGCAACTCCATACCATCCTATGACTAAAAAGTCAAAAGCCCAATGACTATAGAATCATACACCTTCTGACCTTCTCAACTTTTTCAGCCTTCAATCAAGATTTGAAATCCATCTAATGAAACTATGACCACCCAGGCCAACCCACTCACCTCATTCTTTAACAATAAAATCCATATGGCTCAACCTAATTGTTCAGCAACCCTTGCTAAAGCTTTTTATTCCACCTCTACTTCTTTAAATGAAGAAGGTGATGATTTTGATAAAAAATCTTCTCTATCAACCACTTCATCAGATTTCCAGGTTTATATGACCTAACAAGTATCACAAGCTTAACCACAACCAGAAGAATATGGTACATCAGAAGCTTGTACAGGACCTGCTCCTCAAGCACCACCTCCACCTCCTCGTCAAGGTCCTTATGGCCCTACCGTTGATGATGCTCAACCAATCCATCCAAACCCAGATGATGACATTCCTTTTGTTAATATTTCTCCTACGTGGAATCTACCATCTCCTTTTGTCAAGTCCATGATAGATGGTATTCCTCCATGCCAATGGCATGCCAAATTTCTAGAAATGTATGCATGGTGCCAAACACAACTTCCGAAAGAAGGTGCAAAGGTTATTTCCGCTTTTATTGCTGGAATGATAGGGTCCATGAAATAATGGTATTTGCGTCCTGGTCAGTATAGGCAAGCGCAATTGTAACAATTGGTAACCCTTGATCTATTCATCTTAACTCTCTACACAGAACTCATTGGTGACCAATCTTCTCTCATTGACATTGCTAGAGAAGAATTCATGAAGATGAAGTGTTGTTCTTACAACAGACATGATTTGGAGAAATAGTTTGAGAAAATGATGAAGCATTACTATCTCGTGAACACAGGTTATGATAGTGACAACAATCTCAAGCAAGCTTATCGTAATTCAGTCTGAAAGACAATTGGTCAAGAAACTCTCCAGGTCATTCAGCAGAATGGAAAGTCTTTGAATGACTTTACATTCAGAAGACGTCATCTAACCCTAATGATAGCATTACAGAAATTGTGCAATACACAAACTTTCTTCAAAGAGTTTTTCTAGTCCTAATAATTATTTAATAAGATGTGCAAATGCCCAGAACTTTCCATTAAATGCAATGACAAGAATACATGTCATTGTGCCCCCAAGAAGAAGCGTCACAAGAGAAAGTTTTTCTCCCTGATCAACCCAATAGATTTAGGTGTAAAAGAAAAAGATTCTTCCGATATAAAAGAAATACTAGAAAATTCAAAAGGTGTTTCATTTATCGATAAAGAGGACATTTTGTAAAAAATTGTCCAAATAAGAACTCTAAATCTAAATCCAAGATCGTAAACACCATTACTCAAGTCACGAGTACAGACTTATCCAAAGAAGATATGGAGTCCATCTTTTTTGAAATAGATAAATTGACATCTGCACATTTTACTATTGAAGCCTGCTCCTCAGGTTCTAATTTAGATCTCAATGCTGCTTCAATATGTACAATGTAGATTGCTCTTTTATAATCATCCATATATGCTGCTCAGATCATAGCACAGGTAAAAGGCACTATTTTACTTGACAAGTATACAAAACCAATTCTGGTAATTACATTATTTGATATTGGAGGAACAAGTATCATTATCAATCCTAAGTTCTTTCCAGATCATATGTGGCTTTCATGCAGTGAAAGGTTGAAGGCAGCTAAAGGCATATTTTATGTGGAGAAAAATAGCAAACCCATCAGGATTTACTTCTCTCCGACAAAATATGTTGTTACTCCGATTTATGGATATGCTGCTCATGGACGAGACATGATCCTTGGATTTGATATCATTAAAAAATTATCAGTTCAATGGATTGATAAAGAACTTAGACTCAAAAAGTTTTTCCTTCCATGGACCTTAACTCCCAGATTATATTCCTATGAAGGTGAAGCATTGACTACTAGCTGGCTTTAGAGTACGACAGATCCTATTTTTAGATCAATTATGAAAATGATTATTGACCAATCATGTGCTGAATCCCATGCTGAGTTTAAAAAGAAACATTCATTACTCCTTTGGAAGAATTCTAAGTTCTTTGTGGAATTACCTTTCAAGAAAAATGAAGACGTAGATCCTACGAAGGCTACTCATTCAAGTATGACTCCAGAAGAAAAGAAGATGGCAATTTCTAAACTCCATGACCTTAAGGCCTAAGGTTTTATTGAGCCCATGACATCCTCATGGGCTTGTTAAGCCTTTTATGTCAACAAGCATTATGAACAAGTCAAGAAAAAGCCTCACCTAGCCATTGACTACAAACCTCTTAATGAATTCTTGGCTGACATAAGATTCCCTAACTCATAAAACAACCTTTTTTCCAGCCTCACCAATGCCAAAATCTTTTCAAACATTAACCTCAACTCTGGTTTTTGGCAGTTAAGCATTAACCCTGCAAATAAATATAAAACAACATTATGTATCCCTAATTTCCATTACCGATGGATTGTTTTGTCTTTTGGCCTCAAAATAGCTTCATCCCTTTTCCAAAAAACCATGATATAGATTTTCAAACCAATCGTTCCCTCTGCCCTTATTTATATTGATGATATTTTATTGTTTTCTCCATGTACAGGTTCTCATGGAGTCATGCTTTCTCAAACCAAGATGAAGATTGCTCAAACCTCCATTGAACTACTTGGTGTTCAGAGCACATATACCAAATATCATCCACAACCACATGTTGCTACCAAAATTTTGGATTTTCCTGAAGATAATCTCACAAAAAACCAAGTCTAGAAAGTTTTGGGACTAGTCAATTACATCAGAGAGTTTGTCCCCTGACTCTCATAGATATTGCAACATTTACATGCACACCTTAAAAAGAAGTCACCACCTTGGTCCTCTCTCCACTAAGATGCAATTGCCAAGTTTAAAGAAGTGGTCCAAACTCTTCCTCCTTTAAAGATTCCTGATAAAGGAAAAAAAAATCCTATAGATGGATGCATCAGATAAATTCTAGGGAGTGATCCTTCTCAAAGATATTAATTCCATTAGACATGTGAATGGTTATAAAAACGGTGAATTCAAAATTTTAGAAAAACACTACCACTTAACTTATAAACAAATCCTAGTTGTCAAGCGTGGTATTAAAAAATTTCAATTCCATCTTGTCGGTTATCATTTCTTGGTTGAACTAGACATGTCAGCTTTTCTGAAAATGCTGACCTTCCACCAGAAGCAATTGCCAAATGCTTAGCTCCTCAAATAGTAGTAATGGTTTGTAAGATTCTCCTTCAGCCTCAAGTATATAAAGGGCACACACAATGCCTTGGTAAACATCTTGAGCAGTCCCCCAAAATCTTTCCAGAAACCTCCAAAGCGTCAGAAACCCAAAACCTAATATGGCTTCTTCTTCTTCTTCATATCCTCCAATTTTCAATAAGGAAACTAATCTCCCCTATGATGTAGAAAGGTATGAACCTTAGTCTTTTACCTTTAACCAACACCACAGCATTTTTCATTATCATTGTTGCCTTATTGAAAAATATGGTTTTGATGATTGTCTTATTAAAATTTTAGGAATTAACCCTAAATATCCCTTGGCTCACTTATTCTCTATTCCATATGTTTTTAAGTTGCCTCCTTTGGCTCGCTGTTTTCTTTGGTAACTATGTTCTATCCTTACTATAGGTGTCATATTTAATATTCCTTATATCCACCTACTTCTTTCTTTTTCTAAAAAATTTCATGATGACTTTCAGTCTTCTGACCTGTTCACTTTTCTTAGCTGGTTTGATCAATTCACCACTTGGATTAAATTACTTCAATCCTCCTACAAAGCTCTAAATCCTTCTATTTTAACCTCTTGAGTCTACCTTCAATTAAATAATATTTCCCCTCAAAACTCTTCTTTATTATATGGGATAGCCCATGTAATATACTTTTTTCACCATCCCATTACCTTTACTAAAAATTTTATTGGTCTTAGCTTTTTTCCCTAGCCCGACCTATTGCCACTATAAAAACTTAGACTTTGACCTTGCTCGTCAGTCATGGAATTGCCTACATGAATATATAGAATTCCTAGAAAAAAGCATACCAGTATAATCATACTGTATTTTCTATTGAAGTATGGCCTCTTGAAACTCCCAATTGGCCATCTTACCTAGTAGACTACCAGGAAATGATTCATGAAGCTCTTCAATTCTATGGTGAACATTAAAGGATCAAGCAAGCAAGAGAAATCAAAGATAGAGTAGAAAAAACTCTTAATTTGATTAACTGTCCTGCTCCATCCCCAACTCCTCCTGAAACAATCATAGAAGAACCACCTCTCACATAAATCAAAAGAGAATTTGTTTAGCCAAATTGTGACTGATATTTTGACTATGTTCATTGACATATTCTTAATGACCCATACTTTTGGTGAGAAAACCAGGTGACATTTATTCTGATAGAACCCCATCCGGTTATGATTTTGAAAATGAGCATGTGAACCTCCACCGAGGAAATTCACCATAATTATCTGTTGGTTCAAATGTCCATTTCATGGCTGTCTTCATTCCTCCAACAAAGCATGCACCAGAAACTTTAATAATTTTGGTTTTATATAATAGCATCTTTTGCTTTTTCTTTTGTGGTCAGTTAGTGGCCTGTCATTTTTATCCTATTTATGCTTTGTGTCGTAAGTGCTTATGTAATCTCTTTTGTTTATATCCTCCAACTTCTAGCTATAAAAGGAAGCCTGGTTCCAATTTGTATCATTGAATTTTCAATCTAGAAAATAATTCCATATATCTCTCATGACTTTCTAATTTCTTTTTGGTGAAAAGGTGAGGTAGAGTCCTTAACTTTCCAACTTATTCTGATATTCAAGTTGCCACTCTGTGAATCCTCTTAGAATCAAGGTCTTCAAGTTTGTATCAATTAAGCTTGAAGATAAATGGTGACTTACGTAATTGAATCTCCGAAAGTCTTCATTTGCCTTCAATCTTAATATTTGTAAACATGTGCTTCGATCCCCAATGATATGTCCAGATAGTCCAGTGATGATTTTTCATAGCCCAAACCAAAATCCAAAAGGTGTGGTTATGCCCTGGAGAATGCCTATTTGACCTAGTTGCTTGAAGCCCCTTTAAAGAATTGTAAGGGCTATAGCTTAGGTTCATTGTGTGATTCTTGAGCTGTATCACTTCTGGGACTTTGACTCATTATTTTCAAAGGTCTAAGATCACTGGGCTATCTCGGAACCCATTTGGTACTTTTAAGGAGAAAGAGCATATTTAGTTCTAAAATTTTTCTATTTAAGTCCCAAACATTGTGAATTCCTAATTTAAGTTCTAAAACATCCAAAACATGTAAACAATTAGTCCTAAAATGTGAGCCATCTGTTCTAAGGTTAACTTTAGGATTGGTTGTTTACAAGTTTTGCAAGTTTTAGGATTCAGAAAGAAATTTACAATGTTTTAGGACTTAAATACAAAAGTAGCAAAAGATTTAGGATTGAAAATAGTCTTTTCGCGCTCCAGTTTGAGTTTTTTTAGAAGAATTTCCTATAATTTTTTTGGGTATTTTTTTGTTTATAATTTTTTTACATTTTTAAATTTTTACAAAGAATGGTAAAAGTATATTTTTTTGCAAAAAACAAAACTTAAAATACATTTTGAAGATCGTAAAAGATGATTAAAAGTTTCAAAGAACAAAACATATCTCAATATAAAGATTTTTAGTCATTTGAAGTAATCTTTACCGAACTCATATAGAAATAAGAAGTTTATTAATTAGTATTTTCCTAAAAGGTTTTGAAATGCCAACAGAACAAAAGTTTGGGAGAGACCACTTTAAGTTCTAAATCTTTTGTAGCTTTTCTATTTAAGTCCTAAAACTTTACAGATTTTTATTTAAAACTTACAAAATGTATAAATAGTTAGTCATAAAGTTAACCCTAAAATAAGTTACTAACAGTTAAAGACTAACTATTTACACATTTTGAAAGTTTCATGACCCAAATAGAAACTCACCAAATTTTAAGATTTAAATAGCAATTTGCAAAGTTTTAAGCCTACTGTGTTCTTCCTCGTAATTTAGAACTTATTGTGTAAGAGAATGTAAGTTTTGTTCATCACTCCAAATTGTGCAAGGCCCACTCATCTACCATAGTGATTGTGGGTGGCAAATGAGGATCTACTAGTTTCTGGGTAAATAAGTCAGGTTGGTGATAGTTTAGGGGTCAATTGAGGATATTTTTCATGGCACTCGTTATCTACGGGACTACGGCGGCAAAATGAACTTCCCGAAAAGTTTATGAGATTCCAAGTACAGGCATCAATAATAGTTTGGAGGAAAATAAAATTTAATAGATCCCTTTCAAAATCATATATGTTTCTTATTTTTCTCTCCAAATTTTATGTTGGCTTGAATTTGTTCCACAAACCGCTTAAGTCACTTTTTTCCATTTGTTGTTTTTTGGTGTTTTTTAATTACTAACACAAGCATAAAACTTTAAGCCTTAAGTTATTAAATCAAAGCTGTCAAATCATCGATGTGTGGCATAAGTATTCTGTTGCCGATCACCTGTTATGGGTCTTGCTAATGTGACTGCAATTAATATCCAACACTTTTAATAAGGTACCAGCACTACAATAGAGATGTAGCAACTGGTTATTTGGTGATAGAACGATGGCTATTTTCCTTTCTGGTACAAAAAATACTGTGGCTAGACGACAGGTAAAAACCTAGTTGCCAAAGTTTGGACATAGTCTCGCAATCAAACACTTTTTTTTTTTCAGTGTCTATGGGTGACCGTTTTATTTAGTGGCTATCCAGTGGCTTAGTGTGGCAAACATCATTATGATAATATTTGATTAACTGTATGATTAATTTACAAGAAAACAATTCAAGAGATTAGGTATGTATATAGCAAGAAAAAACACATTTGTATTAATTAATAAAAATATCCACACTTTACAACAATATTTCGGGCAACACCCCAATTTATACAAAAATCTAAATTTACCATTATATCCTAACAAAACAATTTTATAAATAACATGAACACCTTAATCTCATGGCAGGAAATAGGCCCAAATTTAGGATCCAAAGCTAATAAAGAGTTCCTACTGGGGGCCCAAATACACATGCAAGGGAACTCCACAAATGATGGAAACAGTATCCTATAATTATGTGATAAGCCACGAGATTCCTATCGCAGGGCGGATTCCTCAGAGCTCCCCCTAGCTAGATAAACCCTTATAATCTCCAATCCCGATCTAGGATATTTTGGCCTATCTCTCCATTGTTGCTACTCCTTGTAGGAGGCCTGACTTAAGCGTCAAAGGATTTCCCCTAAGGACACATCCTAGAGCCCTGACGTTATCTTTATGTGCAGGTCACCAGTCCATGATTCACCAAGCTTCTGGGCTAGGCCCACATGATCCCATTAACTATCAATTTGGTGCCATTTCTGGCTACATGGCGAATACTGGATGGTCACATTTGGAGAACCAGGCCCTACTAGAGAATAAGTAGGAAAGCCATCTACGGACCCAATAAGTGAGGAAGCACACCAAAGTTGACCCGGAAGATCTCGTGGGACTCCAAAGGGACCCCTGCAAGGGTAAGGGCCATGCACCCCTAAACGATGATCAATTCCATGCCCTGCGACATGCCCTGCCTAAGCAATTAAAGGCAACATTGTAATAGGAAATTCAGATAACCTGACCAAGGGCTTTAGAGGAGGCTGCTGAAAGTCATCAAATGCTCGGGGAGCCTTGCCGTTTCCTCCATAAGACCAGCCCTTGAGGGTACGAGCCCATGAACAGCAGTCATCCTTGGACTCTTTAGACGGTACCAAAGGTTGTGATATCAACGCTATCCTATACAAACTTGACCAGATCAACAGTGTATGCTAGCTCTCGAGCCCCCAAAGGAAGGCCTCGGCCTTGGCATTGATGTGCAATACATGTGGCTCCAACCTTTTACGAATGAAATAATCAATGCTCTTACTCAAAATAATCAATGCTCCTACTCTTGAGAAGTATCGCATGCCTAAAGTCAACTTGTACGATGGCCTAACTAATCCGTTTAACCATCTGTAGAGGTACATTACCTCCATGAGGCTTGAGTGGGCCTCCGATGTAATTATGTGTAGGGCCTTCAGCTCTACGCTAATAGGAGCCATTGCCTCTTGTTTGGGACCAACCAAGGGTGCCATTTCTCCCCATTCAAGGACTTTTCCTAAGTGTTCTTGTGACACTTTTTTCGGAGTTAACTGACCCAAAAAATGGTAACCCATTTGCTGAAAATCAGGCAAAGTCATGATGAACCCCTACGACACATCATCTGGAGATTTAATATTGAGGTTGTATAGGTGCATGGCTATCTCTGAAGCTACACCTGGTGGCCATTACCCAGGGACTAGCATGAGACCCAAGGTTGGCTTAGGATCTCTATGAAACTCCGTGAAAGATATAAAAAAATTCCTTGACTGAGCCACATGGTATATGCATGCTAAAGTACGTAACCGATTGACGTTCCCAAAAGACCAAATCAAGGCCAAAGAAGGTAGGTCCAGGTCAAAAGAAAGGGTGACTAGCGGCCAAAGCCCATCTTCCCACCTTTGAGGGAAACATGATTAAACATCTTATAGCCCTAGAAAAGAAGAATCAAGTCCCTTGATGGCCCTCCACGATGCCTCCTTGAGGAAAAAAGGACCTTAACAAATATTGTAGATACCACAAGGACAAGGGGCATGACACTGAAGAATGTTGGTAGTTGAAAAAGTTGTTTGAAGAAATTATCCAGGTAGGGAAGTTGAAGAAATATTTGTTTAGACAGCCATCCCTTTGCTAAAAGCACGAAGAAAGGCCTCATAGAAGGGATGATAAGGAGGACCATGATTGAGGTCGAAGGCCTAAGAGGGCACGGTTGCCAAGGGACCACAAGAATCTAGGACCCATAGCTAGGATGGTCTACAAGATTATCAAAGGAGAGTCCTTGATAGCTCAAAAGAGACAAGGGCAAGAAATTGTTGAACTACAGGTAGCGAACCTTGGAAGGGTCTTAACAAAGGTCTGACAAGTCCCAGATAGTCATCCCACACTTGGATCTGCTCGTATTCATGGCCTGCATCAATAATTTTGGCATGGAAAGAGTCTACCTAGATACTAGGCAAACGTTAATGTTATCTTGACTGACTTGTTGGAAAAAATAAGGGTCAAGAAGTCCTTTTTATCCCCTGTGACCAGACCCACCTTCAAGATAGGCAAGGAAGAGGTTACACAATTGGGACCATCAAGGTACCTCTCATGTTGGTGGGGAAAGACAATAGAGGAAAACTCACCTACGACTCCTACACCGCTGAATTTTTTGTCTTGGATGTCCCATAACCTTATAATGTCATACTTGGTAGACCAACCCGGGTTCAATTCCATATCCAATCCGACGTCAGATGGCTCATGGTGCTCTTTGTGACCCTTGTTAGGGATGCCACTATCTTTTTTGACTAGGCCTCCGTACGGAGGGGCTATGTGGTGACCCTATGAAGGCCTAAAAAAGGTAAACTTGTGCCACCAAAGGCTTAAAAGAGAAAATGGGTGCCTCTAGAAAATGAGGCTAGCTCAACCCTACCCAAGGATAGCGAGCTCATGGAGGTGGCCCCCGGAAAGAAGATAAAATTGGCATGGACCTTCCACTTGAGGTAAGATGGTCATTTATTCGATTCCTAAGTACAAATATAGATGTGTTCACATAGTCCCTTATTGAGATGCTCGGGATATACCCAAAAATAATTATTCATATATTGCAAGTAGATCCTTCCGCCTAACTAGTACAGCAGAAAAAGCACAACATAGAGCCTAAAAGATGAAACTTCGTTAGAGAAGAAGTTGGGAGGCTACTGAAAGTCGGAATTATTTAGGAAGTATGATACCTTAAATGGTTCGCCAACGTAGTATTGGTGAAAAAGGAAAGTGGGAACTTCTGCATGGGCGTCAACTATATAAACCTTAATGATGCCTGCCCAAAAGATCCGCACCCCCTGCCCTTTATAGACCAGTTGGTCAACACCATGTAAAAATTCAAAATACTGTCCTTCATCGATCCTTTTAGTGGTTACCACCAAAATGAAATGCACCTAGAAGATGAAGAGAAAATGGCTTTCACAATAGGTGAGGTAGTTTATTGTTACTAGCGAATGCTGTTTAGCCTAAAAAACGCTGGGCCACCTATCAGAAGCTAATGAACCAAATGTTTATAAATCAAATAGGAAGCAATTTAGAAGTCTATGTAGACAACATGATCGCCAAAACTAGGGCCATAGAATAACACTGCAACAACCTCTGGGAAACCTTCCAAAGAATGTGACATTTTAACATGAAACTCAATCCTAATAAATGCACCTTCGATGTTGGCTACATGGTCTTTGAAAGAGGGATCAATGCAAGCCTAGATAAGATCGAGGCCATCCTCACAATGCCCGATCCTCAGAATAAAAAGGATGTTTAGAAGCTACTTGGAAGGCTAACTGTACGTAGATGGTTTGTCTTGTGTTTTGGTGATTGCTGTAAACCTTATTTTAAATAGTAACGAAAGAGATGATCTTCAAATGAATGGATGAATGCCACGAAACCTTCTAATAAATGAAAGACTACCTCTGACACCTCCTACACTAAAATAGCCTAAGCTAGATGAGCCCTTTATGCTCTACTTGACTATTACCGAAGGCTCAGTTAGTGTCATACTCCTTATGGAGCATGGATCGGAATAGTGCCTAGTCTACTAAGTCAGTCCCTCTATAGGGCTAAACCAAGTTATCCTACACTTCACAAAGCCATCCTGGTCCTCATTATGGCCTCTTGGAAACCATGAATATACTTTTGGATGCAACACATAACTCAAAGAATAGAGTTGCCCTTAGGGGATGTTCTACGAAAACTAGATAAGTTTGGTAGACTTGCTAAATTGAGCATCAAGCTGGGGCAATACGAGATCAAATATGAGCCACAAAAGGCTGTAAAAGCATAGGACCTTGCAAACTTTGTGGCTGAAATGACACCGATAGGAAAAAATTAGGAAGAGCGAATTGAAGGAAAGCTCCTTTAGGAAATTTACGTCGACAGAGACTTAGACCTAAACACCAAGGAGCAAACATCATACTTAAAGGTTTGCTCAACCTGAAAGTGAAAATCAGAATTAAGTTTTGCTTTCCCGTAACAAATAATGTCGCTGAATATAAAGCCCTTCCTCGCTAGGCTATGGATGGCTAGTCCGGTGGGGGTACAACATATACAGATATACAGTGACTCTCAGCTAATAGTAAACCAAATTACAGGAACAGCAGGAGTAAAAGATCATACTTTTTACAAATATCTTAATATTACAAAGGATCTGATAAAGATGTTTGACCTTGTGTATGTTCAGAAGATCCTAAAGACCCAAAATGTGAGGGCAGATGCCCTCTCAAAAAGATGAGAGGAGGCCACAATGAAAGAGCTCACAGAACCTTTGCTCTACGTAACATACTATTCGGTCACCAAAGATGATTGGAGGAAGTCAATTAGACTGTACCTCGAGGAAGGGATACTAAGTAGAACCCCTAAACCAAAGAGGAGGATTAGGATCTGAACAGGATGATTCCTCATCATTGGAGACAAACTGTACAGATGAGGGTTCGCTTCTTCTTTGCAGAGATGCCTTACTCCATGAAAGGGGTAGCACGCTCTCCAAGAAATCCTCAAAGGGGATTTTCGAACAAATATTAGAGCCAATTTTTGTGCTTATAAAGCCTTATGGCAAGGCTATCTTTGGCCAACAATCAAAAGGGATGCCAGGGAGTTTGTCCAGTGATGCAGAGATTGTTAGCTTAACTTAAGAATACAGATGCTACCTTTCTCCGGTGCCTTCTTGGTTTTGGACCCTTGGCCATTTGCTTTGTTGGGGTTAGATGTTATTGGAGCATTTCCCATGGCTCCGGGACAAGTCAAGTACTACATCATGGTGGTGGATTGCTTCATCAAGTGGGTAGAAGAGGAGCTTTTGGCCTCCTTCACGACCCCACAAGTCATTAAATTCTTATGGAAGAACAATATCTGTTGGTTTGGATGGTCATAGGACATCTTTATTAACAATGGCAAGCCGTTAGACAACCAACAAGTTCATCAATTCACAAAGGAAAAGGGCATATACTTCTATTTTGCCTTCATTTCTCATACACAATCTAATGGGCAAGTGGGGGTAACTAACAAGACCATTAAGGAAGGTCTAAAGAAAAGACTGGGTGAAGCTAAGGGCAAGTAGGTAGAGGAATTATCGAGTGTCTTATAGGACTATAGAATGAAACCCTGTAGGCCCATGGGAGAATTGTTTTTTGCCATGGTCTATGGGACCGATGCCCTCATCCCTGTGGAAATTTCTTGCCCCACCTTGTGAACTCTAGCTTATAATTACAGTAAAAATGACAAAGCATTTTAAGAAAACCTTGATCCACTAGAAGAATTAAGGGAAGGCACATGGGTCTGCATGAGAGCTTTCAAACAGTGAACCACACTCACTTATGATCAAAAGATGAATATAAAGAATGTACAAGTTGGAGGTTTAGCCTTTGTTAAGGCAAGACTAATTGGGTGGAACCCAGGACATGAGACACTGAAGCTAAATTGGGATTGACCGTACTTAGTCACAAAGAAACTTTGAGAAAGAGTCTATGAACAGACCAGCTCAGAAGGGAGGAAGCTACCCAAGGATTATCACTTAAATGATCTATCACCCTACTTTGTGTAATCACTGAGCTATCACAGAGATAATCTATCATCTTACTTTGCATGAATCACATTATCACATGATGTAATTTGCTACATTTTTAACAAAATAAAGGCACTCCTCCCAAATGATTCATGTTTTTACAAAATGAGATAGTTAATTGAAACTCCTAAAAAACTAATTTATGTTATAAAAAGACTATAAAGGCTTTTTGCCTCTTAATTGGTGAACTTGAAGATCACTGTGAAAATTATTCACAACTACATTAATGTAGACAAGGTAGAACGATTAACCAAAATAAACTTTTCATTAACTTTAAAAATAATTACAATTACATAAGGAAGAAAAGACTAAAAAGGGATAGAAAAAGGTTGTTAGATATAAAGCCTCCTAAAAGACTTCATGGAAACGGCCCCCCATCAAGGTCAATCGTCGACACATCCTCATCAAAGGTAGAAATCCAAGCTTTCCCTTCCTTTGGCCAAGACTCATAATCCGAACCCAAATTCTCATAAGTAAGGCGGAAAGAGAGATCTAGGTCTTGATTCGCCCGTTCCACCTAAATGCGGCAGGAAAGAAAGTCCCCCTTAAACTCTAGGAAGGCAGTCCTTCTAAGCCCCTTCTCCACATTCTAAAAGAACGAATAGAGCTTCTTCACTCGAGCATTGCCCTTGGTCGAAAAGTGATGGTATTCTAAATGGCCTTCACGTCTAACAAAGCCAACTCAATTGATATGCTATATGAGGGGCATCGTAGCAGTGACTGAGCTAGAGTTGACTTCATCCTGAACGATTTCTAGGCCCAAGGGAGCGTATTGATCCATTGGCAGAGTCTATTTAACGGTATCGATCTTTGACTCTACTGCCCTTAATAAGGCCGCCAAGCAATCATCCTCCTTACGGGCCTCAGCTTTCTTCACCCGAGATTGCTTAAGAGCCTCTTTCAGCTCTCCCACCTTCCCCTCAAGCTCTTTGATGAGGCCTTTCTTCTCTTCCTTGGGATCTTTCTCCAGCTTGAGGTCATTAGCAAAGGTACTCCATATGCTATGTTTGCTGCTCAGGTCCTTCTTTAAGGAGCCCATATTTTTGCGCAAAGCCCCAAACTGGGATTGGAAGGCCTTTTAATAGGCTGCCTAACTTCCCCCATGGCATAGGTAATGATGACCTCTAGCCAAAATCAAATTTGTTAGAGCCAACCAAGGAAAGCACTTCAAACACTGGGAAATCAACAAAAAGCATACCTGGGGAAAGCTAAAGCCTATGTTCATCAAGATGGCACTCTCCATCGATGAAGATGAGTAAGAAATTGCTGATCCCTGGGAGTCTTCAACTCTTCAAGGATGCGGTAAGTGATGTCATTTTGTTCCTCGAAGATTGATTTACTGATACCTACTGCCCATTGGGGGTCAAAAACTTGGTCAAATGTAACCTTATTTAGTGCAAAGTCTTTCTTTTGTGCCTGACCTTGAGTGGGGATCAGATTATGCGGTTGAAAGTGCTCATCGAATTTCAACTCAAGTAGCACTGCTCACGGGGAAAAGGGCTTCTCAAGAACAACCCTCATTGGAACCTAAGGAGGGCGGAGGCAAATAAGTAGGCACCTCCTTTCACGACCTTTGCTTCTGGGACACCTCCCTAACTGCTTACTGCCTTTATGACACACCGTAGCTTGTTGCTCCATGGTAGGGAGGGGCCCAAATGGCCACGCATGCTTCTCTAAAGCCACTAGATGAAAAAATCCACAATTAGCACAAAACAACCTTAAGTTTATAAAATCAATGTGGTAAAAGTTACCTAATGATGCCATACTTCTACCACCATTATGAAAGGCATCGCCTCCCTACAAGTCTACAAGGTGTGACCCTTTACAGATCATCTCGGCCTCTAAAGGAGAATCAGAAAGTTCCACCATGCCAATTGGGGGTTTAGATGAAGAGGCCCCCACAGCATACACCACGATGGCAGGAAGAATGATGATTTGAGCTTTTGCCAAGATGCCAAGAATGCCCAACTCTTTGGGGTTTGGTAGGGGGCTCGCTAGGCCCTAGCAGCAATCCTATATGCTTCAACTAGCCTCCCCTTCTAACCATCCTCTTAGTTGCAAGGGTTTTTCATGCCCGGGTAGGCTTGGTGGGCCATGCTGATCCCTGTTCACCTGAGGGTAGTCTCATCAATCTTAATATAGTAGGTCGGGAACAACTCCATAAAATTGTTGTTCCTCACCACTCCTTCCAACCAACTGATTAGGCCAAAGTACGAACAGTGGCCTTGGAGCCATCGTATATCAGTAGCAGCTCGACTAGGGCATGCTAAGGCACATCCAAAAACTCACAAGTGAATCCCTAAGCTTGTTCCCTTAGTATGAAAAAGTCATTGTACTTCTTCAAATCTAGCATGTAAAATTGAAGGAAAACCTTTAGCAGGGAGGTCGCCCCTACCAACATGCAGTAGACAGTAAACCCATTAATGTGGGTAAATGATTTGGGCATCAACCGTGATGGTGGAATCTAGTAGTGGTCACATATCTACTCCACCAACAAATGTAGAGGCAAACAAAGCTCAGTTTGGAGCTGGTCAATAAAAACAGCGAGGACATCTATTCTATTGTTGCCACCTTTTAGGCCAGATTCCTTCAATGCTTTATAACAGGAAAGGCTGGCCAGAACACCATTAGGCTAGAAGTATTGGCGGACATTCAGTGCTAGGGTGCCCTCATTGTATTATGTTATAACCCTTTCAACACCTCCACATTGGGGAAAAATGGCGCTCTTGGTGCATTAGCCTCATTGGTGAAAGCCTTGGATGTTGATTTAAGAGAAGCCATATGGAAAAAACCATTGTGTAACACATCAAGGCTGCTACCAACACAACGAGGTGGTGGGATAAACGACCGATAAACCCAAAAATAGCAAACCCAACCAAAAGTACCAAGAGAAAACAAAAGCAAAACAAAAACCCCATTATTGGTAGATAATAAATGACAAGGATCCATTACCTAATTTTAAGGAAGAAAGGCAACCTTGGCAAAAAGAGAAGAATTCCAACAAAAACTCCAGTGGTGAGCAAGCAACAAGCAAAAAAGCATGCAAAGTAGCAATAAAACAGCCAAACAAGTGAAAAAATAAGGTGAAAACCCTTGTGGTATATATAAAGAATCCTCCAACTACTGGGTATCCTTTCCAAAACTACCATTAAGATAATGGCAAAATTTTCACCAATTAGCAGAAGGAAAAGTGCCCACGAACAACCATAAAAGCAGTCACACCTGGTCACTTCCCTGATACGCATTTAATAGGCATCGCTTCACCTCCTCTGAAGCCGATGCACTCGCCATGTATCATAGCCACATAGGATGATGGAAGAAAGATATCAAATGGTGATGTTTTACCAGCTTTCTTAAGAAATGGGAGAGGCATCGCACAATCCCTAATAAACGACACCATTTGTAGCATATTAGCTTTACAACAGAAATGGGGTTCCCCACCCACTCCCGAATAGGCGTACACATTCCTTCCAAAAAATGACAATGTCGAGGAAAATTCATGACCCATGGCTCACATTTTCTTAATGGGAGGAACTTATTGGTAGGACATAGTCCTAAATTCTGGGCCCAAAGATAAGAAAGAGCTCATGCTGGGGGCCCAAATAGACCCACAAGTGGACTCCACCATGGATCAAAATGATATCCCATAATTATGGGATACGCCACGGGATTCCTATCCTATGGCAGATTCCTCGGAGCTCCCCCTAGCTATATAAATGCTTCCAATTGCCAATTTTGTGGTTCTATATTCTGCCTTTTCTTTCTCTCTCTCTGCTACAGCTTGTCAGAAGTCTAACTTAAGCATCGGAAGGTTTCCCCCAGGGACACATCCTATGGCCCTGACGTTGTCTTTGTTCGTAGGTCATTAGTCCGTGATTTGCCAAGCTTCTAGTCCAGGCCCACAAGATCCCATTAACTATCATCTTAGAAGAAAGAAAACCATCTCTAAACTCAATCCACCAAAATAGTTGTCCATTAAACCCTAAATCAACCAATGAAAAACCTCTTTATAGGAGTAAATATTAAACGAAACAAATATATGTCATATATATGTTAAATTTCATAGAACAACCTAACTCCACCATCTAAACAATAACTACATTGATGATATAATATTAAAAATTAAAATATAACACAAACATCTAGACTTGGGGAAGATTTTAGATGAAACTAATGCGAAAAACACCAGCAACTGACAAGTTGAAGAAGAATTTGAGAGAGGCTGAGAGAGAGTTTTCAAAGAGTAAAATGACAGGGGGAGATGAATATTCCTTTACATAGGTGGAATTTGTGATTGTTTTGGCAATCGAACTTTCAGTTGTTCAAATTTTGAAAATTTAATTTAGCCATAAAAATGGTCATTGTTTAGCTACCAAATTATGAGACCCATAAAAAATAGTGACTAAAATTGTCACCAATGGTGACTTTTCTGGTGACTATGAAAATTATGGAGTTTAAAGAGTTGAACACCCAGCCTTGGGCATCACGGGCTTCTTGTTTGAAAATCTTTGAGAATCACAATCGTTTCAGATTTCTAATTTAATACAGATTTTTTACTTTCATGGTATTCACAAATTCATGCACATGTAAATTAATGAATTGTGGTACTAAACTTGAGTAGCCATAGCTTCTTCCTGTAGATGAAAATCTGAGAAGAAGAATTTGGTTTCTTTCTCTTAGCCCCTTCTAGTGGCACAGAGTGTACTTACTTTTTAAGAGATAGATTTATGAGTCTCTATGTCTCCATTCATAGGCAGAGAGAGGACCAATTTTTAATCAACTTAAACACATCACTATATGTACTATCAACATATAATCTAATAATTTGTATTTATCAGATAACTTTTATCAAATTTGATCTCCCTTTAATTGAGCAAATAAATAAATTGATTCATCAAACCATAAAATAATAAATGTACCCTATGTGCTACGTGGGCTGCAAATATGATTACATTCTCCTACTTGGCCCATGTCACATATTTAACATTTATGATTTAATAAATAAATAAGACATTAGTGCACATAACATAAAAGATTAAATCATACATCATTGGCCATAACATATTTCATAGTTAAGTACAAACTAATATAAGTTATGGTTGTTCCATGCCATTAAACCGACATTGTTCCTTCCATGTACGACAATATTAGTACTACACTTAATATCCTTATAAATAAATATGAACAGTGGTCCACTTGATGTCTTTATTAGAGAATAAATCTTGTGAAAAAGCATTTAGTTGTTCACTAATACCACAAGACATATATAAATGTTAGAAACAATACATAAATAGCTACATGTATCAAATGCGTAAAACACATTAAAATTTGTCAGTAATTCCCATACTTTGAACATGTCCAATAAATGCTTTAGGAGGCAATTCCTTTGTCAATGGATCTATAGCCACGAGATCGGTTCTAATATGGTCAATTGACACATTTTTTTTCTGAACTTCTTTTTTTATGGCAAGGCATTTTAATTTCATATGCTTAGCACTTTTGGAATAATTGTCAATTTTTGAAAAAAAAAAGTTGCTGCAGAATTATCCTAATAAATTTTCAGTGGTCTGGCAATGCTGTCATCAATTCCAAGTCCTAAAACAAAGTTTGGCAACCAATTCCCCTGAATTATGGCCTCCAACCACGCATGGATGCAACAATGACAAAGTCTTTTTCATTTTTCCATGAGATTGCTCCTCCAGCTAGGAAGAACAAGTTGCCAAATGTGGGTTTTCTTGTATGAACACATGCAACAAAATCTAAATCTGAATATCCAATCACCTCAAGATTATCAGATCATTTGTAAGTGAGCATATACTCTTTCGTTCCTTGCAAGTACATCAACACTTTCTTTGCAACTTTTCAGTGATCTAATCATCCATATAGGTGCCATTTAAGTGTTTTAATTTTAGAACTTTTCTGTTTTATGACTATTGTGAACTCTTATTTAAAGTAATGCAATTATTTTTATCATTATTTTAGAACTCTTGTGATTATTTTTCATGTTTGTCAGGGTTGAATGAAGACACAATATTAACAAAATAGCAAAAGATACCTCTATACTAACACGGTTTGTATGTTGGTATAAGTTTTTTTTTTTTGACATTGTGGTCAATTAGTAAATATGCAGTTAGATTTTGCCCCTCTTATAATTCATAAACAGACAAGTATGTCAATAAAACAGTTTAATTGACACACCATATATGTGTTGGTATATGTTGAAGTGCTTTACCAACACACATGAAAATTGTCAGTGAAACCCTACCTACTTGAGTTCTGCTCGCACTTTGTTCACATGTTGGTGAATCATCAAGGAACCTATATTGACACTTTGATATTTACCAACATTTGTTTTCTGTCGATAAGTGCAATTTTATTGTAGTGCGATCAAACAGTATAGTGAAAATTTTTTTGATCAACAATAGGAGAATATTATTAAAGCCATCAAGAAGGTAGAGAAAACATATACAGCATGTCCCTAAACCACTTCAGTTCCAGTCTAGCTTGACAAACTTATAAGGATAAGGATGGGTTTAAAAACCACACATCGAGAGAACAAAGATACATCCCTGACCTCTTTGAAATCCAAAAATAAGAAAATGAATTGATCGACGAGATGATTCTTAAAAGGTTTAGTAGTTTATTGTTAAAGACTAGATCATTTCTCCCTAACCAAAGACCCTAAAGAGATGTTTTGTTGATAGCATCCTAAACTTTACCTTTACTTGAATAACTTGCTATGGATGAATGGAGATATAATAACTAAGAAAAATTCCTACACCCTGTATAATTTCATCCCCACCATGCATGAATGGCTGCCCAAATTGAACCTGAGACTCTGCAATAAAAATGCAGGTGAACAATGTCCTCAAGGTCTTCCTTGCATGGTGAAATAGAGGAAAATAGATTAAGAAAATTGTTCCATTTATACTCCTTCATCATTCTTGCAATCCATCACCATGTTCTATCCCATACACATCTAGCACACTCCCAAGCACCTATCCCCACTACCTAGCTACTTTAATTTGAGGATAATCTAAAAACTCTAGGAATTTTCTTCACACAACTTTTCGTTCCTTAACCAAACATCAAACTAGAACCTTATCCCTTCACCATTACCCACTCTCTAAGAAAGGCATACTCCTAAATCTATACCATTCTCAAGCAACCTTATTGAGACTCTTGTAATACCCACCAAGTGGAATGTAAAGAATTATTTCCTAATTCACATTCCTTGCCATAAAATGAAACAATGATCCTCCTCCAAAAAGCTTCTTTTTCTAAGTTAATTCTCCATCACCATTTTGACAATGGTGCTAAATTTTTCACCCTTGGACTACCGGCACTCAACCATTTTTCTTTCCCATCCAACGACACCTTTCACCAAGCAACCAACAAATCTTCCTATCCTCCCCTTAACCCCCCAAAAAAAGTTTTTATGAATGGATTCCAGCTTTTTGAAAACACTTGTTGGGTAGCAAAACATGGACAAGAAGTATAAAGGCAGGCAATAAAGGCAGGGCTTAAGTAAAGTAAGGTGAGCTCCAAAAGACATAGATCTTACTTTCCAAATTGCCAACTTGGATTTTTGTTTGTTAACAGCTATAAACCATTCAACTAATGTTTTAATTAAATCAACAACTAGCACACCCAAATAAGTAAAAGGAAAAAACCTGATTTGCATCCAACATGTGTAGCCAAATTTTCAAATTCACCAGCAATCACATTTATACTCATTAAATAGCTTTTTGCAAAGCTAATGCAAAGCCCTAAAATTAGTTTGAAGAACTACAAAATTCTCTAAAACTACATAATATCATGCCCTTCTCAAGCGCCAATCAAAAAGGTATCATCAACACACTGGAGATGCATGATCTCCACATTATCCAATCCTTACTTGAATTCCCTTAGTCTCCCCTAAAGTAGTAGCTTCTAAAATAAGACAATATAGCACCTCTATAACAATCAAGAATAATTAAGGGTATGATGACCTGTCCAACGGTAGACTTGGATTACTAAGGTAACCAAGTTATTTTGACAATTATTTTACTTAGAATTTTATTTGCAAGCTAAAGTTTTGGTTTAGTACTGTATAATAGCTAAAATTGAGTAAAATTGATCATTTAAGCAAGTCAGGCTAGGAGGGGCATTTTGGTCATTTCATGTAATGACTCATTTTTATTGCATAGTTGGGTAGAGCATGAGAAAATATTAAATTTGAGGCATCATGATTTTTCATGATTCCTACTCAATCATTGTGAATATGTGGATTAACTAGGTTATCTAGGTGACCCTTAAAGATTTGAGGACTAACACGTACGTTACTGGAAAGCTAGGGACTGGATGTGTAATTAAAGCTATGGCTAAATGCTACATCTGGTGCTAACATTTTTAGTGTGTTCATTTTGTCCCTAGTTTTCTAGAATAGGCACTTCAGGCTTCAACTGCTTGGCTAAAACGTATGGAGTGGTGGTGGCCCCTGTGTCTATCCCTCCCACCCAGCCTATGAAAACCTCTCTTCTCCTCTAAGAAACACCATGGCTGGACCTTCTAGAGCTCCCAACCTAGCTAATCCACTAAATTAACCACAACATTAGCAAAGAATTGGGGTTGAAATCATGTGTTTATGCATGAGGAACTAAGATGAGCTTAAATATTGCTAGTAAGTAAACAACTTATTTTCCCTTGATTTTTTGGGCTCTAAATAAGACCTAGGGTTGTTGGAATTATGGTTTAAATTAGTTCCTTATTTGCTTGTTAGTTAAAGCAAGCATGGAAAACTTGGAAACAAGCTGAAGTTGCAAGGAACCTAAGCTACGGTTAGGAGACGGGGAGGTAAGACTAAATTTTTCTATTTTCTTTGTTCTATTTTGCATGGCTGGGAGGTAATTGGAGAGAACTAGATGTTGTTTCCTATTAAATTTAAAGCTACAGAATGAAGAAAAGGCAATGAATAAAAAACATGGAAGAAAAAGAAGTATGGCTAATTGAATTGATGAGATTCGATTTATATATTAAAATTCTTGAATTGTTCATGATTTGTTTCCAGCATTGTTCTAGTTCTATGTGGCTAGAATTAATTGTCTTTAGTTATTTGTAAGTAAAAGAAATAACAGAAACTGTGTTTCAAGAGATTGGAACTAACACAGATCATAAGTAACATAAGGGCCTAGATATTTGGAGTCCAAGATAAAGGTTGGGTTTTGGTCACTTAAACCATTTGGAAAATTGTTTAATCTTGGCCTTGGTATGCTTTGTCTTATGGTTAAATGCTCAATTATAGGTAAATTACAAGCTACTATATGAATACTTTAGAAAAGACTAAAATCGAGACAGCCAAAACATTGGATAGGACATGGGATGCTTTCATTTACTATTGCTAAGGTAGCGGTTAAATTCTATTATCTTTTGCTTATTTTTGTTAATGTTAGCTATGAAATTCATAGATGGGTACAAATGACAACATTGTTCAAGAAATAAGCATGAAAAAAGTAACAAATGGTAAGGTAGCTCACGATTAGAATTGTTGTAGAATACACCCAGACCATGGTAGAATTTTGTAGGTAAAGGGTGGTAAATTGCCTATAATCCTTGAGAGAGTCAAGGGATCTTCAAGAGACCTTATTGGAGTCAAGGGCAGCGTATGTTGCTCAGGGAGTCCTAAGGGGGCACCACACCAAATTTGACACAAATTTGCTTGCCAATATACTTACTCCTACACATAAAAGGGAAAAGTAAATTAGATTCTAGTGAAATACTAGTAATTCCAAAAGTATACTGGCTATCAGCTGGTAATTATAAAGATAGGAATGTAGTAGGCCCTCTTAATGAGGATAAAGACTTGCAATTCTCTTATAAATAGGACTAATGAGGAAATTAAAGGTAATACGTTCCAATGTGGCCATTAAACGTGGTGATTATACATTTTAGACATAGTGGTTGGGAGCTCACCATCTAGGATGGAGGTAGCCTACAAGGAACTCTAACATGGGATGATCACTACTAGAATGCTCTAATAGTGAATGTATCCAATGTCATGACTATATATATATATTATACATAAACTTCTATGTAATTGTTTGCAAGTACATAAGACCTTGCTGAGTATTCACAGAATACTTACCCTTTACAATCATGTGTAGGTAACATGGATATGTAGCCTAGCAACTGTAGCATTGTTTGCTTAGGAGAAGACAGTAGATATTGGACATGAAGGCAATGAAAGGAGTCAGATACCATGGGTACTGTGGTACCAAAAGGTACACAATATAGGCCTATGATATGATCTTATTCTAATATACTTATGCCACATAAGGTTTTGTATGCCTTAGAAAGTGGACGCCTCTAGTAACATTGTGTCTAACTTGGATGAAGAAACTTGCATGTACTATTCCACATGGTATAGGACATGTACGAGGGACAGTTGATTAAATGTGGTTAAAAAAAATATATGTTTTTGTTAGTGTTGTGCCCAAAAAGCCAATCATGAGATGATTGTATTTTTGCACATTGAGTCATGATATTTTATTTAGGCATTAATCCAGCAATTTTGTTTGTTGTTTTGTTTCTGCGTAACGTAATAAACATAATTGTAACCCTAGAATAATGATATTCTTAAATGTCCCTAGTCTAGTATTATTGTGGAGCGGGTTGCAATAATACATAATGACTAGCATATGTGGAGACTAATATGAGATATGTAGTCTACATATGGGTACAAGTTGGAGAACTTGTGTACTGGACCGACCCACCATGAGAACACTTCATGGATCGTTATATGAGTGTCATAAGTGATTCTCATAGTGATCATGGTATATGTAGTCCTTCGACCTAAGATCATCAAGGTTCCCTACATGTGAGTCACATACTTTGATACTTTCCTTTGTTGCTCGTAACTGAGTGAACTTGAAGGAGGTCATTGGGTATGTCACATATCATGCGGAGGGATTTGTATGATCAAGATGGGATTTGTCCCTCCTATGTAACGGGAGTGATATCTTCGGGCCCCTTGATAGAGTGAGACTTAGAAAATGCATGGCCATGCTCGGATGAGTTGATATACGATATCAATGTCATCAGTTTAAGTTGGTCTACTCGGTAATCAAGAAACCAAAGATTGGGCTATACGAGAGTGACACATTCCATGTCTCGTGCTTAGTCTTGATATCTTGGACAAAGGGACAATGGCATATATCGGTGATGATCATAAAGGTTTAGTCGATTCACCGACAATCTTGTCACTTGGGTAGCAATGATGTGTTGCTAGACACCGCTCATTGCTTATGATCATAAATGTGATTTATGATCATTGCCAACATGGCAAGAGCCAATTGGGTCGCACACATAGAGCTATTTGGATCATTAGAGTGCATGGGCTAATTATTTGGGTTATGGTTTCACTTTAATTTCGTATTAATAATGGGCCAAGGAGTTGAGCCATTATTAAGCCCGAAATTAAATCCTAATTGGATTAGGGTTTTGAAACCCATTAGGCCTGGAAGTTGAGTCTGACTATAAATACAACTTTTAAGTGAGAAATTCACAGGTCTCCTTGCCCTAGCCCCCCAAAAGGACAGCCGCACTCTTCTCTTGCAATTCCTTGGAGGACGCAAGCTAGCACTGCGAGCGCAAGAGAAACGCATCTGCCAGGACGTGGTGGAAGCGTGGTGATCCCGAGAGGCTCTTGTGGATACCATACAGAGCCTGAACACGTCAACTGTTCAGGTTTTGTGATTCGACTCTACAGTTGAGTGAGAGATCTCAACCGAAAATTAGGTATGAAATTTTTGAACACCCGGTTTACCCCGTTTCACTTGGATCCTGGAGGGTTTCGGTTAAATTTCGCTGCGCTGTTTGGCTCCCGAAACCCAACAGTTTTATGCTTTAGTACTACTTTAACATTACTTTTAAGTACTGGCCAGCCATGTTTTATATTGTATGTCTTGTGTTTAAAATGAACACCAAAACTATTCATTGCATGATTATTGTTAGAACTAGGTTAGAAGGCTTAAGAGCATGTGCATGTTTTATTGAACCATGGAGCAACAAAATGTTAATGCAAGTACATAAAATGAGTTTATGCTTTATAATGGCTTAACAAGTAGCCATAAGATCCTGGGGCCTCACTCAAAAAGTGAGTGAGGTGGGTCCTATAGTACCTGGGTAGGGTAGTGGACACCACAACTAGTATTAGAGCAGTAGTTACTAATGGCATTAGGTGTAATGGCATAAGTGTACAAGGATCCTATGGTGGACTTATGCGCTATATGTAGCTACTATTGACCTTATATGCATTGTAGTATAATATGTCTTAGGGAAGTAAAGCATAGTGAACTCAAAAACTTAAGAAACCCTTTTATAGTTCCTAAAGTTAAGTTAGGGGCAAGAGATGGCCTAGTGCAAGGTATGAGTTGACCTTGGCATAGATAGTTTGGCATCTGGTTGCTAGCACATGATGGTCATATGTATATGAATGGAATAGCTGGTTGACACCCTAAAGATACATCAAGGATGCATGGGGCATGTATGTGCACTAAGTGACTAGTAAAATGCATGGTGTGCATATGATCAGTAGACCTAAAGGGCAATACCACCAAGTATGCCACATAATTGTGGAGGAAAACAAGGTACACCAAGGATAAGGTTTCTCTTTCCTAATGGCTAATGGTTAAATGTATAGCTCCAGAAATGCACATTTAACAAGCATAAGGGAGGTGTGAGCATATGGCCTAGTTAAAGAATGTCTTGTACATGCGTGAGGGAACAAACAAAGGTTTCCATATGACAGTTGAAAACCTAGGCATGCTAATGACAAAGAAGGTGACCATGATGCATTACAGGCCCATGTAAGATGCCAAAGTTTAGGTACTTGTCACGTAGAGTTCATGGCTCTTATACATAATGTATAAGCATTACTAAGCCAATGGTTCCTAAGAAACAATGAGGATCAAAGTCATTAAGCAAGCCAAGAGCATAGAATGGACTAAAAGCTAAGACTCATAAACGCCAAAGAAGGCATGGGTCTAGTAGTTCATTGTATGTACCAAGAGTGGCTAATAAGAAAACAACTTCCCCTACTTACTATGGTGTGTTGTGGGTTGTTAGACTTCATGAATAAGGAACACTAAGTTGACTCTTAAGAAAGGGTATTTTGGTAATTTTGTTATGAGAAAAAGTTATCCCATAAATGGGAGCAGAAGGCTAAAATAATGCTTAAAATGGGTTTTCTTAACGAGCTCAACTGCTCTCATTTGTGAGGAAAACAAAAAGAAAATTACCATTTTGGCCCTTAAAGGGTGATTTAAGTGTTGCCCTTAGAACCTTAGTGACTTAATTACAAAATCCATAAAGGTTAGTATTAAATGTGTAATTAAGTGGAAAATTGGTCATTGGGTTGGAAATTGCCTAAAGGATTGACCAAAAGATGCCAAATAAATGCATGACCATTATAGCCACTTAGAGAAAAGGTTGAGCAATCGGCTAGTAGGAAGAGCTCACTATGACCAACCTAGGGAGATATGGAAATAGATTCAGTACAAGTACAAGGTAATTCTCTTGCCTTATGGAAGTGTCAAACAAGAAAATGAATAAAGTGCCAAATGAATGTAGGTACAAAGTACTATGAAAGGTTTAGGATGTTTTCTGAGTTTCAGGTACCAGTGTGGAAGGTTGGTGACTTCTTAGGTAAACTTAAGGAAGGATATGGCTGGATGGGCTAAGGATAAGTATCCATTACTCCTAGTACCCAGCATATAGCCCAATAGCTCCATGAGTGGTTGACCAGCTAAGGAAGGTTGCTGGCCTAGGTTCACACAAGGGATGACTACAAAAAGCCAACTAAGGGTTATGGTTGGGTAGAATAGGGGCTCGGTAGCCCTCAAGCTAGGCATACTTGAAGAACACCCCAAGGACCAATGAGTTATTGCCCAACTAGGGAGATGATAGGTCCTCAACAGGCCTAAGCCTAGAGTACAACAGGGGTTTAAGACTAAAGACATTTATCTAGATGCCATACAATGACATGGCTAGAAGGGCCAAGGTTGGACAACCTTTGCACCTAGCAAACCAACATGGACCACAAGCAACACCAGACATAGGTTAGCTTAGTCCATTATGCTAAGGCATGTAAACCCAATAAATGTGTGTCAAGAACTTGTAAAGGCTTGTAATAGAAGGCATAACTAAGTGTACCACTGAAGGTGTGGTTAGGGCTAGTGAACCTATACCAAAAAACATTCAAGTGCATGAGGGCCTAGGGTAGTTACCGCCTAGCAGAGATGTGTGCTACCCTAAAGGGTTGCAGAGCCAATGTTTCCCCCTTTGGAAACACCTTAAAAGTGTATGTTCTAAAGGCTTGAAGACTGGCATCAAGAGGTTAAAGTGACTTCTAGAAGGTGTAGTCTAATTCAAGGGCTTGGAGGCCATAATGTAGAGTATACATAAATGCAAGTGCCCTAGTGCCTTAATGGTTCTAAGAGGCATAATATCACATAAAGTAGGCTTGGAATAGGTGATTATGGACCTTAGGCTAAGTAATCCAAAATGTGCTTAAGAAAGACCTGAGAGAGAACTAAGCACATTATAAGCGATTTAACTTAAGAGGTATTCACCAAAAGTCGGTCCAAGTCTAACGAGGATAAACTTAAAGATTATGCCAACATAATGCTAATGAAATCTTGGCCATTAGGCAAGAGGTTGGCAACCAGGATTAGAGGACCCTAAGCAAGGGAATAGCTTGAAAAGCTCACAACTTAGTGCAAAGAAATGAAGTGTACTAGATAAAGTTGTATAAGAGTAGTTAAACTAGCTCCCATGGATAACTAGCTCATTGGAAAATTATTTTCCCTACCAAAAGAAGTAGAGATTAGCATTAGTAAGGGTGCAAGGCTACTAGGCAGTTAAGAATTACCAAGTTGCTTAGTGTAACTAATGCATCTCTAAGTGCATATAGGTGACTATGGGTCAAAATGACATAAGGAAGCAGTCACAGACATAAAGCTACTAGCTAATGGTTGAAAGGAAAACTCCTTCAAGCCTAGTGATATGGAAAAAGGTATGAGTCACTGTTCGTACTCTAAAGATTGACTCAATAGACTACGCATGCACAAATCTTAGCCTAGGGCCCCCTAAAGGTGCTATAATAGCACAGGGTAGGTTAGGAGGTGTATGTGCTAAGCACTAGAGCCATGGAACGGGGTTGAATCTTGAGACGTGCATCAAGGAAGAAAAATGAACTTAGTGATTATGTGTGGGTATATGAGGGGCACTCTAGTGGAAAAAGCTAAGGTAGATGCTGGGGGTACACATAACGGTACTAGTAAATCCAAAGCTAGAAAAGCACTAGCAAATGGGGTGAAGTAAAGGACATTGAAGTAAAATGTACTCTAAAGTACCATAGTGCACTAGGGAGTGAAGTCGTTAGTATGGGCACATACATGGAACCCTAGAGTATAGTGACACTACATGAAAACTAGAGCAACAAATAAGTACCACCTAAAATATGTTGGTGCACATAATGGCTAGGCTAACATGTACCAAGTCCACACTAGGTCACAGTAAGGTACTATCCTGGTAGAGGCACATGCAGATTGCCCTAAGTTCATTATAGATGCTGTCACTCAAGGGTATTTGATAGAAATTGGTAAGCTAAGTCTAAAACTAAGCTAAGGAAATGAAACTCAAGGAATACCTAAGGATGTCCATAGAGGCACATAGATACATGGATGTAGCTTGGGTGTAGCTCAAAGAAGTATCTAGAGGACTTGAGTTCCATAGAAGCTCCTTAAAGCTTAAGTAAGTAGATCACATCGGAGATGTCATTACTGGGAATGCAGCCTTGTGCTGTGTATGTATCTCAGTGAAAATAAGGTGTATGAAACCTAAAAGACTCACTTCTAACAATAAGAAGATGTTTTGACTAAGAGTTAAGGATGAAACTAGCATTGAAGTGCATTAGACCCATAGGGTCAAGTAAGGTGGGGAGATTTAGAGTGTTCTTTCTCTTAAGAAAAAGCACATAGATCAAAATGTTAGGACAATGGTCCAACATTAACTAAAGTGCCTATATGCAAAAAAGTTTGCCTCAAAGGCTTTCTTGGCACTGGACAAGCAAGTCAAATGGTTGAGAACCAAGGGGATATATGTGGTTGTGGTCCAAGGATGAAATCATATAGAGGAAATGCATCACTTGGTAGAAATTGAGGAGGATATGTGGCATGACATCCTAGGAATGCTCAATTAAGCAGGAATTTAGAGGATCAAATTCCTGAAGGTGAGAAAAATGTATTGACCCTTCCTACAGTAAACTCGGATTACTAAGGTAGCAAAGTTATTTGGTAGTTATTGTAGTTAGAATTTTATTTGCAGGCTACAGTCTCAATTTAATACAATATAATAGCTAAAAAAGAGTAATATTGATCATTTAAGCAAGCTACGCCAAGATAGGCATTTTGGTTATTTCACATAGTGACCTCTTTTTATTGCATGGCTGGATAGAGCATGAGAAAGAATTAAATTTTAGATATCACAGTTTTTCATGATTCTGGCTCTATCATCGTGAAAATATGGATTGACTAGGCTGTCCATAGGTGGTTTAAATGTGACGCTTAAAGCGCTGAGGACTAAAACGCATATTATTGGAAACTAGGGACTGGACGTATAATTAAAACTGTGAAGTATTGAATTAGTCACTATTAACATGCAACTAAATTCCAAATTTGGTCATAATATTTTAATTGTGTTATAGTTGTCCCCCATTTTCTAGAACAGGTAGTCAAGCAACTAGTTGCGCGGCTAAAGCAAGTGAGGCGGTGGTGGCTGATTAAAGCTATCCCATGTCTTTCCCTCCCATCAACCCTATGAAACCCTTCTTCCCCTCTCAAAAACATCATAACTCAACCTGCTAGAGCTCCCAACCAAGCTAATTCACAAAATTAACCCCAAAATTAGCAAGGAATGAGGGTCAAAATCATGTGTTTAGCATGAGGAACTAAGATGAGCTCAAATTATTGCAAGTAAACAACTTATTTTCCCCTGACTTTTCTAGTTCTACATAAGACCTAGGGTTGCTGAAATTATGGTTTAAATTAGTTCCTTATTTTCTTTTTAGTTAAAGCAAGCATGGAAAGCTTAGAAACAAGCATAAGTTGCAGGGAACTTAAGCTATCGTTGGGAGAGTAGAAGGTAAAAGTGAATTATTCTATTTCTTTCTTCTATTTTGCATGGCTAGGAGGTAATTGGAGAGAATTAGAAGTTGTTTCTTGTTGATTAAATTAAAAGATATAGAATGAAGAAAAGGTAGTGAATAAGAAACACGGAAGGAAAAGAAGTATGACTAATTGAATTGATGTGATTTCATTAATATATTGGAATTCCTAAATTGTTCATGATTTATTTCCACTAATGTTCTAGTTCTATGTGGCTGGAATTAATGGTCTCTAGTTATGTTTAAGTAAAAAAAAAAATAATATAAACTATTTTTAAGAGATTGGAACTAACTTGGGTCATAAGTAACATAAGGATCGGATATTTGGAGTGCAAGATAAACGTTCAGTTTTGGTCACTTAAACCATATGGAAAATTGTTTAATCTTGGCCTAGTTATGCTCTGTCTTATGTTTAAATGATCAATTATAGGTAATTACAAGATACTATAAAAAGACCCTATAAGAAACTAAAACAAAGACGGCTGAAACATTGGATAGGACATGAGATGCTTGCATTTAATATTGCTAAGGTAACGGTTAAATTCAAATATCTCTAGCTTATTTTTTTAATGTTGGCTATGAAATTTATATATGAGTACAACTGGCAACATTGTTCAGGAAATAAGCATGAGAAGAGGAAGTAACGATAAGGTAGCTCACGATTAGAATTGGTGTGGAATACACCGAGACCATGGAGGAATTGTATAGGTAAAGGGTGTTAAATTGCCTATAATCCTTGGGAGAATCAAGACATTCACAAGAGAGCTTATGGAGCCAAGGGTGCCCTAAGTAGGTCAGGGAGCACTGAGGGGGCACTACACCATATCTGACACAAATTTGCTTGCAAAAATACTTACTCCTACACATGAAAGGGAAAAGTAAATTGGATGGTAGTGGAATACTAGCAAGGCCAACAGTATACTAGCTATAAGCTAGTAATTATAAAGAGAATAGGAACCAAGTAGGCCTTCTTGCCATGGATAAAGACCTGTGATTCTCTTACAAATAGGACTAAGGAGGAAATTAGAGGCAAGGTATTCCAATGTGACCCGTGAACGTGGTAATGATACATTTAGGGCTTAGTGGTTGGGAGCTCAGTATCTAGGAGGGAGGTAGCCTGCGGGGACCTCTAACATGGGATGATCATTGCTAGAATGCTTCAATAGTGAATGAATCCAAAGCCATGACTATGTATATATTTTATACATAGAGTACCATGTGATTGTTTGTTTGCAAGTACACAAGGCCTTATTGAGTATTCATGGAATAGTTACTCCTTACAATTATGTGTGGGTAACATGGATATGGAGCGTAGCAACCATAACATTGTTTGCTCAAGAGGGTTAAGGTAGTAGATATTAGACATAAAGGCATTGAAAGGACTCGGACATTATGGGCATTATGGTACTAAAAAGTACACAATATAGGCCTATAATACGGATCTTGTTCTGAGATACTTATGCCACATAAGGTTTCGTATTCCTTAAAAAGTGGATGCATCTAGTAGAATTATGTCTAACTTAGATGAAGAAACTTGCATGTACTAGTCCACATGGTATGGGACATGTATGAGTAACAATTTCTTAAATATGGTTAAAAAAAATATATCTTTTATGCTTTGGTACTATTTCAATATTATTTCTAAGTGCTAGCCAACCATGTTTTCTGCCGTATGTCTTGTGTTTAAAATGAACACCAAATCTATTAATGCATGATTATTGTTAGAGCTAAGTTAGAAAGCTTAAGAGCATGCACATCTTTTATTAAACCACAGAGAAACAAAATAGTAATGCAAGTACATAAAATGAGCTTCTGCATTATTATGGCTTAATAAGGAGCCAAAAGATCTTGGTAGGACTCACCTCACTGGTAGCCCTCACTCGAAATGTGAGTGAGGTGAGTCCTATAGTACCCAGGTAGGGTAGTAGATACCAGAAAGGGGACAATGGATCACTTTGGAGGAAGCGCTTTTCCATATCAAACTTAAAAGTAGGATTACCGTTGATAAGAACTACCACCACAACAAATGATAAACATCCATTGGTCCAATTAATCCAGCTGTTTCCAAATTTCATTTTCCTCATTTTGTAGACAATAAATTCTGAATTTACATTATCAAAAGCCTTTTCAAAATCCACTTTTAGAATAGGAGTCTTGACCTTCCTCTTTTTCACAAACTGCACAACTTCGTTAGTAAGAATAATACTATCTAGAATCTGTATGCCATGAACAAAAGCAAATTAAGTTTTACTAATCAACAAGTGCATTTTCGTCCTGAGGCTATTAGCAAGAAATTTGACATGATTTTATAAATTGAACTAATCAAACTTATATGTCAATAATCATTCCAAGCGGACAGATTTACCTTCTTCAGAATTAAAGTGATAAAGTAAGAACTGTAACCTCTGTGTATCATCCCGACGCCTCAAAATCTTTTACAAACTTCATCACGTCTCCTTTAGGGAAATCCCAACGCTTTTAAAAATCCAAAGTCAAATCATCCAGGGCGGGTGATTTCGAGCTACTTCAACTCCATATGGCATCCTTTAATTTACTTCATCCTCCTCAATAGGCGCTTCTAATTATAAGTCTGATGCATCCATATGAGAAAGACGCTTAATTCTACTTGTTGAATAGAGAGGCATGGACTTGCAATTATCTTGGAATTTTTTTAAAAAAAATTAAGAGCATCCTTTTCTATTTCATGTGGCTCCTCGATCCACAGTCCATTAGCTAAAATCCTGCTATACAATCAGGCTGTGATCTGAAATGTTCCTTTCTAAACTGAGCAGACAGAAACCAGGCCATAACCGAAGAAAACTTTCCAAAGCAAGAGCACGGTCTATCTATTCTACTCATCTTGGTACCTTTAGAGTTGTACCAAGAAAACTTCCTCGCACCTAGTGGAAGGTCGATCGCTTGTGTCTCTGCAACAAAGCTTACAAAATCTTCAATTTCAGTCTTGCAACTGACACAACCACTTCTTTCATGTGAAGATGTTACCGCATTGAAATCTCCCCTATAGAACTAAGGGCCCTCGAAGTTTGATACCGGTAAATTCAGATTATCCCATAGATCTCTTTTTGAAACTTGGCAATGGGGCCGTTGATGTTAATGATTAGAACACAAGCGGCCCACCAAGCAATGGAATCCTTCCCCACTGAATGATTCCACCAAAGTAAACCCCTCCGCGTCCCAGATACATAGCAATCTTCCCGCTAAGCCAACTGCGCCATTCTCTTGATAAGAAAGACGATTACCATGCCATAAGTATCTGACTAGAGGAAAGGCCGCAGTCTCAGCTTACGCTTCTTGTAGTAAAAGAAACTCCACCTTCTTCTCTTGAAGCATGTCCCTTTCCATGCTAGGAGCTGCTCTCCCTTTCTCACCATCCACCTAACAAATTTCCCGTAGCAGTTCCTTATCTGGGCATTTTTCAAGGCCACCTCTGTCTCGAACTCTGCTATTTCAGCAGACTCTTCAATTACCTCCAACTCATCACTATCCTCATATGGCTCATCGTCTTCTCTTACCATCCAGCCACACTTTGAATCTGAGCGAGTCAGAACATGGACACCACACTGTAATGAGACGGAAGAAAATTTGTTGAACACGACCAATGGGTGAAGCACTTTTTTAGCACCAATTATAGCTTCTTTTCGCTGTTAGAAATGGTTGATTCGGAAGAGAACCTCCCATATTCATTTCTCTGCCCGAAACCTTGCCTTGTTGGCTCGCAGCTTGGAAGAACCGATCCAAATTTGATTCAGCCTTGATTCCAAGTCAGGCGAAGCGTCACTCTTGCGGAACTTGACAAAGTGTAATCCAGCTTTAGATTTTCTCTGGGAAACGAATACATCCAGCACTGTGCCATGTCTCAAAAAAAAAAAAAACTCGCCAAAGAACTCCTTGCCTGCCTCTATCCCTCTGAATCCCAAATGCCTCGCTGCCTCTCCTCTCTCTCTCTCTCTCGTTCTCTCTCACAAATTATTTTCTAATTGATCCGTTTCTCCGCTTCTTCCAGCTGTGTTCAGAGCAGCTCATGATTTGCTACTCTCCGGTTAGCTAAAGCGGTGTAATGAAAATAATTGTAGATGCTGCTATTTCCAGAATCATGCAAGTTGAGGCATTGGCAATAGCATTCAAAGCTCTGAAAGAGGTTTAAAAGTTGCTTGGGGACGGAGGTTTATTATTCACATAGAGTTCGATTAATTCTCTTGTTCTTGTTAAGGCATTAAAATTTGATAAGTCTACAAATAATTATTCATTGGAGTCATCTTATGAGATATTAGGATGTTATAAACTAATTTTCAGTTAATTAGATATATTCTCTCATAAGTCGTTGTTGTAATTTGATAAGGCTCATAAGCTTGCTAGAGTTTTATGTCAGTTAAGGGAAAGGATCGATGCTGCGTGTTGCGTCTTTCCCAGGTTGGCTTTCTAAATGTTCTTGATGCAAAAAAAAAAAAGTAGAAAGAAAAAGAAATAGTTTAACAAAATATACGAGCATAGATGATGAGAGGATTTATTTATACAATACGTAAAATTACTTGAGTCCTCTCACAAGTAGTACCCAAGGTACACATTTAACAACATGTACCTAACAAGTTATTAGGCGGAGACAGCATAATCAGCAAGAGCTTCAAATTCCTCAGGAGTGTCGATGACTCCATTTTTGTTCAGATCGCAGTGAGCAAGTGCATCCTTGGCCTTGCTAGAGGCACCCAAGGACTCGAAAGCTTTGATGAGCTGCTCATTGTTCATCACCTTAGCATCTCCGGCATAGCTGAGGAAGACGCTCTTCACCTCCTCCTTGGTCATTTTGAGGCTGGCCATTCTTAGCTAGTGGAAGGAAGATTGCAAAAGTGTTTCTGTATTTGTGAATTTGGTTTGCTGATGAGAAAGAGGGAACTGGGATGGGCTTTATATAGGCGGAGGGAGCATAAGGAACGTTGTTGAAGACATGCATCGGTGATCCCCAAACTTGATTTCGAATATGCTAGTTTGAGAAGGTGTTACTCGGGTGAGGAATACTTGTTTCCTTTTCTTCTTGACCTTTTTTTGTTATATGTCTTTTCAAATTTTAATTTTTCTATATTTTGCAATATTATATTTTGATGCCATAGTTTTTTATGACCTCCCTTAACTTTTCATTACTATATAGCAAGGGTGTGTCAATTATCATATTTCTCACTTGCTTTAATTTAATTTATTGGAAATAGTCTCAACCACTTTACCAAAGTGATAAAGGAAACCATGGGAAGTAGATGATTAGGAGTTCAACTCCTGTCTCTGTCACTTCCTTATATAATGTCGTTTAAAGCTCATTCGGATGCATTGTGAAGATGTGTGTACAAAAAAAAATTATTGGGAATATAACAAAACCAAGAGTAATAATATAATATCAACACAAAGTAGGAACTGCAATTAATAGAAGAGAATTCTTTTGCTGGCAGATGAGTTTGGAGTAGCCGAGTAAAATAAGTAAAAAAGTCACAGATAATTATTGTCACTATTTAAAAGATTGGAGATTCTTTTATGTACCTTTTTATTTATTTATTTTTTCTTTGAACAGCAACAAAATGGATGATTTATTAATATGTAACTAAATATGCATAGTATAGCCTCCGCACCAAGGCTAGCAAGAAGCTAGACATAGAATGTTGTAGAGATTACTTCAAAATACAACCATAGGGGCAATTCGTTTGGGTTTAATTCGATTTAATGGGCCAACTGCTTTGGACCAAAGGACAGAACAATCATGGAAACAAAATTGAGTTGATATTTGGGAAAATTGACAATCCATGCCAGTCTGCTTTTTGCTCAGCTTCTAGCATTTTCTCTTTCACCTCAGCACAAAAATTAGATCAAAACATCAGAAGCACTAATTGGACGAAGAAATCCTTCCCAGCACGTCTTTTATAAACCAACCATGACAAATACGAAGACACAAAAAGATTAAAAAAAAAAGCAATTGACTCTAAACCATCTCTTGTATATTACTTGATTACCAATGAAATGAAACTCATAGTCTTGAGGAATTCAATCAATGAATAAAACATAAAACATATTAAAGGAATGAATCAAAGCTAATCTATTCAATCATGTACATAAGAACTGCAGAATAACCGTAAACCCCCTTGAAATTGAATAAGACCGGCCATGGTTACCCCAGCAACCACAAACCCAGCCCACGAAATCCCATTTCTTGTTGTGACAGTCTTCACACCAGGAGACAGTGGCTGGTGAGGGGAAAGGAGATGGTTGTCGGAGCTTTGTGGATAAGCGGAGTTCACATGTCCAAGACAAATAGTGAGTGCTTTAGACATAAAAGGCGAGACTGAGGTGAGAAGAGAAGCCCAAATCTTAGCAGAAAACAGAGTGGCATGGATTATAAATCTACCCAATTTTAATCCATTTCCATTTCCCATGCTTGTTTCCTCCTTAGTTGACCTATTACATGTAGTAATAAATAATTAAAACTGAATTAATTAAAACCATAGCCAAAAGTAGATAAATTATAATGATTAAATTTTTATTTTAAAAAATTCAAGAAAAGCAACAAAAAAAAGTTTAAACCAAGATAAAAAATGGAAAAATATTAGGTATTAAAGGCTTAACAATTGATTTAATTAATGTAAAAAAATAGCTTAGCACAAAAATAAATAAATTGTGATAGCCAATCTCTTACTTTGAAATATAGTACATAAAAACAATAAAATATTTGGGGACCAAGAGAATAAATAGAAAGAATCTAGCTAAATATTTATTAAATTTGGGGGCTAAAATAAAACATGGATGGAAAATAGGGACTAACATGGAAAAGAGTAGAAGCTTAGGGATTAAATTGACACTTAACCAGACAACTTGAAACTAAAGAAATTGCAAAATGGGCCCTAAAAAATGCGAGTATCTTGTGAAAAGGGATTAGAACTTAAGGAATGGTCAATTGTGTCTGAAAAAAAAAAAGGCAAACACAAAAAAAAAAAAAAAAAGCTTATCTTCAATGATGAACAGTGAAAATGACTTTTAAAAGTAAGCAAAGTATGTGGGACTAACATGTTGCGTGGGTAAATTCTATAGCAATATTAGCTATAATATAATCAATATAAGTCATTGATAGAACAATGCAAAAGAATAAGACTTATCTTGACATGTAAAATCTGAGTATAGATAATTATAAACACACAGAGTAATCAACTGAAGATATGTTTATTTACTGTCAAAAGAGCATTAAAAATAAAAAACGAAAAATGATTAAAGCAATTTCATTAATCAATTTAATAAAACCATTAAGAGAAATAAAGTTTCTGATATTCATAGTATAGGTAACATTGCATAATATACATACATAGGTTTTTCATATTTTTACTTATTGATGACTTAGTGATAAAATAAAACCATTTAAGAATTATGCACTCATACATAATACAAATTGTTCATTTATTCCACCTAATAAAAACTCTAACTCAAATTTGTATAAAAGGCTCATACATTATGAAAAGTGTGCATTTGTTTCAACTACTTAAAATTTTAAATCAAACCTATATAATTAAAATTCTGAGTCAAACCATGCAAAAGAAAAAAAATTTGATATTTAATATGGTTAATAAAAGTATGTCCTTCACTTTCATTTAAGGTTTTATTATCTTAAATTTAAATATATTATCAAAATTTTTATTTCCCAAAAGTTCTTGTTAGGTATCTGAAAGCTTACCACACCTACAACAAGGGATCGAGATAGCCCTATTTCCCTCTCTTTAAAAACCTTTGACTTCTAGCATATACAAAAATTCTTACTAACAAAAGGAAAAAAAAAAAGTTTATGACAGATTATGAAAGTTGGGGACCATTATAGCAGAACTATTATATCCAAAGACTAAAGAAGATATTTGACCATTCTGCAGGAAGTAAAAAAAATAAAATAAAACGGTGGGTGGACGTGTCAAAAAAGAGACAAAATACTTTTGGGTCCCTAAAATTTTTATTTTGTCTAAAAATATTCTCCAGTCTTTATGATGTGACAATCATATCACTGTCAACAAATGATCTACCCTTTAGCTGATGATAGCAGGAGAAAGTGGAGGAGCATTATGGCAGATATGAAATATTCAGGTACCAAAAGAGGGTTTTGACCATAAATTTGAAGAAGCAAAAAAAAACCACGTAAGTTTTACTGTTGATGAACAGTAAAATTTCTCTTTGATTGCTCACTAAGAGTGTGCAGCGCTCCCTCTCCTTTTCTTCTTGGTCTTTTCCAGAGTAATGGTCTAATTTTTAGCCCCCGGAAATTTTCTTTTTTTTTTTTTCATTTTGGTTCCTAAACTTTCCCAAAATGGGATACTGTTCATGCAACACCAGTAAACTACAAATACAATAGTGAATTTGGTCCAAGCTAAGGCATGCACTATTCATATAAAGTGATAAACAATGTGCATCACTTTTTTGATGATTCAATTTTGTAGGTTGAGTTATTTACTTCAAAAAGTTCTATTGTTTAATAAATTGATTTAGCCCATACTTGCTAAAATTGAAGTGAATTATTCTAAATAAATTTCTCCTCAATATTAAGAATTAGAATGTGAGTTGATAAGAGATGAAATTTTTTAGTTAATTATTTTTAGTAAAAAAATCCATGATTTTGAAGCATGTATTGTGCTATGTTTCATATTTCTATGTTACAATCATAACTAATTATTTTAATAATAAAACATAACATGAATGTAACAATTAAAATAAAACAAAATTTTAACTAGTTTGAATAAATTTATGAGTGGGATTTTTTAATTAGTTATTAAGATTTTTCTAATGCTAAATTTGTTGTAAAAAAAATACCAGTTACAACATGCGGGTTGATATAACTTCATACATACTAAAACACAGTTTTAAAATACTGTTCATCTATAGTATATTGATTATATTATATATACTTACATACAATTGGTAGTTCTAGTAATCTTATAAGTTGCTGCAGACTTAAAACATGGCAATACTAGATTTGATTAGAACGTTAAATGTGCTTCCGCTGACATGGTGCGCCTGAGGTAGTTAAACCATTCTCTTCCTACGATACATGACAAAAGCAAAATATCATGCTACAAATATCGAGTATAGTAGGCTATCCAACAAACCAACACATTGTAATATTCTTATTTCATGATAAAATGGAAAAAAGAAAACGTGCCACCAAAGAAGAGAAGGATAAAAAAACAAACAATCAATGAAAAACTTCAAGCAATAACTTCAGTAGTCCATCATTCTAAAAGAGAAAGAAATTTCACTGCTCATGAACAGTGATCACCAGCATCTACAGTCATACGTTTTTTTATTATGTGTTGGATACAATTTTATCCGTTTTTGGTTTGATCCTCTTTTTGCAAGGCACTCGCCTGTATGAGGGCCTATGTTGCAATTTTTATGGTTTCAGTCTGTTTGTTTCGGGTCAAAACGCGTTTTCAGTTCCAAACTTTCTAATCCTTCCATTTTAGGTGCTGAGTTACGTTTGTGTCACATTTTGGTCCCTAAATTTTATAACTATTTAACTGTATCTTCTATTTGCTCTCTTGGCTGCCAATTTTTTTTTGTTGTTCTTTTATATACTATCTTCTAAATTAAGACATTGGTGATCATAATTTGTCTATTTTTTAGTTAAAATATTTTTTTATCTTTATTAAGTAAATTGTTTAATCCTTAATACCTAAAGTTTTTCCTTTTTTTTTGTCTTCATCCTAAATTTTATTATTGATTTTCTTTATTATTTTCTAAAATGAAACTTTAATCTTTATAATTTACCTACTTTTAACCTGGTTTTGGTTTATTTAGCTTTAGTCAGTTTTTTCTTTTACTTTATTTTTTTTAATCTTTATTAAGTTAATGGATAAACTATTAATTGATTAACATATATTAAATGTAGTTTTGTATTTCAGTGAATATTTTTATAATTATTGTTGATTAAGTTTTGTAGCATCAATTGCTTACATCAAGCTCTATAGTTTAATAAAGCAATTTTTCTAGATAAATTTTTTATCGATACTAAAAATTAGAGTTCTAGTTAATAAATGATGAAAATTTTTAGTGAATTTTTTTAAAATTAACAAAAAAAGTTTTGCATTGTTTCAAAGTACATACTGTATTTTGTTTTATAGTGTTATGTTTCAATCATAACTAATCATTTTAATGATATGAATATAACATTAAAAGAGCTCAACTCAAATTTAAAACAAATAGAAATTTTAATTGATTGTCACAAATTTATTGATGAGGAATTTTTATTTATTTAATATGAAAATTTATTACAAAAAAAATATCTACTGCAATGTGCGGGTCATAGCATCTCTCCATTTATTCTCTTTGTTTCTAATTGTTTTTGTTATTTTTTATTTTACTGTCTTCTAAAGAAAAATTTTGGTCATCATGGTTTGTTTCTTTTTTTTTTTTAGTCAACCATAATGTCTTCGTTTAACCTTTTTTTGTTGATTTTTTGGTATTGTATTTTTAAAACAAAACTTTAGTCATGATAAGTTATTCACTTTTTGGTATGGTTTAAGCTGATTTGTTTTGGCCAATGTTTTCACTTATTGTTTTGTTTTCTTTATTAAGTTGATTGCTAAGAATTTAATTCCTTAAATCTTTACATTTGCTCTCTTGGCCTGAAAACCATTTTTTTATTTATTAATCGTTAAAGCCCACTTTTTGTGATTGAAGTTCCACATTTTATCTTATATTATTAATTTTTCATATTATTTCTCTCTTCTAAAATTTTTTTATTACTATATATTAAACCAGTGGGGTGAATTAGTATTTATGAACAGTAACATACATGTGTTTTTTTTCGCCTTTTCCATATGGCTAAACTTCTATTCCACCCTAGGTATGTTATTTTCTACTTTTTAGTCCCAAAACTCCTCTATGTAATTATCAGGTCCCTAATTTGGTTCACTATTAGAGATATCAATGGACTGGGTTTAGCTAACACAAACCCTCCCCACAATTATTAGGTTCAAGAAGTGCTAATCTAGCAAGTGGCCAGGTACTACCCACCAACCCATTTAAGATATATGTTTAATTTTTTAGACTTTTTTTTTATTTTTATGTATATTTTCAAAAGAATGTGTATATTTACAATTAATAATAACTAAAAAATAAAAACTAAAGTGATATATGGTAGTTTATGCTTTGAATTTTTATTTTAAAATAAAATCATATTTCAAAGATAAATATATTAGTGTGGGAGAGGTGTGGGTAGGGTTAGGTAGGATTAGTTAAACTTATAACCTCCTCATGGTTATGCGAGTAAGGGCACATTCGGGTTTGGATGGTTGGGTTCATGGAGGGTTGAGTAGTTTTGGCATACCTACGGTTGTGATTGAAACCGGTGACCTAATCACCAAATGGAAGATTTTGCAGTCTAAGGGGGTAGAAATGATAGATGTATGAGCTAGTTGAGGAGTTTGGCCATTTGTCATGAAAGAACCAAAAAAAGCAAACATTGAATATGAAACTCTTCTCGCTGCAACTTGCGGGTGATTGTGAACCTAGTATAAACACTATTTTGGATACTATGGTTTACGGAATAGGAATTTGTTTATTGCAAATACATGATACACAGTAAATATTTTTTTTCACATTTTATCAGTTTGCAGGTAAGTGTAACACGATATGTCATTGGTATTTTATATTATCTTATGCAAATAACATTTTTACTTTTTTTATGACTTATTGTGGTATATATTGCATAGTAAATTTAGGATATACCCCAGTTTATCACACAATAAAGAACTTACTAAAAATATATGTTGCATATGTTTTTTTTTATATTATCAGTTTAATGATATGCATATATGGTATTTTTGGTATCTTATGTATCAACATTTTTTGTATTTTTTTGCCACTTACCATAGTATATACAAGTTACATATAGGGATATATTATATATATGTGATAAGCTTATATTTATTATATTTATTTATCTCATATTTAGTAGGTTCTAATATGTTTTGAGCCTTAAAAATATATTTTGAGTATGTTTTATAGCTTAGAGCATATCTGGACTCAATTAATTGAAAGTTGATTTAATTGCAATTTTACATGTGTTCTTTCAGGATTTTGACAGATTAGCGATGTTCCGGTAGAAAAATCATATCTTGAACTAAAGAGATCGGAATTGAGTGATTCTTGATTCATTTGAAAGAAAACATCTGGAGCTACAAATCACATTCAAACCGTGAAACCCAGTTTGCAAGTTAAGAGGGTCAAATTCAGCTTCAAAGTCGTGATTTGCGAGCCATCGATGGTTCGAAAGCAGTTGCGGTATTTTGGGTATATCTTTAGCTGTAGATATCGGTTTAATGCGATTCAGGTGTCGTTTAGAAGATAAGAAAGAGCTCTACAACTTTCGTGCTTTGAGGTTTGAGAAATAGTGGCTGAATCAAGGTCGAATCTCAGCTTAAAATTGCTGCTACTGTTCTGAAGCATTATTTGGGGTACTTTTGTAAAAATATAGAAAGTTTAAAGAGTTTTTATAAATTTAGCACACCAGGTTATTTTTTTTTAGGTATTTAAAAGGTGGCTGCTTGAGCCCTCCCCACCCCCTCTTCGTCAACTCTCTTTGTTTCTTGTTTCTTTTCTTTTTTTTTTAGTGATCTTTTTATCTTTGGTTGAATGAGACTGAAACCCCAAATTCTTGAGTATTGTGAAATCAAAATTTTTTTTATTCATCAATTAATATTTTAAGTATTGGATGTTCTTCTATGATTAATTTCATGATTGTTTCGTTTATATGCTAGGAGGCCTATTAGTTATTATTCAAATTCAATCTACTGCTAGGCTAGAAATCAAATCCGTAATGTTTGGTTTCTCTAATCAGTGAAGCAACTGAGGTTTAGTGATTTACTGCGTCAGAAATCATTAGGTCTTAAGGAAAACATTCAACTAAATTAAATATAGCCGCTTGTGTTTGTGTTATTTAGTTTCATCGATCTCTCTAATTTTTAATGCAATTGTTAAATTAAATCAAAGCACTTGTCTTAGGTTGTTTAGCAGTTAGGGTTAATTAGATCGCTTGTTTTTTTATTAACTATGACTAAGGAGATGTGGGAAGATAGTTCCAACGATGAATATTCAAAGTCTTGATTGATCTATCTAGACATCAATGATCAGTTGTAGGAATTTGGTGGTGGATGTTGACTGATACCAAGATTTGAATTCTTGATTGTTTTGTTGGCTTCTTACTTGATAGGTTTCTTAATTTTTGTTTACTGATCAATTTTTTTTTATTTCATATTTTTAATTGCAAACAATCCCCCCCAATCTTTTATTTCAGTTTTCTGTCAAGAAGCTTTTAGAGAAAGAATTTTTCATGGGATTCGACCTGGTTTTCACTATTAGATTACAAATTTATTTATTCTGAGTTGTTGGTGATACCAGAATTATTTTTGGTAGCTTTGACGACTGACCAATATGGTACATTGATGAAAAAAAATGATATTTTCTTATTTCATTTTAAATCATATACATCAATGTACTGTATACTTATAAAATTAATATACAGGTTTTTGAAATATATATTTTTTTAATTTTTTTGCTTTGTCTTTGCAAAACTGTCTAGATTTTTAGTAGTTGTGTAAAATCTATAGTATGATTGATGAGGCCAAAAGCAATCATGCTTTCTGCTAATACCACACAAAGATGTCACTACTAAAAAACACCTCTTTTCCAACGGTCAAGCCATTGGAAAATATCCAACAGCCAAAGCCGTTGGAGCTAAAAGAAATGTAATTTCCAACGGCCTAACTGTTGGAAGAATTGAATATGTCAACAGAAACACAATTTCCAACGGCCTTGGCCGTTGGAAAATGAAGCCAAAGTTTTTCCAATGGCCTAAGCCGTTGGAAAATGAATATAGTGAATTTGAAAATTTTGAAAAAAATTTGAAAGTGTTGTGTATTTTTTCCAACGGCCAAAGTCGTTGGAAATTGTGAACAGTGACCTGTTGGAGATGTTTCCAAGGGCCCATAGCTGTTGGAAAATGCAAAACTGTAACGCACCGTATCATTTATTTTTTTCCAACGGCCTTGGCTGTTGAAAAATGAAAATTTATTACCCCCTAGCTCGCGATTCCCAGTTCATCGTCTTCGCACTAACTTTCTCTCTCTCTCTCCTGTGCTCTGCGATAGCACTCCACACGCACACACAGCACCAAAAATCCATCTCCCAGGCCAGATACGTGTTAATTGAGGACGACATTGTTAGATCTGGGGGTGAATCTACTCGATCTGTAGGTAAGTTCGTTGTTTTGGGCCGTAAATGCAGCGTTTTTGGGTTTTTTTTCCTTTTGATTATCACGGTTTGATGAGATTTGATGCTAATGAGTGGTATATTTTACTTGTTGTGGCAGCTTGCAAAACATAATAAATGCATTTGAAGGACGATTTGAGGTAAGTTTGTATTTTAAGATTTTTAAATTTTTTTTCGGTGAAATTGTGTAAATGTGGATTATGTATATGAGTTTTTGGTTTGAAATATATGAAATGTATATGATTTTTAGTTGTTGATTGTTGGATGTGAAATGGTAATTTCGAATTTTAGGCCATTTTGTTAATTTTGTTTATTAGTTTCGGGTTTAATTTTAAAATTTGTGTATAGAACAAGAATAATAATAATTACGATAATTAAAATAATTATTATACTTGCAAGAGTTGTAGTAGAATAATAATAATACCAATAATAATAGTAGTAATTGTACTAATAATAATAATAGACTAATAATAATTAAAATAATAATTAATGTACAAAGATTAGGAGTACAATACTTATAATACTGATAAGAATACAATTAATAATAATTATAACAATTATTATAGTAATATTCATAATAGTAATTAAAATAATTATTAATATATGAAGAGTAGTTCTATTATAATAATTGTAATAATAATAATAATAAGTATTATTATTATTATAATACGAGTACTACTAAAATAATAATAGGCCAAAAATAATGATAAAATCAATCATAATAATAATAATTATTTTTATGATTGTAGTAATAATAATAATATTAATAATATTATCATTAAATTAATAATTAATGTACAAATATTAGGAGTACAATAATTATAATACTGATAAGAATACAATTAATAATAATTGTAACAATAATCATAGTAATATTCATAATAGTAATTAAAATAATTATTAATATATGAAGAGTAGTTCTATTATAATAATTGTAATAATAATAATAATAACAATTTTATTGTAATAATAATAATAATAATCATAATTATTATTATTATGTCACGAGTAGTACTGAAATAATAAGGCCAAAAATTTCAATAAAAATCATAATCAAAATTATTATTTTTTAGTAATATTTAAAATAATACTTTTTATAGTAAGAGTAGTACTAAAATAATAGTAAGAATAATAATGATAACAATAATAATAAGAATAAGTTATTTTTTAATACTATTTAAAGTAATAATTATTATACTAAGAGTAGTACAATAATAGTAATAATAATAATAATAATAATAATAATAATAATAATAATAATAATAATAATAATAATAATTAAAGTAATTGGAAATTCTACTCTAATGTAGTATAATAATGAACATAATAATAATAAGACTAATAATTATATTAATGATAAGTATTCTTTTTATAATAATTGTAATAGTAAGAGTAGTAATTAAAAAATAATAACAGTACTAATAATAATAATAACCCTAAAACCTAAAATAATAATTATTATACTAACAGAAGTACTAAAATAATAATAATTAAATTATTATTATTCTAATAGTAGTACTAATAAATAATAACAATAATAATAGTAATAATTAACTTAATTATCATTAAAGTAAGAGTACTATAATAATCATAATATTAATAATTATAATAATTATTATTATTAGTATTATTATTATTAGTATACAAAGAGTAGTATAATAATAATAGTAATAAATATATTAATAATAATCATAATAATATTTATTTTTATCATTATTTTTAAACTAAGAGTACTAATAAAATAATAATAATAATATTATTATTATTACTAATGATATGTTGGATCAGAACAACATGTTGTGCTTGGACGACGACGACCAGGAAATACTCCTGCAGCACATGTTGATGTCACACAGACGCCGGAGTTCACTGCATAAGTTGAGCGAGTGGTTGTGGAGCATACAGCACAACAAGCATCATATTATGAGCGGAAGTTGGAGCAACTGAAGAGGAGACAATGAGCGGAGCTAGAGTACATATGTCAACGAGTTGGAATTCCTCCGCCCGCGCCCCCAGACAATGATATTGATGCCGGGGGATCCGATGACGACTAGATCAGGTATATCACTTTACTTTCTGTGTTCATCAACAAACAAACACTTTTTAGGAGAATGGAACTATGTAATTTCAATTATATATGTTTTTATGTGGATTGTAACTATATTTGTGTCATGATATTGTAATTTCAATTGTGTATGCTTTTATGTGTATGTTATAACTATATTTATGACATGATTCTGCACTATCAATTGTGTATGTTTTCATTGAGATTTACAACTGCATATATGCACGTGCACCCGTTTAGAATATGATTACGTACGATACAATAAATTTGAACCACCTAAGCCGTTTGCCGTTTAAAGAAACGCATTGGAAATAGAACGGGAATATACAAAATATCAAAAAACCTACTTTCTAACGGCCAAGGCAGTTGGAAACCAACATTTCAATTTTCCAACTGCCTTGGCCGTTGGAAAAACCAACATTTCAATTTTCCAACGGTCATGGCAGTTGGAAAATTTCCAACTGCCTGGCCGCTGGAAAACGGAAAAAATAAAAAAAATATTAGAGCCGTTGAAAAATTTCCAACTGCTCAGATTCCAACGGCTGATAGTTGGAAATTCCAACGGCCCTCACTTTGACCGTTTGAAAATGGACTTCCAACGGTTGATTTTCCAACATCTAATTTCCAACTGCTTCGCGTTGGAAATGGCCGTTGGAAAAATGATTTTTTTTAGTAGTGTGTGATAAACCAACACTACAGCAAATCTCAGCAATAGCAACCATTCTCGGTGACTATTTTTGTGGTCACCACAAAAATGGTGGCCAAAAAAATTGTCAAATAGCTATTGGAGGTCCAGGGCAATCTTTTATCTACCATTTTTATTTCTTCACAAGAATAGTGGTTAGGGCAGTCACTAAAAAGGTCCTTGTGCTTTGGGACGACCATCTTATTATGAATTTTCATGACTACCTTAATGGTCACAAAGGGTGATATTTTTAGCTACTATTTTTTATGGGTCTCATAATTTAGTTGCTAAATAATAACCATTTTGGTGGCTGCATTAAATTTTCAAAATTAAATCTTAATAGTAGCATGATGTTGAATTTGGACAACCGAAACTTTAGTCACCAAAATGATTGCAAATTCCACCTGTATAAAGGAATACTCATCTCCCTTTCTCATTTTACTCTTTGAAAACTTTCTCTCAAATTCTTCTTTATCCTGTCAACAGCCGGAATTTTTCACGTCATTTTCACATAAAATCTTTCCTAAATCTTCATGTTCGTGTTTTGTTTTCATTTTTAATGTTTATATCATCAATGTAGTTATTGTTTAGATGGTGGATTTAGGTTGTTCTGTCAAATTTAACACATATATGACATAGATATGTTATGCTTAACTTTTTATTCCTATAATAAGGTTTTTGACTGGTTGATTTAGGGTTTAATGAACAGTTATTTTGGGGGATTGAGTTTATAGATACTTTTTTTCCCCCTAAGATTAGGGTGTTTGCGTTATTTATTGACTTGTTCAAATATAGTGGCAAATTCATATTCTTGTACAAATTTGGGGTTTTGCTCGAAATGTTGTGGATATTTTTATTAATTAATACAAGTGAGTATTTTCTAGTTATATACTCGCTTCGTCCCAAAAAGAATGAAACGTATTCTTTTTTTGGATGTCCCAAAAAGAATGAAACAGTTTCCCTTTTAGAAAGTTTTCAACTTCTAATTTACCTTACTACCATCATTTAAACTTTCACTACACAAAACACAATACAGAATCTTTTTTTAAACTTCATTTAAACTCTCATTGCACAAAACTAAAAAAAAAACTTTTCTTTTTTAATCATTATTTAAACTCTCACTACACAAAATCTAGAAATATATATTTTTTAATTTAAGCTTCATGGGCAAAAATGAATCAAATAACATAAATTACGTACATCTTAATCTCCATACTAAAAAAAAAACATTTCAATTATTATGAGGTGAAAGGAGTACATACCTAATCTCGTGAATTGTTCTCTTGTAAATTAATCGTGCATTTAATTTTGTTATTCTCAATTATACAATTAATTAAATGTTACCATAATGATATAGGCACCAATAAAATGGTCACACTAGGCCACTGAGTAGGCACATATTCAAGCCAATAAACAATTTGGAGAGAAAAATAAGAAACATATATTCTTTTGAAAGAGATCTATGAAATTTCATTTTCCTCCAAACTATTATTGATATTATTGTGCCTGTGCATGGAATCTGATAAACTTTTCAGGAAGTTCATTTTAGTTGCCGTAGGTAACCAGTTCCATGAAATATATCCTCAATTGACCCCTAACCTATCATTAACTTAACTTATTTGCCCTGAAACTAAAATTAGTTTCCAAATAAATCCTGAGTTATCAAAATTGTGCTGAACTATATCCTTAGTTGCCACCCACAATCATTGTGGAAGATGAGTGGACCTTGCATAGTTTGGGTTGGCGAGCAAAAGTTACATTGTTTCATACCGTAAGTGCTAAATTATGAGGAAAGAACACACTCAGCCTTTAAAATTTGAAATTTCTAATTAAATCCTAAAACTTTGCAAGTTTCTATTTGAGTCCTAAAATTTTCAAAATGTGTAAATAATTAGTCCTAAACTGTTGGCCACCTATTCTAGGGTTAACTTTAGGACTAACTATTTACATGTTTTGCAGGTTTTAGAACTCAAACACAAATTCGCAAAGTTTTAGAACTTAAATAGAAATTTGTAAAGTTTTATGACTTAAAAACAAAATTTATAAAAGATTTAGGACTAAAAGTGGTCTTTTCCTGACTTTTGTTCCATTGGCAATTCAAAAAATTTATAAAAATACCAATTAATAAACTTCTTATCTCTAAGTTCGACAGAGATACTTTTGATGACTAAAAATCTTTATTTTGAGATTTTTTTTCTTTGAAACTTTTAACCACTTTTAAGATCTTCAAAAAGTTATTTTAAAAAATTTATTTTTACAAAAAACATATATTTTTAATTTTTTTATAAATTTTAAAAATGTAAAAAATTATAACAAAAAAACTACTCAAACAAAAATTAAAAAATTATAAGAAATTCTTACTTCTAAAAAAAATTAAGTCTGACAGACCACTTTTTCAGTTCTAAATCTTTTGCAACTTTTTATTTAAGTCTTAAAACATTGCAAATTTCTACTTGAATCATAAAGCTTGCAAACATGTAAATAGTTAGCTCTGAAGTCAACATCAAAACAGTACTATGGTTATTGTGAACATATGTCTAATTAGACATAGTCCATAATTTCCCAAATTTACCCCTTACTAACCTAATTAATTTCCATCACACCCTCCGAATCATGTTTTCTCTAGACATCACCTGAGATCGCGATTCCTATGCTTTTTTACTCCGTTGCCGTCAATTCCTTTTCCTGCTCTTAGCATCTTGCCACAACTGTCCTCTCCTCCTTTACTCCCTCCCAAATTCGTTTGATGATTCCACTTCGTTGCGACCTAGTAAGGAACCACAATCCCAAGCCGATGATAAGAAGTGAAAGATGAGCGATAGAAGGTCAATCAAATAATCAAATGATGAGGAACAGGAGGATGATCAATGATAGGAGGACAATCAGACTATGAGTGACAAGAGGATGATTGAATTATTGCTTCAGAAGTGGTTGATAAGCAATGGGAGGACGATCGAACAATAAGAAAAGTGGGAGATAAGCAATGGGAGGACGCTCAGACAATGAGAAGTGGACGATTAGCCGACATTGCCTAAAAACCAAGGTGGATTATGAGCAATGGGAGGATGATCGGCAACTGGAGATCCAAAGTGAGGCAGTGATCATGGTGATGAGCAACAAAGGGATGATGAGAAGCTATTATCCTAGCTGACGATGAGCACACCTTCCGTTTGTAGAGAAAGAAATAGAAGACACATTTATATTTTTTTTGCAATATAAGCTTTAAGTATTTTTATATTTTACTTTGAACACTTTTAAATATTTATTTAGACATTTCTTTTTTATTAGTTTGCACACATTTATTTATGAGGAAAAGAAATTACTTGCATATTGCTTTAAGCACTTTTTAATATTTGTTTAGATAATTTTACACATTTATTCAGACACTTTTTTATTGTTTCAGATAGTTCTTTTTTGAAGAGAACAAATTGTATACTTATTAGTTCAGACACTTTCAAGTGTTTCTTTTAACACTTTTTGATATTCATTCAGATACTTCTTATTGCTTGAAATATTTGTTATTTTCTGATTATAATAAATTGTTCATAAACTACTTTAGACACTTTCAAATACTGCATTAGACATTTTTACATACTATTTAAGATATGTTTGTACATTACTTTAGACTTTTTTACAACGATGTAAGTTCCAATGGTGGGCGGTGATGGCAAAGGCGGTGGCAATAATGATTAGAAGGTTGACAATGAGATTATGGAGGCATGCGTCCAACAATCGACATGACCTAAAGTAGAAAACTCGCTATGAGATTTGGATGTGAGATCCGAAGGGAGAATGGCAGTGGCAATACGATCAGGAGTAATAGTAGCGACAATGCAATCCTAGGATATGATGTTTTGGGGAAGGCGACGATGTCAGAGGAGGTAGCAGCAGTGAGGTAGGGTTTCTATAGAGATGGGAAGATTTTGGCAAGGGGTATTTTTGTCAATTTTTTTGATGGTTAGTATCTTATATTTGATGGATTAAGAGTTGATTTACTATCCCTAATTTTACAAAGGTGCGTAACAAAATAACTGTTTTGATGGAAGTCGCAATAACCCAAATTAAGGGAATATGCTGCAAATTACCCAAATTTATATATACCTGTTCATTCATTCAAAAGCCTTTTCCAAGTCGCAATTACCCAATATTTTTGCTAAAACCATATTCCTTAATTTTAGGCGCATCATGGATAAATAATTGTTGCAGAGGAAAATGAATTCTTGATATCTTTTGGGAATCCAAATAGAGAACCAGAAGCCACAAAAAAACAAAAAAGAAAAGAAAAGAACATAGAGAACTACTTATTTGATTTGAAGGCATAATATCTTTTCCTTTTTTTTCCCGTTATCTTGCTACTTATACAAGTAGCGTAAATGCCGAATTCCACAAAAACAATTGACAAAATAATGATGTCAATCCATTTTATAACCGCATGAATTAATCCTACAACACACAATAAGTCATTCGGTCGCTTGATGGGATTTATTAAACCTACAACACGCACATATGGTGGTAAGTCACTTGGGAATTTTATCAAAGTTCTAGGGTAACTTTATAATTTTTTGTAAAATAAGGAAAAAGTGAAAGTTTTAAAAACTGTAGGGATCAATCTGTAATTTCCGTAAAAATTAGAAATTCTGTTATGATTTGAATGTGGATGTTAAAATGGGGATACTATGGTTAATTGACAGTAAAAAAAATTAAATATAAAAAATAAAAATTTTAAAGCTATCCAAAATCGTAATCATAACAAAAAAAAAATTGAGAAGAATAGTGAATCTTTTTCCCAAAGCGTTTTCTCGGAGTTTAGCGATGCAGTACACCTTCACTACTTTCTAATTAACTTCTAGGAATCCAACATTACAAAGCATAAAGATTGGTGATATAATTAATGATATTTAAAGGAGTCATGTTATTTAGGCCAAGGGAAAGGAATTAATTCCAACTTTCAACACAAAGCATATATGCCGCCAACAATCGAATTCTCGCAATGATATTTGCTCGGTTAAGAAAAGACAATAACACTTGTTATTATTTTGTACGTACATTTTTTCACAAAAAAGAAAAAGAAAAAGAAAAAGAACAAGAAAAATCAGAGCTAATAACATAAAAGTAAATTTTCCTTAGAAAGAATATTAGTAAGAGATGTGGTCGAGTTATATAAACAATATTAAAAGTAAATATTGGGGTTGTCTATAGTGTGTAGGGATTCATAAACCAATGTAAGTACTAAGAGCATACGTCCACCGTGATCTCTATACTTCATTTAAGTATATTTCTCTTATTCGTGGATGTAGATTATTTAAGAGTTGAATTACATTAAATTTGTGTTTGTTTGCTTGATTGTGTTTTTATTCTTTTATGTGTGATGAGTGATTAGAGAATTTTTTCTTAACAAATGGTATCAAAACTTATGGTATGGTACTGACATGGTGGAGCTTGTGATGCATTCTTGGCATAGTAGAGCTTGTGTTTGTGTGTTGATATTTGTGATATTGTTGTTTGAAGTCATGTCCATGATGTTCGTACTTGTTTTTGTTTGTTGCTGTGTTCATGTTTTAGCGATGTTCATAACGTTCCTGTTTCTGATCGTGACCGTGTGTTTGAAATGTTTATATTCATGATAAACAATTTAAGCCAAGGTGGAGGCTGTTTGGTTTGTTAGCTCAAATTCAAAAAACTTAAGAATTTTAGTTTGTTTAGGATTTGGTTTTAGCTTTTGTATTTGTTTGGAATTTAGTTTTCCTATTTTGATTTAGCTTGGGTTTGTATGTGGCATATAAAAGGCTTATTGTGTTGGGATTTTGAGTATGAGAGAAACACTAATATGGTAAAAAGGAAAGATGTGAAGGTTACAGGAGGGGGGAGAGGTCTAGAAGCCAGAGAGAGCTAGGATGAGATGCCTTTTATAATTCTAATATCTTATAATTGTGGGAGGGCAAAATATTGGGGTTATCAATTATATGCAATGAATCTATAGGCCAATATGAGCACCAAAGGCATACTTCCACTGTAATAACTATATTTTATTTGAGTGAATTTCTCTCATCTATGAATTTAGGCTAGTTAAGAGGTGAATTAAATTAAATTTGTGTCTGCTTGCTTAATCGTGTTTTTATTATGCTGCGCGTGATGGATGATTAGAGAATTTGTTCCCAACAATTTCTTATAGATTGCTCATTTCTTGGCCTAAAGCAAAGAACATAAGGTGGTTGATTGACTATAAAATATGAGGCGAGTTCAGTTTAGATTAACGGAGTTAATCAAAATTTTTTGTGCAGTCAACTGAGGGTTGCCTAGTGGGATGTGTCTAGGTACTGATTTTGCAGATTACAGGGTGTGCCAGTCTTACAAGTCACAATTTTGTTTGCTTAAACTTGAAGACCTTCAGCCACAATTAGTTGCCAACTACCCGTTACCTAAGAAAGCATTTTACACAACACCAAATACTAGAATGAGCAGCTGGAAAAATCAGTTAGAAACATATACCAACCCATTTCGAATAACTTGGAAATAAAAAAAAAAAATGAATCAACACAAGGGGCTACCTCATTTTGCTGGAATCAGGTGGAAGGTGTACCACACTTAGGTCTTTGGCACGACGGCGGGAAACATGTGAAGGAGGATGAAGAGGATTGAATAGATGAAGCTATGGCAGGGATGAAGCAAATGTGGGGCGGATTTGGCTTAAGGAATCTGATACCACATAGAGGGCGGGCAGAGTAGAGTGGACAAACAATGGGCAGGTGCCGGATGTACAAATGGGTGGCAGTTGGGTATCTGGGTGAAAGTGGGATGAGATAGAAGACACTAGGCAAATGGATGAAATAAATGAAGACTGGCGCACTAGGCTGCCCTTTGTTGACAGAACCTAAAATTTTGACCCATTCAATTAAACCCAACCGAACTCGCCCATGATTTTTCAACGTGATAGAAGAAAAATCTTACGTTCCCATGCCACCAAATTGATCCTTTTCAAAATTTTCAGTGTCATAAAGTATTATTGTACTTGACTAACAACCAATTTTTTTTAATTTAAATTAACTTAATTTAAAATAATTTATTTTATTTTTACATCTTTTTTATCTTTAACTAATTTTATTTGAAATCCAATACTTCCTCCGTTTCATATTAGTTGTCCCCTTTTACCTTTTTTGACTGAAAGATTATAAAAATTATATTTTAAATGAATTATTATTTCTACATAATATTAACTTTTAAATGAAATTAGTTCCAGGCAAAAAAGATGTAAAAATAAAAGTAAGTTATTTAAGTTAATTTAACTTAAAATGAATTGGCCTCATCTTCTTGATATGTAGTTAATTAATATTGAAAGCCGGAATTAAAAGACCAGTAAACTGTAGCAAAATGTTAACATTTATGATATTATACAAATTAATAAATAATTACTAACGATTTCAAGTTTTTAAAATTTCTATAAATTTTCTTTAAGCAGAATTTGTTTTAAGAACTGGAAATTATTATGCAAAAAAGACAAGCCCTTCTATAATGCCGCAGTAACATTTGAACTTTTATATTAGAAGGAATAACCAGAGTGATTGGATGGTAGTTGGCAGGTTAACCAATAACCTGTTGATTCAATAATGTTAACTCTAGTTTTTTTTTTTTTAAAGTAGAGAAAAAAGAAAAAAAGAACAATTTGAAAAAGGAAGGGAAAAATCAAAGTTCTAGCAATCAAAAGGAATACATATTGAAAGCTTGGTGAAGTGGTGCGGGGACGAGTTGGAATTAATTAGAAATGAAGAAGTGAATTAAAGGAGAGCCAAGAGCAACAGCATTGTTGCAATTTGGAAAGATGAGGAGCAAGGCAAAACGTCACAAAAAACCAATAAAGCAATGAAGTACGTTGCAAAAGTGATATTGCTCCCAAAAAAGCAATGAAGAAGATTGAAAAGGTGATAAGGCTTTCAAAAAAGCGATGAAGTAGGCTACAAAAGTGATAAGGCTTTGCAGAAAAGCATTTGCGTGTGCACAAAAGCATTCACAATCAGGGAGTTTGTGGTTCACAATCAGACCCTTGCCTATGAGTGAACATCTATTTTACTTGTTGCATTTTCTATTTGCCATACAAAAATATCACTGTTTTTTAACTACAATAACAGCTTTTTTAACTACAACAAGCACTTTTTTAATGGCGTTATCACCTTTACTAAAACATAAACGCATTTTTGACTACAATAGATGCTTTTCTTTTAGCTTTGAACTCTTTTTTAACTACATAGATGCTAATATTACAAATGTTTCTATATTAGCACAATCTCCTTTATGGACCTAGAAATGCCTTTTATATATGTTAAACGCTCTAATTGTATGTCGCTTTTTTATATGTCTTAATAGCTTTTACCATACTTTAATCACCTTTTCATCTTGTTCATTGCTTTTATGGATAATCAAATGCTAATTGATCATCACCTTTCTACTACTCATAAATGCCAACACCTTATGCGAGAAAAATGTGACTTAGTAAAAAACAAAAGTGATTTAGTGCTAATAAGTGTGATTTACTCAGCAAAAAGGCTATTACGTGTCTTTAAAAGTGTTTTCATGTGTCATTTTTGTACTACACTATTGCCAAACCTCTTAAAAAACATTTTACAAATAAATTAAGTATCACTACTAACCTGATTCCCTCACAAACACCTTCACCCTTGATGATTCACACCTTCATCTTGATGATTCACATATGACTAACACTTACATTCCATTCTCACAACAATGACATTAATCTTCTTTAGAGGTATAACTATGGAAGAAAATGAAGAAAGCCTAAAACTTCTAAAGTCCAAACTTTCTCCGATCCACCCATCTACCCTATTTATTGTTTTAACTCCCTCTTAGCAACAGACATAACTACTACTCCTACCTTAATTTACTTTTCCACATTAAATCAAATTCTTCATATTAACTTTCATTCTTTTTCCCTTCCACCCACCCACTTCTCCTTTATTACATACTACTTTTTCTCTCAAATTCTTTAATACCATTTTTTTTACTTCTATCTAAATTATTTAACAATAACATGGCAACAATTATTTTTACTGAATTGTTTAATATAATATTCACTATAAAAAAATTAATTTTTTTGAAGCATAACACCTGAAGCAGTTACTAAAAACTACTTCAGACTTCCTAGGCGTGCTTACCTTGGAAGCGGCTATTCTTTACCGCTTTAAAATTTGCTTTGATGTTAGGATCAAATTGAATATTAACAAAAAGTTTGGCGAAAGAGGTAAGACCAAAATCTCTATTGCTTCCCTGAACTTTGCTCACTCGAACAGTTTGCACCCTGGACTAACAAACAGATCAGTTTGAACCCTCAACTTTGACAACTCAGCCAGTTTAGTCCTTTAACTCAGATTTATCCTCACGTGATGTCACATGCAATGGATGGCGTTTGTTGCTTAACGGAGTAGTTGCATGTGCGTGGCCAGGGCAGGAATAAGGCTTATGTTTTGCGCGTTGGTATTGTGGAAGTGGGTATGCTGGAAGTCTAAAAAAAACCTAAACAATCGGCTCTCTTTAACCCTGTTACTAAATTGAAGACAAGTGAAGGACCATCAAAGCTTTTCGCATCGAGATTCCACATAATATTGAAGACAAGTGAGGGGACCAGAATGACACATGCGGTTAAACTTGAACAAAAACTTTGTACCTGCCATGAGTGGCAACTTTCTGTCATCCCTTGTGACTTAATTAGGGTGATTTTGTACAAGAAAGATGATCCCATGAATTACATCAGCCAATGGTACAAGAAAGAGAAGTTTGAAGCCACTTATAGATATGTTGTTCAACCGATGCCCGGAGAGGACTTTTGGGAAGATTGTGGGCTTGGCAAAGTGCTACCTCCAATTTAGAGGGCAATGCCAGGTAGGCCAAGGACCAAGAGAAGAAAATCTAGAAATGAGCCAAAGAAAGTAAAGACACAGTTATCAAGGCATGGTCGCACGATGCATTGCACCATATGTAAGCGTGATGATTACATCAAAAGGAGATGCTCATTGAAAGATGTAAGACTATGGCAGAACAAGGCCCTAGTGCCCTAAATTGCTAACACTGGTAGGCTCTTTAGGAACTATGATCCCACCTAGGTTACAGTTGGTTAGCTATTACTCGTGAAGTATCTTAAATCTTTACGTGCAACTAGTTACTTAGCCTACCCTGCATAGAAAATATGCATGCATTGTCCTAGATTACTCGTGAAGTATCTTAAATCTTTACGTGCAACTAGTTACTTAGCCTACCCTGCGTAGAAAATATGCATGCATTGTCCTAGCTATGCGATAACAATTAAATTAAAATATCATTGAACATAGTGCTGTGACAATTAACAAAAACATAATTGAAAACAAGCCAAGACATAAAACTTTAGTTGCTATAACTTCAAGTAATAACTATGTGCATACATCTCACACTTATGTGCACCCAAATATAACCTTAGTGTTATACATGCCAATGGATACTAGTAGAGACAATCCCTTTTTATGAATATACCATACATTTAGAATAAGCAACTGATATATACTAAGATCCATCCTTAGCCCTTCACCTAAGCAAGTTGATGAGCCACACTTTCCTTGTACTCACTTAGCCTCAAATTGTAGAGCAAACACTTTGGTTAGAACTAGCTTATGCCATAAGTAACTTAAAAATGTAAAGTTTCCTACTTAGATAATACCTTTAAACCAATAAAACTTAACTTTAACAGTTGCCGTTTGCCAACTGTTAAGTCCGACTAGCCCATTTAAACCTACACAACACTTAAGGGGTGAGTACTCAAAAGTACTCAGTAAGACATTTGTTACTTGCAGGGGGAAACAAATGCAAGCATGCAAGGCACAACAAACATACAAATATACACACATACAAAGCAAAGTAAACAATCAATAATGCAACTAGAAACAAGGATAGGAACAACAACAAACAATGCAAATAATAGATGGATGGATGGATGAATGAAATATGCGCATGCAAATGCACTTAGGACTTCCTTACGCCCATAGGTGCTAGACTTGTTGTGAGCTCATACGGTGGGGTACTTGGATACTGGCCCTCATATCCTATGCTAGCTCTTAACTAACCTCATGAAGTCCTCTTACGGGCACCTTAGAGTAAGTCATCACTTACTCAAACCTTGCCCGCCTTGACAGGCTACCTAGAGTAGTCACCTCTTACTCCATCCTTACCCGTCTCTTCTCTTAACTTATTGTGTAGGGTAGCTGCCTTATGTGGCTCAACTTACCAAAATCTTCGAGCTTAGCTCAGCGCTCCTTAGTGGCTTACTTACCATATCATAAAGTTTGGCTAGGATCCTCTTAGGTTTCCTTTTCATTGCCTGAAGGTCTATGACCTTCCACTTGGCCAACAAAGAATTTAAAACCCGCCTTAATCCCCTTAGTGCTCCATTAGTAACTTAAGCACTTTAAGCCCCTTAGCCACCATTACTTACCCTACCTTAACTACACCACTTAGCTACCACCTAAATAATGCATAATTCCCAACTTAGGAATGAGTTCTTGACCCAACCGAGGCTACAGAACATCTTACATTAGCCTAGGGATAATAATCGAGAGTTTGAGACATTCTTAGGATGCCCCGACCTTTAGGGACTAATGCCTTGGTTTGGAATCCTGACGTCTAATAGTGACGTGTCTCCAGTTCACGTTGCCGTTGCCAAATGGCGTCCCTAATGCATTACAGCATAGTGCGACAACGTGCGAACTGACATGAAACTTGCTCAAACTTTCCCATTCCAAGGCCGATTCACATGGGTTTTGTTTCTAATTCATTCTCACTCATAATACTATATTTCTATGCATTATTTGGGCTAAATTAACTTAAATCCCTTACCTCAAATCATCTTAAAAGCAAGAAACAATCAATGGGCGCACCTGAGCTCCAATGAGTTGCTTTAAGTTCCCAAGCTTGAATTTAACCAAATTGGACACCAAGAGCATGAAGTTAAGACCATTTCTAACTATTTAACAAGTTTAGAACTAACCCACAAGGATCAAAGTCGTTTACCTTTGGGTTTGAACCAAAAACTTGCAAGAACAACTCCAAATGCACCAATTCCATAAAAAATGAGCTAAGGGCTTGTTGGGATAGCTTTGGAACCTTCAATTTTCATGAAATTTTCACTAGAATGGGAGATTTTAAGGTGGAAAGCTATGGAGGAGAGAGAGGCATGAAAATGGAAAATGGGGGAGATGATGAATAGTGTCATCTCTTCCACTTATATAGCCAACCTCTCTTCCATTTGACACTTTGGCCTTCAAACTTAACTTTGAATCACTTAGGTCACTTAAACTTTTCCCACACCATCACTTCTTGGTCCCAGAGAAAGGTTTTTTTTTACCCAAACACTTTGCCCTTAGGCCACTTACGCCATTATAAGACATAATAACTTAATTTCTCACTTTGTGCATTTTTCATCCTTAACTTTTGCTTTTGGTCCAAATGGCTATAAACACTTATGGTCTTAAATCAATTAGATCAAAAAACTTGCATGAAGCTAATTTTATTGAAATTATGACCATGCCACTAACCTGGGCCAAAATTACCATTTTGCCCTCCTTGCCCTTTAGGTGCGAATTACACTTTGGAACTCAATTTATCCTTACTTAGCTTGCTTTCGCCTGTTTAATAAAACTTATTTAAGGGAAATAAGTTGAGATTTACTTTCCTCAACATTCAATGTAGAGGAAACACTAGGAGAGCCTTTACATTTTCCTCACCTTAAGAAATTTGGTCCTCCAAATTTTGATTCTTAATCGAGCACAACACTTGGATGATGATCCTCTTACATCATGCTCAGTTCTCTTCCTTATGGTCTTTTCCTTACTATGGTTGCCCATAGCTCCTTAACCACGAGCTCATTCAAGTTCTTAGCTTCTTGACTTGTTGGTCAAGAAACTTCTTAAGGTACTCCTTAGGATAACTCTCCTTGGAGACATTTCTTATAAGGTGGACACTTTACCTTTGTTCATAAGGCACATCCCCATACTCCCAATTTCTCACTTAGGGCTTCGTAACTTAGAGCTACCTTGCTCCCCTTTGGCCTATTCTCCCCATTAGGGTACCTTCAGGAGTTCTTAGTCTCATACTTTAAGTCATTGCCCATGGTGGGACATACCACAATCTTACACCTCACTTACGCTTTTTAGCCCTACTTAGGTGTTTCTTAGTTTCCACCCCTTAGTGCTCTTGGCACAATTCAACTTAGCAACACTTGCACCCAACTTAAGCATTCAAGCCAATTCTTAGGTGCATCTTTAATCTTGTTGAACCCTAATGCCATAGGCACATAGTTCTAATAATAGCTTATCCTTGGCATCATTTCCTTTTAGCACCTTAAGTACGATACCCTTTTGTGGTGACTTACCCTTAACTTTCTCAGGTAGCTATTTACACTTACTTCCTTATGGTTCCTTAGCCACTTTAGGCACTAAAAAAAACTTGACACCCTTGCCATGGTATAGGCACCTTAGTTCACAAAGACTTTACATTCTTCGGGTTTCCTTAGGTGTACCATAGACTACCCAACTCTTCTACACTTGACTCCTTTAGGTAATCACTAACATGTTCGGGCCCTTGACTACTCTTATTCATTTAGTCATTTCCCTTAATTCTTAAGACGCCCTTAGCATGCTCCTTCACTTTTTATTACCAAGGAATCATTGTTTAATCAGTTTGGCCTTCTCTAGCAATAAGGTATTTTAGGCCATTATAGCCTTTCCTTATGTCTCTTTAAATTACTAAAGACTAATCCTTAGCACTATTGATTAACTTGCTTTGCCCCACATGTTACTACTGTGACCCTTAGGCCTTAGCTCGATTACTTGGCCACTTTAGTTGTATACCTGGCATTGAGTTCTCTTAGGCTCTATGGCCCTTCTTTACTTTTCTTAGGAAGCCCTTAGGACTCTTGACATTCAACCTTTCATGGTCCTCTTTTAGCTTCTACACTTAGGTACACATTATGTCCCGCAACTTATGCGACACTAATGGCTTTCTTAGGAATTTTAGTTTGGTTGATTCCAACTTAGCATTTGGCATTTGCCCTCATGTTTATCTTGGTTTCTCATAGAATCCATAGGGCTTTTTCTTAACACCTTAAACCCATTAGGTTTACACAACCTGACTACTGCCCATGAGTGCTCCTAATACATAATTGTGTTTGAGTGAGACTTACAAATCTTATGTCTTACTTGAGGCCGCTTTGGTACCTATTCCTTGCTTCCTTATACTTAGGCACATTCTTAGGTCGTCGCCTCATTAGCTCATCCTTATACACTAACCGCCATGCTACTTAGTGTGATTTACACACCTATAGCCCATAGTGTGTGCACCCTTAGGCATAACTGAGACCTACAACCTTATTATACCTGATGAAGTCTCACTTGGCACCTCTTTGACCCATCTATCACTTAGGCACTTGCAGTCTTTTTGAACTCTTGTATTCACAAGAGCCTTTAGCATGAGTCATTCTCATGGGCTTTTAATGATTCAAGGCCATCATTTAGGAGCCCAATTTTAAGGACTCATTAGGTAGTTCCAACTACCTTAGTTTCAACAATCTTACCTCAGGTTTTGGTTCTTTTCTTAGTTACCTACTCGTTCAAGAGTCTTTCTTAGTAATCCGCTGATCATACTTAGACTCTTAAACTACTTAGGTACCTTATTACCCCTCAGGAAAATAAATAATCACATAACTTCTTAGGCTTAGCAAGCTCTCTAAATTTTTTCAACAACCATAACATTTAGTTGCCTTGAATCCACTAGTGAGGATATTACCTCTACCCACACTTAACTCCATTAAACTTCTTTATATTTTAGACCTTAACGTGGCATTCACACCCAACTATATCAATGCTAATTCCTCTTGATTTACTCAAGACCCTTCAATTGTGGAGTACACTTCTAACCTTAGGGTCCTTTTCCTTATAAACCTTTAAGGTTAACTTAGGTTTGCACTCTTAGCCTTTTAGCTTAAAGCTTTCTTAGCTCTTTCAACTCATAATGAGCCCCCACTATCTAGAAAGAATGAACTCCCAAACACTTGAGAACACTGCTCAATTTTCCTTTTCTCTTCATGAGCAGTCTTAGGTCAACATGGACCATAACAAAAATACTATGCATAAGTCTACTACTTGGAGTTCATTCTGTCTCCATGGGTGTTCTTATCAACTATAGGTCTCGATTTAAAAACCGTTTAGAACAAGTCCTTTTTAACTTACTTAAGTTATCCTTAAAGCCACTTGGCTAATGTTGCTTTCATGGTTTTTCTCTTACACTCCTATTCTGGGTTGTAATTTCCTAGGGATCTAAATGTTTCCTTTTTAGTTTTTAAGGCTCAGGTTAACTCTTGAACCTTGACTAAGTTACCAAAATCAATGGACTCCCCTCTTTAAGGAACCGTACCCTTAAAGACAACTTCGTAATTTTGAGACCTGTGGGTTATGGTTCTCAACCTTCACTTAACCAACTCCTCGTAATTACTGCAAGTCCTTAGGGTACCATTTACTTTTATTCATTCACAACTTCAGGTTCCTAAATTTAACTCTTGGCTTTCTAAGTCCTCTTACCTTAGTTGTGAGTGCTTGGAGAATCCAATCTCGCCTTACTTGGTAGCCCTTAGTAATCAGTGTGCAACACTTTTCAGAATTAGACCAATCATAACTGTCTTAGAGTTGTCCTTCCTTAAACTGTCCTTAGAACGCATAAAGTACTCCTTACACCATAGGTACAAGTTTGATCAACTTAAGGCTTAACTTATGGCACGTATTACCAACTCTTCTGTGCAAGTAACCCGTACCCTTAGAATACTTCCAAGGGTCACTTATGACTGGCATAGTTAAGCCAGACCTTATTCCCTTTAACCGATCTTCTTCCTAAGCATTGCGCACCAACCGATAAACCATAACCACAGATCAATGCATACTTGCTACACCTAAGCTTTTAGGCAAAACCTTAACCACTCTAAGGGTTTAAACAAAACTTGCCCTTCTTGAGCTCTTACGGGTTCACATACCCACACTTCACCGTAATCCTAGTTTTCTAGGCAGGCTAGTCACAACCACAGACATAGCAATTTAAACAAGAAAACTACCTACAACTATGCTGTAAACTTAAAGGTACCTATTTTTGTTGTCAGCTCCTTGATCAATCAATTAGTCTGAGTAAATTCGCTTGGTTGTCTTTAAGTACTGTTGGTGCTTCCTTGGTGGTTGAGTCATTCTTGAACTTAGGCTTGTTCAGACCTTAACCTTGAGCATATTCATGCCCTTAGTCCTTTACCTTCCTTGATTCTGTTGGGTTTCGGGAGCCAAACAGCGCAGCGGAATTTAACCGAAACCCTCCAGGATCCAAGTGAAACAGGGTAAACCGGGTGTTCGAAAATTTTCATACCTAATTTTCGGTTGAGATCTCTCACTCAACTGTAGAGTCGAATCACAAAACCTGAACAGTTGACGTGTTCAAGCTCTCTATGGTATCCACACGAGCCTCTCGGGATCACCACGCTTCCACCACATCCCGGCAGATGCGTTTCTCTTGCACTCGTAGTGCTAGCTTGCATCCTCCAAGGAATTGCAAGAGAAGAGTGCGACTGTCCTTTTGGGAGGCTAGGGCAAGGAGACCTGCGAATTTCTCACTTAAAAGTTGTATTTATAGTGAGACTCAACTTCCAGGCCTAATGGGTTTCAAAGCCCTAATCCAATTAGGATTTAATTTCGGGCTTAATAATGGCTCAACTCTTGGGCCCATTATTAATACGAAATTAAAGTGAAACCATAACCCAAATAATTAGCCCATGCACTCTAATGATCCAAATTGCTCTATGTGTGTGACCCAATAGGCTCTTATCACGTTGGCAATGATCATAAATCACATTTATGATCATAAGCAATGAGCGGTGTCTAGCAACACATCATTGCTACCCAAGTGACAAGATTGTCGATGATTCGACTATACCTTTATGATCATCACCGATATATGCCATTGTCCCTTTGTCCAAGATATCAAGACTAAGCACGAGACATGGAATGTGTCACTCTCATATAGCCCAATCTTTGGTTTCTTGATTACCGAGTAGACTAACTAAAACTGATGACATTGATATCGCATATCAACTCATCCGAGCATGGCCATGCATTTTCTAAGTCTCACTCTATCAAGGGGCCCGAAGATATCGTTCCCGTTACATAGGAGGGGCAAATCCCATCTTGATCATACAAATCCCTTCACATGATATGTGACATACCCAATGACCTCCTTCAAGTTCACTCAGTTATGAGCAACAAAGGAAAGTATCAAAGTATGTGACTCACATGTAGGGAACCTTGATGATCTTAGGTCGAAGGACTTCATATACCCTGATCACTATGGGAATCACTTATGACATTCATATAACGATCCATGTAGTGTTCTCATGGTGGGTCGGTCCAGTACACAAGTTCTCCAACTTGTACCCATATGTGGACTACATATCTCATATTAGTCTCCACATATGCTAGTCGTTATGTATTATTGCAACCCGCTCCACAATAATACTAGACCAGGGAGTTTTAAGAATATCATTATTCTAGGGTTACAATTATGTTTGTTAAGTTACGCAGGAACAAAACAACAAACATAATTGCTGGATTAATACCTTAATAAAATATCATGACTCAATGTGCAAAAATACAATCATCTCATGATTGGCTTTTGGGCACAACACTAACAGATTCCACGCCCTCAGCTCAGAACCCCCCTTTCAGTTCGCGATGTTCTTCCTTGGGTTCCATGGACTCAAAACAAAATGATTCTTACCCGAGCTTTGCTTTGGCCTCAACTTACCTTGGGGTGAAGATGTTACTCTTTTGGCCTGAGTGCACACATTGTCCTAGTGCACCGTAGCCCTTACCCTATGGTCTATTGCTCTCTTGGTATCCATCTCGCCCTTGCCCTTAGGTAATGATGGTTCACTTGGCCTCAATGCACCTTTAATAACTTAGTGGTCATTAGCCCTTACCTTTGGGCTCTTCGACTGCTCGTCAAACTCTGCCCTTATCCACATAACTGTAGACATTTTCTTGACCTTGGTCCTGCCCTTAGGGTGGGGATTCCTCCTTTGGTCTCAGTATACTAGTAGGCCTTAGCACACTTCAACCCTTACCCCTTAGGCATGAACCACAACCATTGCTCATTGGGCTACTCACACCATAATGCTACTGGGACTGTACAACAAAATCACCACTTCGACCTTTGCTTGGTCCCTTGCTTTAATACCAGAACCTTACCGGGTATTCCTCGATATACCTGCAACCAAAGCCAAAAAACAACTCCAAGAATACTTATAAACAATACTAACCATACTTAACACAAGGACAAAATTGGATCTTAGTCACCTATTGCCTCTACTAGGACCATTGACTTGCTCTTATACCAACTGTCATGGAACAAGGTCCCAGTGCCCTAAATTGCTAACACTGGTAGGCTCTTTGGGAACTATGATCCCACTTAGGTTACAATTGGCTAGTTATTACTCATGAAGTATCTTAAATCTTTACGTGCAACTAGTTACTTAGCCTACCCTACATAGAAAATATGCATGCATTTGTCCTGGCTATGTGATAACAATTAAATTAAACTATCATTGAACATAGTGCCGCGGAAATTAACAAAAACATAATTAAAAACAAGCCAAGACATAAAACTTTAGTTTCTTTAACTTCAAGTAACAACTATGTGCATACATCTCACACTTATATGCACCCAAATGTAACCCTAGTGTTACACACACCAATGGATACTAGTAGAGACAATCCCTTTGTATGAATATACCATACATTTAGAATAAGCAACTTATACACTAAGATCCATCCTTAGCCCTTTACCCAAGCAAGTTAGCTTCAAGTGATGAGAGACACTTTCCTTGTACTCACTTAGCCTCAAACTGTAAGGCAAACACTTTGGTCAGTGCTAGCTTATGTCATAAGTAACTTAGAAACGTAAAGTTTCCTACTTAGATAATACTTTTAAACCAATAAAACTTAGCTTTAACAGCTTCCCCTTACCAACTATTAAGCTCGACTAGCCCATTTAAACCTACACAACGTTTTAGGGGTGAGTATTTAAAAGTACTCAGTAAGAGATTTGGTATTTGCAAGGGGAAACAAATGAAAGCATGTTAGGCACAACAAACTATATATATATAAAACTATATATATATATATATATATATATATATATATAACATACAAAGCAAAGCAAACAATCAACAACGTAACCAGAAACAAGGATACGAACAACAACAAACAATGCAAATAATGGATGGATGGATGGATGAATGAAATATGCATATTCAAATGCACTTAGGACTTCCTTACACCTGTAGGTGCTAGACTTGCTGTTAGCTCATACGGCTGGGGTACTTGGATACTGGCCCTTATATCCTATGCTAGCTCTTAACTAACCCCATGAAGTCCTCTTACAGGCACCTTAAAGTAAGTCGTCACTTACTCAAACCTTGCCCGCCTTGACGGCCTACTTAGAGTAAGTCACCTCTTACTCCTTCCTTACCCATCTTTTCCCTTAATTTATTGTGCAGGTTTGTTGCCTTATGTGGTTCAACTTACCAAGCTCTTCGAGCTTAGCTTAGGCTCCTTAGTGAGTTACTTACCAAATCATAAAGTTTGGTTGGGATCCTCTTAGGTTTTCTTTTTATTGCCCAAAGGTCTATGACCTTCCACTTGGCCAACAAAGAATTTAAAACCCGCCTTAATCCCCTTAGTGCTCCCTTAGTAAGTTAAGCACTTTAACCCCATTAGCTACCATTACTTACCCTACCTTAACCACACCACTTAGCTACCACCTAAATAATGCATAATTCCCAACTTAGAAATGAGTTCTTGACCCAACTGAGGCTACAGAACATCTTAAATTAGCCTAGGGATGATAATTGAAAGTTTGAGACATTCTTAAGATGCCTAAAACTTGAGGGACTAATGCCTTGGTCTGGAATTCTAACATCTAACGGTCAAGTGTTTCTAGTTCGTGTCGCCGTTGCCAAGTGGTGTCGCCAATGCATTACAGCATTGCGTGAAAGCATGCAAACTTGCATGAAACTTGCTCAAACTTTCCCATCCCAAGGCCGATTCACATAGGTCTTGTTTCTACTTCATTCCCACTCACAATACTATATTTCTATGTAATATTTGAGCTGAATTAACTTAAATCCCTTACCTCAAATCATCTTGAAAGCAAGAAACAAGTAATGGGCACATCTGAGCTCCAACAAGTTGCTTTGAGTTCCCAAGCTTTAATTTAGCCAAATTGGATGCCAAGAGCATAAAGTTAAGACCATTTCTAACCATTTAACAAGTTTAGAACTAATGTATAAGGATCAAAGTCGTTTACCTTTGGGTTTGAACCAAAAAATTGCAAGAACAACTCCAAATGCACCAATTCCACAAAAAACGAGCTAAAGGCTTGTTGGGATAGCTTTGGAACCTTCAATTTCCATGGAATTTTGGCTAGAATAGGAGATTTTAAGGTGGAGAGCTATGGAAGAGAGAGAGGCATGAAAATGGCAAATGGGGGAGATGATGAATAATGTCATCTCCTCTACTTATATAGCCAACCTCTCTTCCATTTGACACTTTGGCCTTCAAACATAACTTTGAATCACTTAGGCCACTTAAAATCTTCCCACACCATCACTCCTTGGTCCCAGAGAAAGGTTTTTTCTTACCCAAACACTTTGCCCTTAGGCCATTTACACCATTATAAGATATAATAGCTTAATTTCTCATTTTGTGCATTTTTCACCCTTAACTTTCGATTTTGGTCCAAATTGCTATAAACACTTATGGTCTTAAATCAATTAGCTAAAACACTTGCATGAAGCTAATTTTATTAAAATTACGGTCATGCCACTAACTTGGGCCAAAATTACCATGTTGCCCTCATTGCGCTTTAGGTGCGAATTACACTTTGGAACTCAATTTATCCTTACTTAGCTTGCTTTCGCTTGCTTAATAATAATTATTTGAAGGAAATAACTTGGGATTTACTTACCTTAACATTCGATGTAAAGGAAACACTAGGAGAGCCTTTACAAAGACTATTTCTTGGTTTTAGTTATTTAATTGTGAAGGTTCATCTTATTCTGGTGCTTTAATATTAAGGCTTTATGCTAACAAAGTCCTACTACAGACTAATCCCACACAAGAATCAGTTTCTGGGATTTCACAACAGCCCCAGGTAGATGATAGTAAATGATATTTGTTTTATTAACATTTAGGAAAGGTGAGTTAAAATCTGATTTGTGGCTTTTTCTATATTTTCATTCCTAAGTGATAGAGGTAGAAAGTCAACACCTTGTAAGTAGCAAAAGACCAAGAACTTTCATACCTAGTGGTCACAATGGCAGTAGCACAGCTGGATTCACTTTTCAGCAGTCAAGAAGCTGAAAAATTAAAGAGGGACAAATGTAGTGATTGACTCCTATTTTTTTGAGTTACCGGGATTGGTAACAAACAATATATTTCATTATAAAGGATTGTGGAAAGAGATTAGGACTGTGTTTGGTTTTGGCTTATTCATTTGTTGTGTATGCAATAAGAGCTAGCATATTTAAGGAGTGTTTTGTTGTATATGCAACAAAGTTTGGAGTTGCACAAAACTGTGACATTTATGGCCATGTTTGAATGGATGTGCTTTTGTTCCTTCATGGCTGTGTTTGTATGGCTATGCTTTTGTTCTTTGGGATTATGTGTTTTTATAGCTATGCATTTTATCTTTTATGGTTGTGCTTTTGTTCCTTCACTACGTTTTTATGGCTGTGCTTTTGTTCTTTCGGATTATATGTTTTTATGGCTATGCATTTTATCTTTTATGGCTGTGCATCTAATCTCTCCATGATGTTTTCAGTTGATCCTTTGACAAGATGTTAAGCTGTAAATTTCAGACGTGGGAATGGATTTCCCAGTAAATGTACATCTATATATTTTGGTCTAAAACCCCATTAACATTTCATCATACACATGCCAAGTTTTTTAGAATTAAAAGTCAAGGAATTCTTTTTCTATGGTTAAAAGTTTAGTTTAAATTTCGGTTGCAGCACATTTGTGGTGTTTAATATCTATTTAATATGTTTTCAAGTGACCAGCAGTACAAGTGCTTTGCTTAGGAACTACTCTTTGAACGTTTTCTATTCTTGGTCACAAAAGACTACAGTGTTGTGCCACTGCTCTTTGGACATTTTCTGTTCTTGGTCACGAAAGGCTGCAAGGCTGCAGTGTTGTGACACTACTCTTTTCACTTGTTTTGGTCTTGCTCACAAAATATAGCCTGTCAAGGTTCAACTTCCTCGACGCAACAAACAAATTTGGAACAATTGAAACTGCTTCAAATGCTCTTGCTTCCATTCATCTTTAATTTCAATCAATACAGTTACTTCAGAAATACAACTTCCAACAATACAAAAGCATTCCATTCAAATATACTACCTATAACATACAACAGCAACCGACCCCCACCTGTTTTAGGTACTACCAACAAAAACAACATTCACTGCATAATAACCCCTTTCACCAACAATTTAGTCTGCCATTTTAGCTGCTACAAACCTATTCAATGTCCCAACCAACAATACAACAACCAACAGCCACACAATTTTTCTTAATTGCTTAACCTTCCTCTGAATTTTGACCAACTCTTTTTTCTCAGTAACCTTCATTTTCCCTTTGTCCATTTCACAATTCGGCTTCACCTTCATGTGTTGTTTCAATTTCATTATCTCTGCTCCCAGAACTTTCTCCCTCGTTCTTCCCTCACTAATGACCTCTGTAGCACGTTTAGAAAACTCCTCATTAATCCAGCGGAAAAAGCACTTCGAATTGTTCTACAAAAACCAGAATCACAATACTTTCCAATACTATTCAAATTTCTCAATCGAAACATATATCTCCCTTACCTTATAATTTCTGCACCTAAAGAACCTTCTTCCCCAGTTCTCGTTCTCTTGCCTAGCCACGAATTGGATAGTCTTCACTCCACAGCTGCGCACAGGTCGCCCATTGTCTCCACTGTCTCCTTCTTCCCTTCCACTTTTGGCTGATGATGATTCGTAGCTTGACATCGTCACCCTAATTCCTAGTTTTGCTGAAATTCTGGTGATAGTGAGCGAAGACGTAGACGCCTCAACGAATGCGTCAAAATCAGGATTTAGGCTTTCCTTTCGATTTGGGATTTTAAGGAACTCATGCCTCAACTGCTTTATCCTCCCTTAAATACGCACACACAGCTGCTCTGTTAAGCAATAGACGCCATCCATCGCACGTGACATCACATGAGGATAAATCTGACTTAAAGGACTAAATTGGCCGAGTTGTCAAAGTTGAGGGTTCGAACTGATGCGTTTGTTAGTCCAGTATGCAAAATGTCCGAGTGAGCAGAGTTCAGGGGAGCAATAGGGATTTTGGCCAAGAGGTAAATATGGGCAATAATATAATACACATACAATTGAACCCTTTTGTCACCTGGACGCGACAATCCCAAACTTGGCAATCGCGCCTCTCGCAAACCGTCGCCTTCGCCCATTGTCGTTTGAAGTCGCCCGCCGCCATCGGCCGCCTACGTCGCCGATCGCCTTCACGTTTCCCGTCGCCCACGCTGTCGCTTGTCGTTGCCTCGTTCTTCTTCCGACTACTGTTGGTTTTTAGATGATTCCACAATACGACACCATAATCAGGTAAATATGCCATATGTTTGTTTTTGGTCCCTAAAATTATTTGCAAGTAGGGTCCTACATGGGTTGGTTTCCAATTTAAAAGCAGTATTGTGAACTCAATGTTTCTGTCCTTATATTCATTCTTTCTCTCTTTAATATTTGAGGATTTTAGTGTTTTAAGATTTGATTGTTTGTTTTTCTGGTGGAACTCTGAAATTATCTGCTTCAAATTCTTCCCTGACGTAATCCCCTTCGGTAATTTTTTATTGCCAGGTTCTGATTGAATAACAAAACAATAGAAGCAGTGAGGGAGGCATACGAGAGTCTCTCCTATTTTCTGTAAACTCAATACTAATAATTGGTCGATTATTTTTTCCTTGGCTTTTTGTGTGTTTTGAAACTTGGTTCTTTGTCCTTCTACGGGATTGTGAGTTTTATGATTTATAAGAAATTTATCCAACAAAATTATTCAATTTTCCAAGATTCCAGGATTTTGGAATTGATAATGGTATCAGAAACTACTTAGTTGTAGATATATGTTTATAGAACCTGTTCCATTTCAATAGAACTCCTATATGCACATTTTTTTATTTTACCATATATTCACTCATTTAATACCCTAAGTATCTTAAATACCTTCTTTCTGGCTTCTTGAAGAACCTCTGTTGCTGCGTGCCTGGCTGACGGTCGTCGATTATGAAGTCCTTGCAAGTTTTACTGTTCACATTGTTTCACTGCCGGGAAAGGATCTATTTATCTCGAATTTATGTTCCATTTGTGACATAAAAAGTCTCATGTTTTTGCCTTACTGTTTATTAAGCTTTTTTTTTTTCTGATGTTCACTATAAACACTAATCATAATCTAGTTAAATTGTCATTTGTCGAAACGTGCTTTGTGATAGGAGTTATTTCCTGCTGTCATGTCTGGGTGTCCGGTTTATCTCAACCATCTTGGAGATAATGGTAAGGGAGTTGTAGAATGATCTAGGATTACAGAATAGGATGTAACCTGTTTGTTATGTATGTCAATGAACCGATTTGTTTAATGAGTGCTTGCATACTGAATCGTGTTTGTTGGAGACAGTTGTTGAAAAGTAAACTTAACTCTCATCTCCAACGCCATCTAGAAGGATAGGTGATGGAAAGTCTAAAGCCGGTGCAGCAAGTTTTGAAACAGGCACCGACGTCGGCACTGTCACGTTGAAACTTCATTTTTTAAATTAAAATTTTCTCTACGTATCCCTATAAATAGATGTATTTGCTTGTTGATTGTAAGCTAAGAAGTTAAGGAAGTTCAGAAAGAACTTCAGAAAGGAGAGAAATAGAAAGTCTGTGGGTTTTATTTTGGGGATAGAAAATTCCTCTCATCTGTTGTAATCTCAACTAGAGTGCAATAAATCCATTCTTTCTCTTTAACAGTGGTATCAGAGCCTCATGAGGATCACCACAGAAGCTTTCCGGAGGAAAAGCGTCGCCCAGATTCACCGGCCGGGCGGCCCGAAAAAACGCCCTGCTTTTCTCCGCGGTCGTTCTTGAGGTTGAAGACAACCCGGTCATCAGCCACATCATTGCCCAGTCACCGCCACATCATTAAAAATCGCCACATCATCTTGCCACATTAGCAAAAGTCAAAATTTGACTGCTAGATCATCAGTCACATCACCATCCACATAGGAGACACCTTGGTGCCACATCATTGTCCACATAGGAGACACTTGGCGCCACGTCAATCACAGATCCCAGTCATCTGCCACATAAGCTGAAATCTCTAAAATTACTGATTAGTCCCTACAGTGTTCCAGAGCTGAAATTCTTGCCCTCCGAGTTTAATAATTTTCAATTTAGCCCACAAGGATTTTTGAAAATTATTTTAGTCCCCGGAGTATCAATAAAATTCAAAGGATGCCCTTCCCAAGGTTTTTGACCATTCTGGACGGAACGGTGGTGTCCATTTTTCAAAATACTAACGCTAGAAAATGGATTTGAGGCTTTTAAACTCAAATGGTGAACGGATCAACACAGACATTGACTCCAAAGTTGTCAAAAGATAACTATGACAATTGGTGCATCCAACTAAAGGCTGTCATTGGTTCCCAAGATGTCATGGACATCGTTGAAGATGGATATATTGAGCCAGAATCTAAAGATGCAGAAAATGATTTGACAGAAGCTCAAAAAGCGATCCTCCGAGTAGATTGAAAGAAAGATTGCAAGGTGAAATCCATCATTTACCAAGAGCTTGACGAAGCCATATTTGAAATTATCACATTAGTTCCTACATCAAAAGCAATATGGGAGACGCTTCAAAAGACATACAAAGGAGCAGATAAAGTAAGGAGGATTCGTCTTTAAATACTTCAAGGTGAGTTTGTATCACTTAAAATGAAATCTATTGAATTCATTGCCGAGTATTATAGTCGTGTAACGGTCGTTACAAACCAGCTTTGAAGGAATGGAGAAAAAATTAAGGATGAACGAATATGTGAGAAAATTTAGCAATCTTTAGATCCAAAATTTGATCATATAGCTATAACTCTTGAAGAAACCAAAAATCAGGAGACAATTTTTGTAGAAGAGCTTATGGGATCTCTACAAGCCCACGAGCAGAAGGTGAACAGACGAAACGATAAGTCACTTGAGCATTCACTCCAGGCAAAGCTACATCTTGTTACTGATAGGCAAGAGCAAGGGGGACATCATACCAAGGATGAGGACAAGGTCGAGGATCTCATGGAAAAGGTGGCCAAAGACCCATGAAAGGATGTGGACAATAGAACAATGTTCCATGAAGAAGAGGACAGGGAAGAAGGGACAGTTACAGCAACCATCAAAATTATGATAAAAGAAAAGTTGAGTGCTTCGATTGCCATAAATCTGGCCACTACAGCAATGAATGTTGGTTCAAACAACTTATAGAAAAGGTTAATGAAGAAGTTAATCTTGCTAAAGTAGAACAGGTGATTGGAGAATCTTTGATGCTGATAGCATAGAAGTTTACCCAGGAGGGTCATAATATTTGATATTTAGACTTTGGAGCCAGTAATCATATGACAGATGAAAAAAGTTTATTTACCAAATTTAAAAAATCCAAGGGGAGATATCATTTGGAAATCTCTCTAAGGTGTCAATACAAGGAAGAGGAGATGTGATGATTAAGCAAAATGATGGTGGTCAAGCATTCATCTTTGATGTCTATTATGCGCCAGACATGAAGACCAATGTTTTGAGTCTTGGTCAACTTGTGGAGAAAGGGTACCAAATAAGTCTTAAAGACAAGCAAATGATCATTATAGATGCTTGAGGGAAGCTGATCATTCGCGTTACGATGGCAAAGAATCGTATGTTTCCTCTATCCATCAAGTATGACACACCAATGTATCTAAGTGCAATGATCAACAATAAAGATTGGTTATGGCATCTAAGGTATGGATATCTAAATTTTGAAATTTTGAAGTTGTTAGAAAGAAAAAAGATGGTGAAAGGTCTTCCAAAAATTCAGCATCAAAATCAAATTTGTGAAAGTTGTGCTGTGAGCAAACAACACAAGAATGGTTTCAGAAAGCAAGTTGATTGGAGATCTTCCAAGCCACTCCATCTAGTACATATAGATGTGTGTGGTCCTTCGGATCCAGTTTCAAATGGTCAGAATCATTACTTCCTTACTTTTATCGATGATTATAGCAGAAAGACATAGGTGTTTTTTTTTAAGAGCAAATCTGAAGTATTTGACAAATTCAAAGAGTTTAAAACTCTTGTGGAAAAGCAAAGTGGCTATCGCATTCAGTCATTGTGATCAGACCAAGGAGGAGAGTATATGTGGCGGGACAGGGCCCCAGTGCCCTAAATTGCTAACACTGGTAGGCTCTTTGGAAACTATGATCCCACTTAGGTTACAGTTTGGTAGTTATTACTCATGAAGTATCTTAAATCTTTACATGCAATTAGTTACTTAGCCTACCCTACACAGGAAATATGCATGCATTGTCCTGGCTATGCGATAACAATTAAATTAAAAATATCATTGAAAATAGTGTCGCGGCAGTTAACAAAACATAATTCAAACAAGCCAAGACATAAAAACTTTAGTTTCTTTAACTACAAGTAACAACTATGTGCATACATCTCAAACTTATATGCACCCAAAGGTAACCTTAGTGTTATATGCACCAATGGACACTAATAGAGGTGACCTATGTATGAAATTACCATACATATAAAGGAAGCAGCTCATATCTACTAAGATCCATCCTTAGCTCTTCACCTAAGCAAGCTAGCTTCAAGTGATGAGCCACACTTTCCTTGCACTCATTTAGCCTCAAATTGTAAGGCAAACACTTTGGTCAATACTAGCTTATGCCATAAGTAACTCAGAAACTTAGAGTTTTCTATTTAGAGAATACCTTTGAACCAATAAAACTTAGCCTTAACAGCTGCCCCTTACCAACTGTTAGGCCTGACTAGTCCACTTAAACCTGCACAACACTTAAGGGGTGAATAATTTAAAGTACTCAGTAAGGGATTTAGCACCTGTAGGAAAAAAACAATGCAAACATACAAATATATGCATATATATATAAAATGCAAAAAAAATAAGCAAGCAAGCGGCAACATCAGAAACAAGACAAGAAGAAAAAATAATGCAAATGATGGATGGACAGATGGATGGATTGATGGATGAAATATGAGCATGCACATGCACCTCGGACTTCCTTACACCCGTAGGTGCTAAACTTGCTGTGAGCTCTTACGGTTGGGGTATTTGGATACTAGCCCTCGTATCTTATGCTAGCACTTAAGTAACCCCATGAAGTCCTCTTTCGGGTGCCTTAGAGTAAGTTATCACTTACTCAAACCTTGCCCGCCTTGACGGGCTGCTTAGAGTAAGTCACCGTTTACTACCTCGTTACCCGTCTCTTCCCTTAACTTATTGTGCAGGGTAACTACCTTATGTTTTCGAGCTTAGCTCAGGGCTCATTAGTGGCTTACTTACCAAACCATAAAGTTTGGTTGGGATCTTCTTAGGTTTCCTTTTTATTGCTCAAAGGTCTATGACCTTCCACGTGGCCAACAAAGAGTTTGAAACCCGCCTTAATCCCCTTAGTGCTCACTAGGCAACTAAAGCACTTTAACCCCCCTTAGCCACCATTACTTACCCTTCCATGACCACACCACTTAGCTACCACCTAAATAATGCATAATTTCCAACTTAGGAATGAGTTCTAGACTCAATTGAGGCTACAGAACATCTTAAATTAGCCTAGGGATGATAACCAAAAGTTTGAGACATTCTTAGGATGCCCCAAGCTTGAGGAACTAATGCCTTGGCAGCACCATTGGTGGCACGTCGCCAAAGGCATCAACACTCTGGAATCCTGACGTCTAACGGCGACACGTTGCCAATGCATTACAGCATTGCGCGACAGTGTGCGAACTTGCACCAAACTTGCTCAAACTTTCTCATCTCAAGGCCAATTTAGATGGGTCTTGTTTCTACTTCATTCCCACTCATAATACTACATTTCTATGCATTATTTGAGCTTAATTAACTTATATCCCTTACCTCAAACCATCCTTAAAGAAGAAAACAAGCAATGAGCACATTCAAGCTCCAACGAGTTCCTTTGAGGTCCAAGCTTGAAATCAACCAAATTGGATACAAAGAGCATGAAGTTAAGACCATTTCTAACCTTTTAAAAAGTTTAGAACTAACCCATAAGGATCAAAGACGTTTACCTTTGGGTTTGAACCAAAAACTTGCAAGAACAACTCCAAATGCACCAATTCCACAAAAAACGAGCTAAAGGCTTGTTGGGATGGCTTTGGGACCTTAAATTTCCATGGAAACTTGAGTGATTTGGGAGGTTTGGAGGTGGAGAGATATGAAGGAAAGAGAGCTACGAAAATGGCAAATGGGGGGAGATGATGAATAGTGTCATCTCCTCACTTATATAGCCAACCTCTTTTCCATTTGACACTTTGGCCCTTAAACTTAATTTTTTTATTCACTTAGGCCACTATAACCTCCACTAAATCACCTTTCCTTGGTCCCAAAGAAAATTTTTTCTTACCCAAACACTTTGCCCTTAGGCCATTATAAGACATAATAGCTTAATTTCTCACTTAGTGCATTTTTCACCCTTAACTTTTGCTTTTGGTTCAAATGACTATAAACACTTATGGTCTTAAATCAACTAGCTCAAAACACTTGCATGAACCTAATTTTACCAAAATTACGGTCATGCCACTGACTTGGGCTAAAATTATCATTTTGCCCTTTTTTGCCCCTTAAGTGCCAATTACTCATTGGAACTCAATTTAACCTTACTTAACTTGCTTAATAAAACTTATTTGAGGGAAATAACTTGGGATTCACTTACCTCAACATTCAAAGTAGAGGAAATACAAGGAGAGCCTTTACATTCTCCCCACCTTAAGAAATTTGGCCCTCCAAATTTTGGTTTTTAATCGAGCACAACACTTGGATGATAATCCTCTTACATCATTCTCAGTTCTCTTACTCATGGTCTTTTCCTTACTATAGTTGCCCATAGTTCCTTAACCATAAGCTCATTCTAGTACTTAGCTCCTTGACTTGTTGGTCAAGAAACTACTTAAGGTACTCCTTGGGAGACCTCTCCTTGGAGACATTACTTATGGGGTGGACACCTTACCTTGGTTCACAAGGCACATCCCCATACTCCCAATTTTCACTTAAGCCTATGCAAACTAAAGCTACTTGCTCCTTTTTGGCCATTCTCCACATTGGAGGTACCTTTGGGAGTACTTAATCTCCTACTTGAACCATTACCCTTGGTGGAACTTACCACAAACTTACACTTCACTTAGGCTTTCTAGCCCTACGTACGTGTTTCTTAGTTACCACCACTTAGCGCTATTTGCATAACTGCCTTTTAGCACCTTAAGTACAACACCCTTTTGTGGCAACTTACCCTTAACTTTTTTTTTTTTAGGTAGCTACTTACACTTACTACCTTAGGGTTCCTTGGCCACTTTAAGCACTCATAAACTTCACACACTTGCCATGGTATAGGTGTCTTAATTCACAAAGGCTTTACATTCTTTAGGTGTCCTTAGGTGTACCAGGGACTACCCAACTCTTCTACACTTGACTCTTCTAGGTAATCACTAACATGCTCGGGTCCTTGACTACTCCCAGTCACTTAGCCATTCCTTGGCCCCTAATTCTTAAGACACCCTTAACATGCTTCTTCACTCTTTATTACCTAGGAATCATTCTTTAATTAGCGTGGAATTCTTTGATGATGGGGTATTCCACGCCACTGCATCCTTTTCCTAGGTCTCTTAAAATTACTAAAGACCAATCCTTAGCACCGCTGATTAAATCACTATTGCTTTAAACACTCCATACTACCCCTAACATATCACTACCGTGACCCTTAGGCCTTAGCTCGATTACTTGGCCACTTTAGGTGTATACCTGGCATTGAGTTCTCTTAAGCTCCATGGCCCTTCTTAACTTTTCTTAGGAAGCCCTTAGAACTCTTGGCATTCAACCTTTCATGGTCCTCTCTTAGCTCCTAAACTGGGGTACACATTGTGTCCAACAACTTATGCCATACCTTTGGCCTTCTTAGAAATCTTAGTTTTCTTGATTCTAACTTAGCATTTGCCACTTGCCTTCATGCTTATCTTGGTTTCTCATGGAATCCATAGGGGTCTTTCTTAACACCCTTGACCCATTGGGTTAACATAACCTAACTACTGCCCATGGGTGCTCCCAACACACAAATGTGTTTGAATGAGACTTACAAATCTTATGCCTTACTTGAGGCCACTTTGGTACCTATACCTTACTTCCTTATACTTAGGCACATTCTTAGGTCATCGCCTCATTAGCCCATCCTTATGCACAACCACCATGACTACTTAGTGTGATTTACACACTCATAACCCATAGTGTGCACACCCTTAGGCTTAACTAAGACCTACAACCTCCTTATGCCCAAGGAAGTCTTACTTGGCACCCTTTTGGCCCATATTTTACTTAAGCACTTAAAAATCTCTTCGAATAATTTACTAGAGCTTTCAATATGACTCATTTTCATGGGCTCTTAGTGATTCAAGGCCGTCATTTAGCAACTCAACTTAGGGACTCATTAGGTAGCTCTAACTACCTTAGCTTCAACAATCTTACTTTAGGGTTCTGGTTCTTTTCTTGGCTACCTACTTGTTCAAGAGTCTTTCTTAGTCATCAACTGACCCCACTTCGACTCTTAAACCACCTAAGTAACCTCTTACCTTACCCTATAAGGAAATAAAGAATCCCATAACCTTCTTAGGCTTGGCAAGCTCACTAAATATTCCAACAAACTTCAACTTTCAATTGCCATGAATCCACTAATGAGGATATTACCTCTACTCACACTTGGCTCCACCATGAGGTTTTTTATATTTGAGGCCTTAACTTACCTTAGGGTGGAGATGTTACTTTCTTGGCCCGGGTGCACACATGGTTCTAGTGCACTGTAGCCCTTACCCCATGGTCTATTGCTATCTTGGTATCCATGTTGCCCTTGCCCTTAGGTAATGATGGTCCACTTGGCTTCAGTGCATCCTTAATAACTTAGTGCTCCTTGGCCCTTACACTTGGGCTCTTCGACTGCTTGTCAAACTTTGCCCTTATCCACATAACTGTTGACATTTCCTTCACCTTGGTCTTGCCCTTAGGGTGGGGATTCCTCCCTTGGTCTCATTGTACTGGTAGGCCTTAGCATACTTCAACCATTACCCATTAGGCTTCAATCATGCTTTTCGCGCCTTAGAGGGTTGAGCATGCTCCTTGGGCTACTCACGCCATAGTGCTAATAGGACTACTCACAAAATCACCACTTTTCCTATGGCTAAAACCATAAGGCTACCTAGACCTTTTCTCGGACCCTTGCGTCAATACCAGAACCTTACCGGGTATCCGCCCATATACCTGAAACCAAAGCCAGACAATAGCTCCAGGAATAATTATAAACAGTACTAACCATACCTAGTACAAGGACACAATTGGATCTTAGTAACCTAATGCCTCTACTAGGACCATTAACCTGCCCTGATACCAAATGTGGCGGAACAGGGCCCCAGTGCCCTAAATTGCTAACAATGGTAGGCTCTTTAGGAATTATGATCCCACTTAGGTTACAGTTGGCTAGTTATTACTCGTGAAGTATCTTAAATCTTTACATGCAACTAGTTACTTAGCCTACCCTGCATAGGAAATATGCATTCATTGTCCTGGCTATGCGATAATAGTTAAATTAAAAATATCATTGAAAATAGTGTCGCGGAAGTTAACAAAACATAATTCAAACAAGCCAAGACATAAAAACTTTAGTTGCTTTAACTACAAGTAACAACTATGTGCATACATCTCAACTTATATGCACCCAAAGGTAACCCTAGTGTTATACACACCAATGGACACTAATAGAGGTAACCTATGTATGAAATTACCAAACATATAAAAGAATCAGCTCATATCTACTAAGATCTATCCTTAGCTTTTCACCTAAGCGAGCTAGCTTCAAGTGATGAGCCACACTTTCCTTGTACTCATTTAGCCTCAAACTGTAAAGCAAACACTTTGGTCAATACCAGCTTATGCCATAAGTAACTCAAAAACTTGGAGTTTTCTACTTAGAGAATACCTTTGAACCAATAAAACTTAGCCTTAACAGCTGCCCCTTACCAACTGTTAGGCCTGACTAGTCCACTTAAACCTGCACAGCACTTAAGGGGTGAGTACTTTAAAGTACTCAATAAGGGATTTAGCACCTACAGGAAAAAAACAATGCAAACATACAAATATATGCATATATATAAAATGCAAACAAAACAAGCAAGCAAATGGCAAAATCAGAAACAAGAAAAAAACAACAAATAATGCAAATGATGGATGGATGAATGGATGGATTGATGGATGAAATATGTGCATGCACATACCTCGGACTTCCTTACACCCGTAAGTGCTAGACTTGCCATGAGCTCTTACGGCTGGGGTACTTGAATACTAGTCATTGTATCCTATGCTAGCACTTAAGTAACCCCATAAAGTCCTCTTACGGGCGCTTTAGAGTAAGTTGTCACTTACTCAAACCTTGCCCGCCTTGACAAGCTGCTTAGAGTAAGTCACCGCATACTCCCTCTTTACTCATCTCTTCCCTTAACTTATTGTGCAGGGTAGCTGACTTATGTAACTCTTCGAGCTTAGCTCAAGGCTCCTTAATGGCTTACTTACCAAACCATAAAGTTTGGTTGGGATCCTCGTAGGTTTTTTTTTTATTGCCCAATGGTCTATGACCTTCCACTTGGCCAACAAAGAGTCTGAAACCTGCCTTAATCCTTTTAGTGCTTACTTGGCAACTTAAGCACTTTAACCCCTTTAGCCACCATTACTTACCCTTTCTTAACCACACCACTTAGCTACCACCTAAATAATGCATAATTCCCAACTTAGGAATGAGTTCTAGACCCAATTGAGGCTATGAAACATCTTAAATTAGCCTCGGGATGATAACCAAAAGTTTGAGACATTCTTAGGATGCCTTGAGCTTGAGGGACTAATGCTTTGGCGGCACCGTTGGTGACACGTCGCTAAAGGTATCAACGCTCTAGAATCTTGACGTCTAATGGTGACACGTCTCCAGTTCGCATTGCCAAATTGGTGACGCGTCGCAAATGCATTACAGCAATGCGCGACAGCATGTGAACTTGCATGAACTTGCTCAAACTTTCCCATCCCAAGACCAATTCACATGGGTCTTGTTTCTACTTCATTCCCACTCATAATACTACATTTCTATGAATTATTTGAGCTTAATTAACTTATATCCCTTACCTCAAATCATCCTTAAAGCAGGAAACAAGCAATGAGCACGTTCGAGCTCCAACGAGTTCTTTTGAGTTCCAAGCTTGAAATCAACCAAATTGGACACCAAGAGCATGAACTTAAGACCATTTCTAACAATTGAACAAAATTGAAATCAACCAAATTGAACAAGTTTAGAACTAACCCATAAGGATCAACGACGTTTACCTTTGGGTTTGAATAAAAAACTTACAAGAATAACTCCAAATGCACCAATTCCACCAAAAATGACCTAAGGGCTTGTTGGGATGGCTTTGGGACCTTCAATTTTTATGGAAACTTGAGTGATTTGGGAGGTTTGGAGGTGGAGAGCTATGGAGGAAAAAGAGCTACGAAAATGGCAAATGGGGGAGATGATGAATAGTGCCATCTCATCCACTTATATAGCCAGCCCCTTTTCCATTTGGCACTTTGGCCCTCAAACTTAATTTTTTTTATTCACTTAGGCCACTGTAACCTCCACTAAACCATCTTTCCTTGGTCCCAAAGAAAAATTTTTCTTACCCAAACACTTTGCCCTTATGCCACTTAAGCCATTTTATGATATAATAGCTTAATTTCTCACTTAGTGCATTTTTCACTCTTAACTTTTGCTTTTGGTTCAAATGGCTATAAACACTTATGGTCTTAAATTAACTAGCTCAAAACACTCGCATGAACCTAATTTTACCAAAATTATGGTCATGCCATTGACTTGGGCTAAAATTACCATTTTGCTCTTTGTTGCCGCTTAGGTGCCAATTACTCTTTGGAACTCAATTTAACCTTCCTTAACTTGCTTTCCATGCTTAATAAAACTTATTTGAGGGAAATAACTTGGGATTCACTTACCTCAACATTCAAAGTAGAGGAAATACTAGGAGAGCCTTTACAGTATACATCAGAAGTCTTTAAAGAATTCCTTAGACAATAAGGAATTTAACATCAATTTACGCCAGCATACACTCACTAGTTGAATGGCATAGCTAAAAGAAAAAATTGCACAATCCTTAACATGGTAAGAAGCATGTTAAAGGATAAGAATATGCCTAAATGTTTTTGGGCAAACGTAGTGTTATGCATAGTATATTTTCTCAACAGGTGCCCTACAAAAAATCTCACTTCAAAAACACCATATGAAGCTTGGAGTACTCACAAGCCTAGTGTGAGTCATCTAAGAGTATTTGGATCTATTGCTTATACCAAGATACCATAAGCAGGAAGAACAAATCTGGAAGATAAAGGCGAGAAATGCATCCTTGTTGGATATGGTGACAGTATTATCGGTTATCGATTGTATAATCCAATTACGAAGAAAATCATTTTCTGCTGAGGTGTCATCTTTGAAGAAAATGAATCCTAGAATTGGGATCAACCTGAAGCCTCCAAAGATGTAGAGTTGATCCTTGAATGAGAAGAACTAGTGAAGATAAGGGAAACAATAATTGAGCCACAAGTGCCTAGAAATCAGCAAGCACTTCCACATCATCATCCAGGTACTCTTACTATAAATGAAGCATCATCGTAAATTATGCATGATGATTCAAACATAGGTCCTAGAGGAACTTGTGCTCTAAATGATCTGTATGAAAATACAGAGCTGATAGATGAGCATGTAAATTTGTACTGCTTGATGATGACCAGTGATCCAATTAGCTTCGAGGAAGCTAATGAAGAAAAGAAATGGAGAAGAGCAATGGATGAAGAGATTCAGTCCATTGAAAAAGGTAAGAGTTAGGAGTTAACTACTCTTCCAGACGATCGTAGAGCCATTGGTGTGAAATGGGTCTACAAGACAAAGAAAAATCCTAAAGGAGAAATCCAGAGGTATAAAGCAAGGCTCATTGCTAAAGGGTACAAATAGAAAGACAGAATTGATTATGGAGAAATCTTTACTCCAGTAGCAAGACTTGAGACCATTAGATTGTTGATTTTACTTTCTGCACATAATAAATGGACACTTTACCAAATGGACGTAAAATTAGCATTTTTGAATGGTTATCTTGAAGAAGAGATCTATATCAATCAACCACTTGGATATGTGACACAAGGAAAGGAAGATAAAGTGTACAAGATGAAAAAGGCACTTTATGGATTGAAGCAAGCTCTACGTGCATGGAACATGAAGATTGATAATTACTTTCAGGTAAATGGATTTGAAAAATGTCCTTATGAACATGCACTATATGTGAAGAAAGAAACAAATGGAAGCATCCTATATGTTGATGATTCAATCTTCACTGGCAACAATCCTGGTATGTTTAATTCATTCAAAGAAAGCATGGTAAAAGAATTTAAGGTGACTAATATTGGTGAAATGGCTTACTTCCTTGGGATCGAAGTTATACAAGGAAGCAAAAGAATCTTCATCTCTCAGACCAATTATGCAAAGGAAATCTTAAAAAGATTTTCCATGGAAAACTGCAACCCTGTATCAACTCATGTTGAAACAAGATTAGAGTTACAGAAGAATGATCAAGGAGATGTGAACAGCACATATTTCAAAAGTTTGGTTGGAAGTTTAAGATATCTGACTTGTACTAGGCTAGATATACTCTATGGAGGTAGACTAGTCAGTAGGTATATGGAGACCCCTGATCAATCTCATCTTAATGCAGCCAAAAGAATACTCTGGTATATTAAGGGAACCATCAATGATGGTTTGTTGTACACATCCAATAATGAGTACAAGCTCATTGGATATTCTGACAGTGATTGGGGAAGAGATCTTGATGAAAGAAATAGCACAACTAGATTCACTTTCTTTATGGGAGGAACGATGTTTACATGGTCATCAAAGAAACAAACCATTGTCATGATATCATCATGTGAAACTGAGTATGTTGCTGCCACCTCAGCTGTTTGTCATGCAACATGGGTGAGAAATGTCTTAAAATACTTGGGATTCTCACAAGACTTTCCTAGTGAAATCTACATCAACAATTGATTAGCAATTGAATTAGCAAAAAACCTAATGTTTCATGAGAGAAGTAAGCATATTGATACAAGGTATCATTTCATCAGGGAACATGTGAAGAACAAAGAAGTAGAATTGGTCTCTTGCAAGGCATATGATTAGATTGCTGACATTTTTACAAAGCCACTCAAGCATGATATGTTTCTAAGATTGAAGACAATGCTTGGAATGGCAAGCCTTGGAGAGTTAAGTTTAAGTGGGGATGTTGAAAAGTAAACTTAACTCTCATCTCCACCGCCATCTAGAAGGATTGGTGATGGAAAGTCTAAAGCTGGTTTTGAAACAGGCACTGACGTCGGCATCGACACGTTGAAACTTCATTTTTTAATTAAAATTTTCTTTACGTATCCCTATAAATAAATTTATTTGTTTGTTGATTGTAAGCTAAAAAGTTAAAGAAAGTTCAGAAAGAACTTTAGAAAGGAGAGAAATAAAAAGTCTATGGGTTTTATTTTGGGGGATAGAAAATTCCTCTGATTTGTTGTAATCTTAACTAGAGTACAATAAATCCATTCTTTCTCTCGAACAACAGTTGCTTAGTATGCCTAGAGAATCATGAGTTTGTTGCTCTCTAGATAACTTGTTTTAGGTTTGTGCTCTTTATGTTCATAAATCCAAAAGAAACTGTGAAAGGTATGATTGCAAGTATTCTTCCTTGTCATTTGAACTTTTAATTAATTGCAAGCTTGCCTAAAATGATCCTTGATTGATCTGGTAATATTGCACATTACTTATTAGACTGCTCTTTGCAATATTTGGCCCCAAAGTTTATATATTTGTTTGAATAGAATTGCTGAAAGAAAGAAGAAAAATGGATAAACCTAAACATTATTCAAACCCTTAGCTTTCATTTACCTTTACTCTATCTATTCTGATCAATATGGTTCTTAACTTATGGTTATAGTTTGTTACCATAGGCATAAAACTACACTCACAATGAAGGTAATGTTTGATTTGTTTGCTATTTGCCATTAGTGTCCTAGGATTGCTTTGAACTGAATTTTGGTTTTCTATTATGCAGCCGATATTCAAGTCCATGAGTTCTTCAATACACCATATTTAAAGAATGGTACCCATCTACCACTAGGAGCTGAGAATGCTATTCTTGAAGTTTCCAAATTTTGTAACCTAGTGGCATGGTACTGTATTTACACTTCAAGTTTCTTTGTCTCCATGTATGTTTTTCCTTTAGAATATGTTCATTTGTGCAAAAAACTATACATTATGTACGTCTCCACATAATGTACTTAGGAACTAGACAATTGAGTAGATAGGGAAGCATTATGTTTAAGTGTACATGACATTATATCTATTCTAAGAGATTCCATTTTTTTCTTATTTTTATTTATGTTTAAGTGTTCATATTACTCCAACAAATGAGCAAGTATTAATTATTGCAGCTATCGTAAAATAAGGAAAATTCAGCTAGAAAAAAAAACAAAAGAAAAAACATAACTAGAAGTGGTTAGAGATGATCAGATTCTCATAATTCCTGTCAGTTTGGAGCAAATTAAACATCTTATAAGTCTCATTTCCATGAACAAATTCTCATAATTCCTATCAATTTCACAATTGAAATGCTTTAGTTTCTGTTTATTTAAGCAATTCTAGGACTTGATCAGGAATTTTAGTAATGGTTATGATATTACATTCTGCTATTGGCCCATGATTTGGAGGTTCTGCCGGCTTTAGTGGACAAAGGTTCTGCCGGCCCATGATATTAAATTCTGCTATTGATGTGGACAAAAGTTCTTATCTCTTTCTCTCTCTCTTTTTCTGTGATTTCTGCAAGTTTCCTTGTGATAAAGTCACTAGTGGTAGGGATTTTTCACATCCTATTTTTTTCATTGATCTATAAGATTTTCTTGGGGTTTGAGGCTGAAATCTTTTAGTCTTGATGATTGTTAAGGGATGGTTGATCATAAATATTCTATTGTTGTTAGCTCTAATTTAGAAGGCATTACTTGGATAACTAGTACCACTATCTTAATTTCTCTATGATCATGACCTTCTTATGAGATTGAATATTTCTATAATGTGCTTTAGATTCCAGAATTTATGTCTGATAAATGTAAAGTTAATTTGAGCATGAGAAGTTACTAGCCCTAAACCTGTTTCTGGTCCTGTTAAACAATGATATTAGAAATTATGCCATAATTCATGTACTAAGCTTTTGGATCTTTGGATTTTTGTGATAATAGCACTGTGTGTCTAGTTTCCATTGGATTTACAAAATGCAATTTGAATTTTTGTGTGATTTTAGAAAATTTGTAGACCGCAGACATGTTTGTCTGAAACTGGCTTTACACATCTGTTTGGCAAGCCTTGTTTTGATATTCATGATAAATTTTTTATTGGACATTTGAGCTTGATGTTTTTATTATATGTGCTTCTGCATCTCTAGTTTATATATGATTTGATGGATCAAGATTTTGAGCTCCATACATATTTCTAAAATTCACAGACTGAAGGCATGTTTGCTAGCTGCCAGGCTGGAATTTATTGAATTACTAGAAATTGTACTTTGTAGTAAGCTAATGGCCAGCTACTTTTGTGCATATATATGATGGTGGCTAAGCAATCTAGCATGATATTTTTATGTCCCTATTACTAAACTGATTCAAAATCAAGTTATTGTTTTTGAATTATGACATACATGTTGTTGGTTAGACAGTGATTGTGTTTGTGCTAGTGCATTTCCTTAGGAACTTGAATTATGAAATTCTTTGTTAAAGTATATAGTATATACTTAGAACTTGGCTGAATTTGACCATCGTGCTTTACAAGAGCATATTGACCATGCTTTAATAGTGTATTGCCCATACTCTTATTGGTAAAATGTTAAACCAAGTGTCATACTCCTATGTGTATTGTTCCATACTCTCAAGAGTATATTGTTCCATACTTTTAGAAGCATATTGCACATACTAGAACAAATGTACTAAATTACTATAACTGGTAAATTGCTTATCTCCAAGAGTAACCTAACATATTCTTCTTTAGCTTTGATGTTATCTACAAGCTCATTTTAGAAATCAACATTCATTTCTTACATTTCTTAGTTGCCCTTAGAACTTGGCTAAACCTTTTCTAATGGGAAGTATATTGTTTATACTTACTTTTTTACCTTCTTGGACCTACTATATTGTATATGATGCTACACTTCTTGCATTTCTTGGGTTTTCCTACTGCTTCTAGAAGTGTTTCTAGAGATTTTTTTCGTTTGCCGCAATCGAGTGATGATGAAGACATTGACAATGGCACCCATAAAGATAATGAGGCATTATATTTGTACGTGTAAACCTTACATGGCTTAACCGATTAACCACCTCAAGTTAGTAAATAAGGGTATGACCATATAAGCAATTTACTGTTTCTAATAGGTGATACACATAAGTAATAGTTAGAAGCAGTTAACTGCTTCAAAAGTTCGTCGCTGTGGTTGATGCGCTTAGCCATTTCAACGGGTGGTTTGTTCGTCAATACTCTCGAAGCGATTAACTACTTAAAAAATGACTGCTACAAAAATTGAAATGGTTCTTAACCGCTTCAGATTTTTTGGAGAAAAGTCTTGTTGTTGTCTGAAGTGGTCAAAAACTGTTTTTTAAAAGGTACTAAAAACTGCTTCAAAAGTTCTATTTTCTTGTAATGATTACACATCATTTTATCCTTTTACTCTTTGCTCTCCTTATAAGTTATAGTTATAACTACCATTCACCACTGAAATAACTAGTTAACTGGTGAAAGCTTTTTCTAATCTACTTATGCTTTTTTTTTGTCCTTTTTTGCTTTAGTCGCTGCGATAACTTGCCACAGCAGCAATGCCGAATCTTCTAAAAAAGACTTGCCCACAAAACTCATTTTCAATAAAAATTATTCCATTATTCCTTTAGATGAGGCAATATCATTTCTTGCTATTGTCTAGGTACCTTTCTTATATACGGATTGGTGTCTTGTGTGATGATGGACCAAATTCTGAATTTATCTTGACAAACAAGTCCAAATGTCAGAGGAAAAAATGACAAGCCAATCGGTCGATGGGTCTGTTTCACTATTTAAAATGCTTTTTATTTAAAATAGAGATTCCAAAAGAGAGTTATTTTTCTAAAAAAGATTTTGAAAGGTTGATTTTTTATAAGCTTATATTTGTTATATTTATTTCTCTCATATCTAGTATGTTTTAATGTTCTATGAACCTTAAAGATCTACATTGAGTATGTTTTGTAGCTTAGAGCATATATAGACTCAATTGATTAAAAATGGCTTTAATTTGCAATTTAACAAGTTTTAATTTGGTTGTATCATTTTAGGATTTTGACAGATTAGCGATGTTCCATTAGAAAAATCATATCTTGAACTAAAGTGATAGAAATTTAATGATTCTAGATTCATTGGAAAGCTAACATCCAGAGCTACATATCATAAGTAGATAATGAAGCCCAGTTCGCATGTTAAAGGGGTCAAATTTAGCTTCAAATTCACAATTTGCGCATCATTGCTGGTTTAGAAGTAATTATGGTATTTTGAGCATATCTTTGGTTGTAGATCTCTGTTTTATGTGATTCAAATTTCATTTTGAAGCTAAGAAAGAGCTGTACAACTTTTATTTATAAAGATTTGAGATATAATGACTGCATCAAGGTCTAATTTGAACCTTGAAGTTGCTGCTGATGTTTTGAAGAATTGTTTGGCTCACAACTTTGAAACCTTCAAGTTATTTTAAATCCTATTTTTGTGTGGGTAATTTTATAACAATATAAGAAGTTTAGAGAGTTTTTAAGAATTTAGTAAAATAGTTTAGTTTTATTAGAATTAGAGCACTGTAACTCATCTGTCTCTTTGGGGGCCACAGCCCTCCCCCCTCCCTCTCTTCCCCAACTCTCTTTTGTGTCATTTCTTGTTTCTTTTCTTTTGAGTGATTTTTCATGGCCATGTCTGGCTAATCTTTTTATTTTTGGTTGAAGAAGACTGAAACATTGAATTCTTCTGTATTGTGAGATCAAAGTTGTTTTATTCATTCAATTGATACTTTGAGTATTAGATGTTATTCTACGATTAATTTCATAATTGTTTCATTTATATGCTAGAAGGCCTGCTAGGTGTTATTCAAATTTCAATATACTACTGGGTTAGAAATCAAATTTGTAATTGTTTGGTTTCTATAATTTGTAAAGCAACTAATGTTTATTAATTTGCTACGTCAGAAATCATTAGGTCTTAGGGAGAACATTCAACTAAATTAAATGCAACTGCTTGTGTTTGTGTTATTTAGTTTCATCGATCTCTCTACTTTTTAATGCAACTCTTAAATTAAATTGGAGTGCTTGTCTTAGGTTGTTTAGCAATTAAGGTTAATTAGATCACTTTTTTTTTTATTAACTATGACTAAGGAGGGGTAGGAAGATAGCTCTAACGATGAATATTCAAAGTCTTGATTGATCTATTTATGCATCAATGCTTAGTTGTAGGAATTTGGTAGTGGATGTTGATTGATGCCAATGTTTACATTCTTGATTGTTTCATTGATTTCATATTTGATAGGTTTCTTAATTTTTGTTTTCTGATTATTTTTAATATTATTGTTGATTGCAAACAATCCCCCCCTCATATTTTATTTCAGTTTTCTGATAGGAAGCTTTTGGTTAAAAATTTTCTCTTAGGATTCAACCTGGTTTTCACTACTATAATACAAATTTATTTATTCTTAGTTGTTATAGAAACTAGAATTATTTTTTGCGGTTTTGACGATCGATGATTTTCATGGTTGTCATTGGCTTTATGAAATGGGAGGAAGGAATATAGAAATAAAGAATTTGAGCGAGTTCGTTTTAAGTTAATTGACAGTTATTTTCTTATTCTTACATCTTTTCTGTCTATAATGAATTTCATTTGAAAACCAATATTATTTAAGTGTATAAATCCATAGCCTGTAATTTTTTATGATATTATTAAATTTTTATGAATTTTTTAGACATTAATAAAGAAAAAATAATAAAAATTTAATAACATAAAAAGTATTATTTTTAATATATTTTTATACGTACATAATCTTGACTTTCAAATTAAATTGGCTCTAGGAAAAAAATTTAAAATTTAAAATAAGTTATTTTGAATTAAGTTAATTTAAGTTGAAATGAATTAGCTTTTAGAAGTCGAGAGATTTTGAATTTTTATAAAGGTAAAATCTTGTAGCCATGAAACACATCTTAAGGGTATTCGATTCTAATTAAAAGAACTTCTCTCCTAGCACTTCGAATTCATTCTTGCATGGAGAAAAAAAAAGCTATACATCCATAAGAGCATATTGGTGTTCCTTAGGGTGGCTTTCAACATTAATTGACTTAGTCTTACTCTGCTTTAGTCTACATGCTCTATTGTCACTAGCATGGCGTGTAAGTGCCTGATCTGACCCACCTCTAGGGAATCCCAACTTACTTGGTGTGGGTGACTATACGGTATGCCCTACACTTCTAGTGTTTACATTTGACAACTGACGGGGGTGCTAGCCCTTGTTCTAACGGGTTGCTAGCACTTTTTGATGCCTTTTGTTCACTGGGTCATTAAAAAAGAAGAAATAAAATTTGAGATATCATAGTCTTTCGTGATTCTGGCTCTATGATTGTGAAAATATGGATTGACTAGGGTTTCCATAGGTGGTTTAAATGTGATGCTTAAAGCTCTAAGGACTAAAACGCACATTACTGGAAGCTGGGGATTGGATGTGTAATTAAAGTTGTGAAGTATTAAGTATTAACACGCAACTAAATGCCAAATTTGGTCCTAATATTTTCGTTGTGTTCATAGTTGTCCCTCGTTTTCTACAATACGTAGTTAAGGCACCAGCTTTGTGGCTAAAGCAAGTGAGGCAGTGGTGGCTGATTAAATCTATCCCATGTCTCTCCCTCCCATCAAGTCTGTGAAACCTCTCTTCCCCTCTCAGAAACATCATGGCTCAACTTGCTAGAGCTCCTAACCAAGCTAATCCACCAAATTAACCCCAAAATTAGCAAGGAATTGGGGTTGAAATCATGTGTTTATGCATGAAGATCTAAGATGAGCTCAAATTATTGCAAGTAAACAACTTATTTTTGCCTAATTTTTTTGGTTCTAAATAAGACCTAGGGTTGCTGAAATAATGGTTTAAATTAGTTCCTTATTTGCTTGTTAGTTAAAGCAAGCATGGAAAGCTTAGAAACAAGCATAAGTTGCAGGGAACCTAAGATATAGTTGGGAGAGTGGGAGGTAAAAGTGAATTATTCTATTTCTTTCTTCTATTTTGCATGGCTGGCAGGTAATTGGAGACAATTAGAAGTTGTTTCTTGTTAACTAAATTAAAAGCTATAGAATGAAGAAAAGGTAGTGAATAAGAAACGTGGAAGGAAAAGAAGTATGACTGATTGAATTGATGAGATTTCATTAATATATTGAAATTCCTAAATTGTTCATGATTTATTTCCAACATTTTTCTAGTTCTATGTGGCTCGAATTAATGGTCATTAGATATTTGTAAGTAAAACAAATAATAGAAACTATTTTTAAGAGACTGGAACTAACTTAGGTCATAAGTAACATAAGGATCAGGTATTTGGAGTCCAAGATAAACATTGGGTTTTGGTCACTTAAACTGTCACGAAACTGGGTCCCAACGCCTCAAATTACTTGGCTTGTAGGCTCTTAGGGACTGTTAATATCACTTAATTACTATTGGCTAACTATTACACGTGAATAAGTTAAAATAATTTATGTTCAACTAGTTTCTTAACCTACCCTACAAAAAGATATGCATGCTTTCGTCTTGGCAATGCAAACAATTAAGTAAACTATTTGAAAAACACTGCTCGAGCATTTCATTTAAAACTTACTTAAATCGTGCCAAGATAATGAAATACTAGTTACTTCGACTTCAAGTAATAGTTTGTGCACACTTAATATCACTAGCATGCACCCAAAAGTAACTCAATGGTTTTACATCACAATATATCCTAATAGAGGCAACATCTTAGTACACAAGTTACTATATACACAAGACAAAAACTTAACTAAGATCCTTTATCGGAGCCCAGCTCTAAGTGCAAGCCCTTCCCTAGTCCTTGTGTACCACTTGGCCTCTACACTGTAAAGACATAAAACTTAGTTAATACATAGCTTGGTCTACAAGTAATCTTAGAATCACAAGGATTATAGTGAAAGAGTACCTGCAAAAAGAGGAAGCGTAGCCCACAACTATTCACTAGTTGTTAGGCCTAGTGTTAGAACTTGCACAACAAACTTAAGGGGGTGAGTACAAGAATGTACTCGGTAAGGGTCCCTTGGGGTACCTGTAAAGAAGATAGCAAGCAAGCAAGCATGCAAATATGACAAACAAACAAGCAACTTAAGACAACAACATGGAAGATAAGCAATGCATGAATGTATGATATGTAATTCACACAATCCTTGGTACTTCTTGCACGTTAAGTGCCTTCTACTTACCATGAGCTCAAATAGTGGAGGTACTTGAGCCACTGGCCCTCATATCCCGAATACTTTACCTCCATTAAGTCCCACTTATGAGTCCTAGTGTAGGTCGTTACCTCCTCTCAAAACTTACCCGTCTTACCCTCAATTTATTGTATAGGGTATCCATCTCATGTGGTTTAACTTACCAAGCTCTTAAGGCTTAGCTTAAAGCTCCTTAGTGGCTCATTTACCAAACCAAATGGTTTGACTAGGATCTTCTTAGGTTTCTTATTCAATCCCCTTAGGTTTGAGACCTTTCTCTTCTCGGCCAACGTAGCCTCTGAAACCGACATAAACCCCCTTAGTGTCCCTTTGACAACTTGAGCACTTTTAGCCCTTCGCCACTCTACCTAGCTTTACCTAAACCACAATACTTAGCTACCTCTTAAATAATGCATAATTCTTAACTTAGTAATGAGTCTTAGACCCAACCAAGGCTACGGAATGTCTTAAATTAGCCTAGGGATGATAATCGAGAGTTTGAGATATTCTTATGATGCCCCGAGCTTGATGGACTAATGCCTTGGTGACGCCGCCGGCGACACGTGGCCAAAGGCATCAACACTCGGGAATCCTAAGGCTTAACGGCAAAGCATCTCCAATTCGCATCACTGGTCACCAACGGGAGACACATCGCCAATGCACTACAACAATGCGCGACAGCATGCAAACTTGTACGAAACTTGCTCAAACTTTCTCATCCCAAGTCCAATTCACATGGGCTTATTTCTACTTCATTCCCACATATGATACTACATTTCTACTTCACCTTGGGACCTTCAAATTCAATGGAAACTTGTGGAATTAGGGAGTTTTGGAGTAGAAATTCTGGTGGGGAGAGGAAGCTACCAGTTTGGGCAAGAAACAAATGGTACAAGAGAGTCAAATTTCTAAAAATATCTTAACCACCCCCACTAAGGCATACTTCTTAATTTATTACCCCTTAGCCCTTAAGTTCTTCTTTGTTTCAATTTAGTCACTAAACACTCACCCAAAGCCATCCCTCCTAGGTCCTAATTACCAATTGCCCCTTTTGACTCTTAAGTGCCAACCCACACTTAAGAACTCATTTTTATTTAACTTAGCTTGCCTTTCTTGTTTAACAAGGTGCTAACTTGAGGTACTTAAATAAAAAAACTTAAAAAAAAATACTTAGCCAGTCAAAACCTGTCATTGACTAGGAGGGTTGTCACATAAACCATAAGGCAAATTGTTTAATCTTGGCCTAGGTATGCTTTGTCTTATGTTTAAATGGTCAATTATAGGTAATTACAAGCTACTATAAGAAGGCGCTAGAAGAAACTAAAACAGAGACGGCCAAAACATTTGATAGGACATGAGATGCTTGCATTTAATATTGCTAAGGTAATGGTTATATTCAAATATCTTTTGCTTATTTTTTTTAATGTTAGCTATGAAATTTATATATGGGTACAAATGGCAACATTGTTCAGGAAATAAGCATAAAAAAGGAAGTAATGATAAGGTAGCTCATGGTTAGAATTGGTGTGGAATACACCTAGACCATGGAAGAATTGTGTAGGTAAAGGTTCTAAAATTGGCTATAATCCTTGGGAGAATCAACAGATCCACAAGAGAGCTTATGGAGCCGAGGGTGCCCTAAGTAGGTTAGGGAGTCCTGATGGGGCACTACACCATATTTGAAACAAATTTGCTTGCCAATATACTTACTTCTGCACATAAAAGGGAAAAGTAAATTGGACGCTAGTGGAATACTAGCAAGGCCAACAGTATACTAGCTATAAGCTAGTAATTATAAAGAGAATATGAACCAGGTAGGCCCTCCAGCAAAGGATAAAGACCTGTGATTCTCTTACAAATAGGACTAAAAAGGAAATTAGAGGCAATGTATTCCAATGCCTTGAACGTGGTAATCATACATTTAGGGCCTAGTGGATGGGAGCTCACTATCTAGGAGGGTAGTAACCTGCGGGGACCTCTAACATGAGATGATCACTGCTGGAGTGCTCCAATAGTGAATGAATCCAATGCCCTGACTATGTATATATTTTATACATAGACTACTATATGGTTGTTTGCAAGTACATGAGGCCTTATTGAGTATTCATGGAATAGTTACCCCTTACAATTATGTGTGGGTAACATGGATATGGAGCCAAGCAACCATAGTATTGTTTGCTCAAGAAGGTCAAGGTAGTAGATATTGGACATGAAGGCATTTGAAAGAACTCAGACACTATATGCACTATGATACTAAAAGGTACACAATATAGGCCTATAATATGAATCTCTTCTGAGATACTTATGACACATAAGGTTTTGTATTCCTTTAAAAGTAGATGCATCTAGTAGCATTGTGTCTAACTTAATTGAAGAAACTTGCATGTACTAGTCCACTTGGTATGGGACATGTACGAGTGACAGTTGCTTAAATATGGTTAAAAGAAATATATGTTTTATGCTTTGGTACTATTTCAATATTATTTCTAAGTGCTAGCCAACCATGTTTTCTGTTGTATGTCTTGTGTTTAAAATGAACACCAAAGTTATTCATGCGTGATTATTATTAGAACTAAGTTAAAAAGCTTAAGAGCATGCGCATATTTTATTGAACCACAGAGCAACAAAATGTTAATGCAAGTACATAAAATGAGCTTATGCATTATTATGGCTTAATAATGAGCCAAAAGATCATGGTAGGACTTACCTCACTGGTAGGTCTCACTCAAAATGTGAGTGAGGTGAGTCCTATAGTACCTGGGTAGGGTAGTAGATACCACAAAGTGGACAATGGATCACTTTGGCGGAAGTGCTTTTCCATATCAAACTTAAATGTAGGACTACCATTGATAAAAAATACCAGCATAGCAAATGATAAACTTAATTAAGCTATTTCCAAATTTCATTTTCCTCATTTCGTAGAAAAGAAATTCTCAATTTACATTATCAAAAGCCTTTTCAAAATCCACTTTTAGAAAAGGAGTCTTGACCTTCCTCTTTTTCACAAATTGCACAACTTCATTAATAATAAGAATACTATCTAGGATCTGTATACCATGAACAAAAGCAAATTAAGTTTTACTAATGAACAAGTGCATTTTCCTCCTGAGGCTATTAGCAAGAACTTTGACATGATTTTATAAATTGAACTAATCAAACTTATATGTCAATAACCTTTCCAAGCGGATGGATTTACCTTCTTTAGAATTAAAGTGATAGAATAAGAATTGTAACCTCTGTGTATCTTCCCGATGCCTCAAAATCTTTAACAAACCTCATCATGTCTCCTTTAGCAAAATGCCAACACTTTTTAAAAATCCAAAGTCAAATCCATCCAGGGCGGGTGATTTCGAGCTGCGACACCTCCATATGGCATCCTTTAATTTACTTCATCCTCATCAATAGGCGTTTCTAATTATAAGTCTGATGCATCCAAATGAGAAAGACGCTTAATTCCACCAGTTGAATAGAGAGGCGGGGACTTGCAATTATCTTGGAATTTTTTTAAAAAAAAATTAAGAGCATCCTTTTTTATTTCATGTGGCTCCTCTGTTAGGAGTTGGCAGAGCAAGAAAGTGATGTCCACTAAAAGTGATATATTTTATTGACTAGAAGAAGAGCCTATTTTTAGGCTGTACAATGATGTCATTTAAACTGTAAACAAACTTGCCTAAAACTTAGGAAACAAGCTAACAACTTGACAACTTATCCAAAGACTCACACAACTCCTGATACTGGCAGCAACAAACTTTGAATCAGTCTTCAACACCCCCCCTAGGTTCTAAGTTGGTGATGAACAACTGAGCTCTAAGTTCTTCAAACCTTGCTTGAGGAAGGGCTTTAGTAAATAGATCAGCAAGTTGCAGTCCTGATAGGCAGAATTCTACCTTTAACTCTTCTTTAACTACAAGATCTTTTATTATGTGATGCTTAATCTGGATATGCTTGACTCTTCCATGCATTACTGGATTTTTTGTCATAGCCAGAGTAGACAAGTTGCCACAATAAAGTTAAGTTGCACCTAGTTGCTTTTGATTTAACTCACATAACAAACGCCTCATCCATACTACTTGACAGGCTACAGTGGTTGCAGCAACAGACTCAGCTTCTGTTGAGGACAAAGCCACCGTAGTCTACTTCTTTGATGTCCAAGCTACAACTCTTAAGCCAAATACAAAGCAGTTTCCAGTGGTGCTTTTTCTATCCTCTTACGATCCTGCTCAATCACTGTCAGAGTACCCTTTTAACACAAACTGCTCAATCTTTAAATACCAGACTCCATAGTTTCTGGTTCCTGTGATATACCTGAGAATCCTCTTTGCGACCCCAAAATGCTATTTGGTTGGACATTGCATGAACCTTGAAACCAGGCCTACTGAGAAAGCTAGATCAGGTCTGGAATGTGTGAGATATATGAGTCATCCTACTAGGCTTCAAAAGTTTCTTGCTTCATCCATACATATTCCATCTTCTATTTTTATTTTTGCATTTGTATTCATGGGAGTTCGCACTATCTTATAGCTTTCCATATTGAAGTCCTTCAAAGATCAGTAGCATATTTCTCTTGTGAAAGAAATATATCATTCTTGGTTTGCGTTATTTCAAAACCAAAAAATAACTGAGAGTTCCTAAATCTTTCATTTCAAACATGCTCATCATTGCATTTTTAAATTCAGAGACAAGCTAAACAGATGATCCTGCATAGATCATATCATCAACATATAGGCTTACAAGAACTGTATCATCATCTCCTTACTTCTTGATGTACAGTGTTGGCTCGTTCTGACTCATTTTAAAGCCATTTTGTTGAAAGAACTCATCTATCTTGCTATACCATGCACGAAGGGCCTGTCTCAAGCCGTATAGTGCTTTCTTCAATCTAAAAACTTTATCTTCTTTTCTTACAATAACAAAGCCCTTTGGTTGTTCTACATAGACCTATTTTCTTAAGTCTCCATTAAGAAATGCAGACTTAACATCAAACTAGTAAACTGTCCATTACAATTGTGCTGCAAGGGCAAGAATTATTCTTACTTTTTCAAAACCTTGCTACTGGCGCACAAGGTTCTTCAAAATCCACTCCAGGTTCCTGAGCATATCCACAAGCAAAAAATCTTGCTTTATTTTTCTGTATGCTCCCATTTAAATGATATTTGGTCTTAAATATCCATTTGAGACCAATTGCCTTCTTTCCTGCTAGTAAGTCAGTTATCTCCCAAGTTCCATTTCTTTCTATTGCTGTGATTTCATCTCTCATGGCCTTTATCTAGATGTCACTTTGCATTATTGGCTTTGTGCACGTTGGATCTCCTGCAAAAAGAGCATAAGTGGAAAAGTATAGTTCATCTAAAGATTTGTGCCCTCTTTGAGGTTCTGGTGTTGATTCAGCAGATGAAGTGGCTTCACTTCTTGCTGGAGTAGTTGCTTGTGAGGTTGGAAGACTGTCTTTTCTTTTTTCTATCTGATCTTCATCATTGATTGTGTCTATAACTGAGTGTTTTTTTGATTCAATCTTCCAGCTTATCTTCTCATCAAACACCACATCTCGATTGATGATGTTCATCTTATTTTCAGGATCAAAAAGTCTGTATGCTTTAAAGTTTAGGCAATAACCACAAAGATATATTTCTTTGATTTCTGCTGAAGTTTATGTCTTCCATAGGATATTAATGCATAACACACACATCCAAATATCCTTAGATGACTAACTTAAGGTTTAGACTCATACCAGGCTTCATATGGAGTCATGTTCCACACTACTTTAGTAAGGGATATATTTAGTAAATACACTACTGTTACCATTGCTTCTGCCTAAAGTTCATCAGTCAGATCCTTTGTCCTTAACATAGAACATGCCATCTCAACAATAGTCCTATTTTTGCATTCTGTTACCCCATTTTTCTTTGGTGTGTAGGGCCTGTGAGTTCTCTTTTGATTCCTTGGTTTTCACAGAAAGTGTTGAATTCCGTGGATGTAAATTCTCCACCTTTGTCTATTCTGAGCACCTTCAATCTACCACCACTTTGTCTTTCTGTTAATGCTTTGAACTTGATAAAATGTTCAAATGCTTCTGACTTAAGTTTGAGAAAATATACCTAACACATTCTAAAGTAATCATCAATAAAAACTAAGAAGTACTTACTGCCACCGTGATACTCAGTTCTCATTGGATCACAAATGTTTGCATGAACTAGTCCTAGTTTTTCATCTGCTCTTTTTGATTGTCCTACAGGAAATGATCTTCTTGTTTGTTTTCCAAGAGCACATCCTTCACATACATGAGTTAGTTCCTTGACAGTGGGAAGGCCTTTCACCAATGTCTTTACTGGCAAAAAGTTGCAACCCTTTAACATTTAGATGCCCATAACGTTGATGTCATACTTCTGTTCCATCAAAACTATTGTTTATCATCCTATAGACCTCTTTCCATGCAAAGTCTATAGGAAACATCTTATTTTCTATCATCTAATTATGAAATAGTACTTCATCTGTTTTTCTTTTGATAGTACATGCATTCTTTTCAAAAATCATAGAGTAACCACAATCAACCAGTTGCCCTACACTTATGAGATTATGTGCCAAACCTGGAGCATAATTGTCATGCCCAACCTAGCCCCTGGCCCATTCGAGCCCAGTTACTTAACCATGTAGTGGAATTCCACAAAAGGGGCATTTATTCCTTATCAAAACATACGGGCATGAACCCCAAGATATTACTAGCATTAGCTCATTAATGATTTACTTAAAGGTTGATATTGTGCTCTCAGAAATAAGCTAGTACTTATGTGAAACTTGTGCGTTCATTTCAAGCTCATTATCAAACATAGCCAAGTACATGCATGGCAACCAAAATACTAATCCAAATTTTGGAACTTGTTTATTATGCACATGTTTTTCATAAACAAGCATGAGCTTATAAACATACGATTATGCAAATCCATCATCAACTTTACTTAGGCTCAATCGTCCATGTACAGGCCATTAACACAAGTTTGGTCATTTAGACAATACCAACATCATAGCACATGTGCAAACATGGCAAACCACACAAAGAGCCAAAGAACACACTTTCTACCTTAGAGACTTTGTTCCCACAATCTAGGCTCCAAGTCCTGCACATAAAGTCCACACTTATTACCTTGTTACACAAGCAACCCATAACACTTAGAATACTTAGAATATTGAACAAACACGTATATACACAAACCTTTACCAACAGAAAGAGTATAAAATACTCTTGATCTTAGTGCTTTTCAAGTAAGCTTTTTTCCTAAAAAAAAAAAATAGAAAAGAGCGGGTGAGATATAAACTTAGTAAGGATTCCATACAGCTCATAGAGCTTAACATAGCCAAGAATAACATGGCAAAATATACTCCATGCTCCTGCAAAGAAAACACTAAGACAAAGAAAATACAGGATATATGCATATAATAATAATCATCATAATCAGGGTTAACATGCACATCCAAACATAGAAGCACACAAACACACACACCACTTAACACCATATCCATCTAAAGGGCAGAGCAAGCATGAACATATTTTTCGTATTAATCTGAGATCTCATTATGCTTGGGAATTGAGTTGGCCGACCCAATTCTTACCCGTAATGCTTGCACGGAGATAGATAGCACAGAATTGCCTAAGTAACAAAACATAGCCCTCTGTAGCACTCTTAGGATCACATGGCATTCAATATTCATCACCCAAGGGCCCGAATAGTCAAAGAGTATAGGAATCCTTACCACAAAACCCTTAGCAACTTCGCTGCCCGAAAGTTTTAGAAGCTTGTTTCTTTGCCTTTTCCTCGCTTGTCGTAGCTAAAACTTAATTTCTAGCTTGAGAACCTACAATGGATGAATTATTAGCAAGTATATTCTTGCATTACCATAGCTTAAAAGCTTACATATACCAAGAAAACTTGGTGAAACACATAATACCTCAACAAAGGAGGTATGGCCGAATCTTTATGCTTGATTTCCTTCAAGCTTCCTCCCGCCACTTGATTTCTTGCCTTAGAAGGCTTTAGAAGCTTATGAACATTAAGGACACAAGCTTCACACTCAAGAACACCAAGAGCAATACTTGGCCAAATGGTATTGCAGGAGAAATAGTTGGAGAAGTGTTTGAGCTTTAGGAGGAGAGAATGAGTGTTTTATAGTAAGTAAGTGAAATGAGTGAAATGGAGACTAAAATGGAACTTGTATGGCCAGCCATGGGTGTATATATAGAGTGAAAGCATGTGATTCACATGGGGGTGAGTGGGAGACAAAATGGGAGACAAATTGGAAGACTTATGTAGGTGGTGGGTAAGATAGTCTAAAGTAGGTGACAAATTGGATGACTTGTGTGTGTGGTGGGTGAAATAGTCAAAAGTAGGTGACAAATTGGAAAACTTGTGTGGGTGGTGGGCAAGATAGTCAAAAGTAGAGGAAAAATTGGAAGACTTTGGTGAAAGTTGGGAGAATTTGTCAAAAGTGGGGGACAAGTAGGTGGGGGAAGGAATCCTAAGTGATGAGTTGGATGAGAGGTGGATTAAAATAATGGAAAATGGAGGGAGGTGGCAGCCATGGCATCCAATGCCTTTAAAATTGGCTAAACCTCCATTTAGTCCCTCAATTCCTCGCATTTGGGCAATGGGCCTAATCACCAAAAGTTCCCTTTGTCCAATTGAGTCCCTCACATTAAATTTCCATCATTTTGCTTGGCCTCAGCCATGTTTAAATTCTGAGAGTGTCTAACACTCATCATACTCCTTAGTCCCACTTAATTTAGTGTCTCCTAATCTCAATGAGCTTAATTCCCAATTTAGGAAAAATTCTTAAGCTCTAAATCCTCATAGCCCGAGGCTTAATTACTTAGGATTTTGTGGGCATTACAATAATGAACATTTTGAATCAATTTCTCTCTTCCGTCGACATTGATTGCAACTGTTCCTTTCCATTCAATTTGGATCTATTTGTTGTCACCCAATTGAACCTGAGCTTTCTAAGTTTCAGCTAACTTTTTGAATTTTTCCTTTTCTCCTGTCAGATGATTTGAGCATGCACTATCAAGGTACCAAACTTCTTTAGAATTAGTTGGTGTACTTACATATGTCATGAAGAGATAGTCATCATCTCTTTCTTTAGCATACTTTGAATGCTCTGGCTTGCTCCAGCAATCATCTTCCTTATGTCCCAATTTTTTGTAAAATGTGCACCTAATTGGGCTGCCTTGCCCTTGACCTCTTCCTCTGAAGGCACCTCCTCCTCCTCTATTTGAACTTATTTTTGTTGGCTCCCCCTAAACTTGAAATGTTTGTTCTTTGTCTCGAGCTAGTGACCTGTTAATTTTGACTTCATGTGCTCGTAATGATCCCATGAGTTCATCAAAAGACAATACGGATAAATCCCTTGACTCCTTTATAACAGCAACTACATGATCAAACTTTGGGGCTAAACTTTTTAATATATTTGCTACTACAGTCTCATCTATTATGGTATCACCATATGTATGCATTTAGCTCACAATTGAGGAGATAGAAGCAAGAAACTCCTTAATTGTCTCATTGTTTTTCATGTTTGCAGTTTCAAATTGCCTTCATAAAGACTGAAGTTTTACAGTCACTACCTTGGCAGATCCCTGGAATTTAGTTCTTAGAATGTTCCAAGCCTGTTTAAAAGTGGTTGCTACTGCAATGCTCGAGAAGATAGAATCATCCACTGCCTGCTGGATGAAGAATTATGCTTTTGCATCTTTTTCAAGTTCTCTCTGTGTTGAGCATCATTAGGATTTTTTGCTGGAAATCCACTCTCCACAAAATCCCAAAGTTCCTAAGACTTGAAGAGAGTCTTCATTTTTATGCTCCAGAATTCATATGATTCGCCTTTGAACAGAGGAATTTGTGGTTGTGATACACTATTAAGTGCATAAATTCACGGTCAAAGTGTTGACTTTTTGACAACTTTGACCGACAATTTCTTATAACTCTTCCCTCTTTGTCTTAGTTCTTCCTGTGTTTCTTTGGCTTACTACAAGTTGGGATTGTGTTGCAGACAGGGCGTTAGAAGCGGACTCCAGCGCGATGGCGTTGGAATTAAAGAAGTGGGAGAAGCGGAAAATCAAAGCTGGTGATGCGTCGCCAGAAATCGCAAAGGTTGGCGACGTGTCGCCAACGATATCACTGTTTTGAGAACTCTTTCCCATCTAGCGACGCGTCGCTAGAATTCGACCCAAATTGGCGACGCATCACCAATGTCACTCTGTTTTGCCGAAAGATCACATTTTTGTTGGTCCCCCACTCTTCCCACCTGATGAGCTGGCTTTGTAGAGGGAATGCTTATCCCTTTAGGGTTTAAGGGAGAGGAAGTATAAATAGGAAAGGGAAAGAAGAGCCCAAGGACCTCACTTGGCTGATTTGGATCTCTAATCACTCTTGGAGATTTTGGATCATCAAGGAACCGATTTGGGGAGCTTGAAGAAGGGGTGATCATTCCTGGGAGCTCAACCTTTTAAGGGTTTTCTTGGGTTTCTTCTGTCCTCTCTTTTAGTTGTTGGATTTTCGTGGATGTTTTTATTATGGGATTTGTGATGATGTTTAGTATGGGTTGTGAGTAGTTCATTCTATCTCTCTAGGGTGACATTTCTTACCTTGCTACTTAATGAATTTATCTTGTGGTTATGTATGAGATTCTCTTGTGTTGTCCCTTTCATTGTGCTTATTGTTGAATGATGGTAGGCCACCATACACCATGTGCTAGTTCACTTAATCCTTGAGAAAGGTTTAATAAGTGATGAAGAGAAATGGAGGGGGCATAGTGGTAACCTAAATTAGAGATAATCTAGGTGATCACTACGAATCAAAAAGAGGTTTAATCCTTAACCACTCTAAGTTAAAATTGGAGCTTGAGTAAGGCCCAAGTTAGTTGAGGGTGAGCAAGGACTCATCTTGAGAAAGAAGTTCTTGATGTGAGATCCTCATTACCACACAAGGAAAATCATACTTGAGGACAAACTTACTTGGGTAGCAAGGGGTAGGAGTGGAATCCTAGGGAGGTAGTTGCCTTAATCCTAAGTTCTTTTGACAAGTTCCTTTTAGCATCTAGGGATTTCTCTTAGCATAATTCCATTAAGTACCTCTTTAGGACCTATCAACTTCTTTAGACTCACTTCTCTCTAGTTTTAAATTAAGTAACTTGAGTAATTTGAATTTCAAATCTAGGAAGAGTCACTAAATTCCTTTGGGACGATACCCCTATTCACCTTTGAGTACAAAATAATTCCGTTCGCTTGCGGGTTTTTAAGGGTTATAAATTGATAAACTCTTAGTTTTACAACATACACTCACACCTGAGCTATTTGAAGTCATGTTGCAATGCACAAGTGAAGCTTAGACTGCAACCTAGCTTTGATACCACAATGTTAGGAGTTGATAGAGCAAGAAAGTGATGTGCACTGAAAATGATATATTTTATTGACTAGAAGAATAGCCTTTTTAAAGGCTGTACAATGATCTTGTTTAAACTTTAAACAAACTTGCCTAAAACTTAGGAAATAAGCTAACAACTTAACAACTTAACTAAAGACTTGCACAACTCTTGATATTGGCAGCAACAAACTTTGAATCAGTCTTCAACATCCTCAATCCACAGTTCATTAGCTAAAATCCTGCTATACAATCAGGCTGTGATCTGATATGTTCCTTTCTAAACTGATCAGACACAAACCAGGCCATAACCGAATAAAACTTTCCAAAGCAAGAGCACGGTCTATCTATTCTACTCATCTTTGGTACCTTTAGAGTTGTACCAAGAAAACTTCCTCGCACCAAGTGGATGGTCGATCGCTTGTGTCTCTGCAACAAAGCTTACAAAATCTTCAATTTCAGTCTTGCAACTGACACAACCACCTCTTTCATGTGAAGATGTTACCGCATTGAAATCTCCCCTATAGAACTAAGGACCCTCGAAGTTTGATACCGGTAAATTCAGATTATCCCATAGATCTCTTTTTGAAACTAGGCAATGGGGCCGTTGATGTTAATGATTAGAACATGCGGCCCACCAAGCCATGGAATCCTTCCCCACTGAATGCTTCCTCCGGGTCCCAGATACATAGCAATCTTCCCGCTAAGCCAACTGCACCATAAGTATCTGACTAGATGAAGGGCCGCAGTCTCAGCTTTCGTTTCTTGTAGTAAAAGAAACTCCACCTTATTCTCTTGAAGCATGTCCCTTACCATACTAGGACCTGCTATCCCTTCCTCACCATCCACTTAACAAATTTCCTGTAGCAGTTCCTTATCTGAACATTTTTCAAGGCCAACTCTACCTCGAACTCTGGTATTTCAGCAGACTCTTCAGTTACCTCCAACTCATCACTATCCTCATATTACTCATCGTCTTCTCTTACCATCCAGCCACACTTTGAACCTGAGTGAGTCTGAATAATTATCATGGACACCACACTGTAACGAGACGGAAGAAAATTTGTTGAACACGACCAATGGGTGAAGCACTTTTTTAGCACCAATTATAGCTTCTTTTCGCTGTTAGAAATGGTTGATTCGGAAGAGAACCTCCTATATTCATTTCTCTTCCCGAAACCTTCCCTTGTTGGCTCGCAGCTTGAAAGAACCGATACAAATTTGATTCAGCACTGTGCGTAAAGCTGAAAAAAGCCAATCGGAAAAGCGCCTGCAGCTGACTACAACGGACCTCGCCTCCGCCGTCTTCCACCAACGTCAATCAGCCATCAAACTGCGGAACTTGACAAAGCCAAAGTGTAATCCAGCTGTAGATTTTCTCTGGGAAACGAAGACATCCAGCACTGTGCCATGTCTCAAAAAAAAAAAAAAACTCGCCAAAGATCTCCTTGCCTGACTCTATCCCTCTGAATCCGAAATGCCTCGCTGCCTCTCCTCTCGCTCGCTCTCTCTCTCTCTCTCTTTCTGGTTCTCTCTCAAAAATTATTTTCTAATTGACTGTTTTTCCGCTTCTTCCAGCAATGTTCAGCGCAGCTCATGATTTGCTTCTCTGCGGTTAGCTAAAACGGTGTAGTGAAAATAATTGTAGATGCTGCTATTTCCAGAATCCTGCTTCTTGTGTTATTGGGATTGTGGCAAGGAATCACGTAGGGAATGCTCGGAAACCTTCTCGACTCATCTCTTGGGAGTTGTCCTACTACCAACTATGTCTTGCAAGTTGAGGCATTGGCAAATAACATTCAAAGCTCTGAAAGAGGTTCTAAAGTAGCTTGGGGACGGAGGTTTAATATTCACATAGAGTTCGATTAATTCTCTTGTTCTTGTTAAGGCATTAAAATTTGATAAGTCTACAAATAATTATTCATTGGAGTCATCTTATGAGATATTAGGATGTTATAAACTAATTTTCAGTTAATTAGATATATTCTCTCAGAGCTCGTTGTTGCAATTTGGTGAGGCTCATAAGCTTGCTAGAGTTTTATGTCAGTTAAGGTAAAGGATCGATGTTGCGTGTTGCGTCTATCCCAGGTTGGCTTTCTAAATGTTCTTGATGCAAAAAAAAAAAAGAAAAAAAAAAGAAAGAAAAAGAAATAGTTTAACAAAATATACGAGCATAGATGATGAGAGGATTTATTTATATAACACCTATAATTACTTGAGTCCTCTCATAAGTTGTTGGACTTGTTCTAAGCAAATATTTAATTTTGATGATGATAAGTGATTTATTTTAATGTGCTTAATCTCACTTCATTTGGTCAAAATAAGGCTAATTGAATTTATGCTAAATTTCCAAGTGTGTCAAGTGTTATCTAAAAAAATTATGTTTTAAGTTTATTGAGGAAACTTGTTTTTGAAGAGAAATTAGTAGGTTATTAATTTATATTAGCGTTTGAATCAAGTTTGGTTTCCAAATGACAAGTTTTTATAAGTTGTTTCAAGTTTAATCCATTAAAGTCATAGTTTAATATGTCTTTCTATCACCTAAGTCTAACTTGCTCCCAAATTTATACCTTAATGCGTTAAATTGGCTTAATCCGTAGTCTGGGATTCCTAGAACTTTTTGAAACATCAGTTAACGTGTTAAACTTCGTGTTTAACCTGTTATTCGCAAGTCTGAAAGCTTCCCCAAAATCCTTCGACTGGCTCGATTTTAGCCAAGTTTTGAAATATTATTCGGGAGAATCAGAGGACTCCACCTGGACACCTCGGCAGAGCTTTTAATGACTTGTCTCTAGCCATTTTTGACTGTTGGAGGACAAAATCGAGTTTAACGTGTTAAATCAGAACTTAACACGAAGTCTGGAACTTTTCTTGCACAAAAAATAGAGCAACGGTCACCAGAATTTGTAGAGCTTTTCCAGATGACTCTAGTAGGTTTTCAACATCTCTTTAGCTCCCAAATGAGTATAAAAACATAGTAAAACTCTTTAGAAACAACTATTGGCAACTAGAAAAAAGATTTCATCTTCAAAGAGCTTGAGTTTGAGAAATACCAAGAGATTGAGCTATTACTTGTTTATCTAGCTTTAAGAGCTTCTATTGTTCTTACCACTTTGTAACCTTATAAACACCATTTGGTGAGATTGAGTTGATGAGGTTTCTAGTTAGCCTCTAGAAAAACTAGCGAGGGAAAGGGTGTTAGTGAGGTTTCTAGTTAGTCTTTAGGAAAACTAGTGAGTGGTTGTGGTAGAGAAAACTACCAAAGGAGTGTGTACTCTTATGATTTATAATGGAGAAGAAAACTCTCAAGTGGTGAACTTAAGGAGAGGAGTAGGCTCTCAAGAGGAGAGACCAAACCTTTATAAATCTTTGTGTGTAAGCTTCTTTCCTTCTACTTGCTTGATTATTGCTTAGTGATTTGCCTTCATTCATTGGTTGAAGTTGTTTGTTTTCAAAAACACTTCAAAGCAAGTTTTCAAAGCAAAATTTAGGATCATCGTGGTAGTATTTTCTGGTTAGAATAAGTTTATTTGAGCTCATTGAATTGCATTTTGATTTAAGAGATTAAAAACTCATTTTTGGTGATTCTTTTTTTAATTCAACCAATTCACCGCTCTCTTAGTTGCATTTGGGCCAACACAAGTTGTACCCTAGGTACACATTTAACAACATGTACCTAACAAGTTATTAGGCGGAGAAAGCATAATCAGCAAGAACTTCAAATTCCTCAAGAGTGTCGATGACTCCATTTTTGTTCAGATTGTAGTGAGCGAGTGCATCTTTGGCCTTGCTAGAGGCACCCAAGGACTCGAAAGCTTTGATGAGCTGCTCATTGTTCATCACCTTAGCATCTCCGGCATAGCTGAAGAAGACGCTCTTCACCTCCTCCTTGGTCATTTTTGCTAGAGGCACCCAAGGACTCTGAACCATCTATTGTATATTACTTGATTACCAATGAAATGCAACTCATAGTCTTGAGGAATTCAATCGATGAATCAAACATAAAATATATTAAAGGAATGAATCGAAGCTAATCTATTCAATCATGTATATAATAACTAAAACATAACTGTAAACCCTCTTCAAATTGAATAAGCATGGAGATGGGTACCCCAGCTACCACAAACCCAGCCCATGAAATCCCATTTCTTGTTGTGACAATCTTCACACTAGGAGACGGTGGCCGGTGAAGGGAAAGGGGGATGGTTGTCGGAGCTTTGTGGATAAGCAGAGTTCACATGTCCAAGACAAACAGTGGGTGCTTTTGACATAAAAGTTGAGACTAAGATGAGAAGAGAAGCCTGAATCTTAGCAAAAAGCAGAGTGTCATGGATTATAAATCTGCCCAATTTTAACCCATTTCCATTTCTCATGATTGTTTCCTCGTTTGACCGGCCTAAAACAATTGACCTATTAATGGGATTAAACCCAAACGAACTGCCACATATTTTTTCTCCCATATCAAGTGATCATAGGAGTTTAGGTGATGGACTACTTGATCTTTGTAATATTGAATAACACCTGCAGAATATATCCTAGCAATCTGCTTGTATTTCGCCCCATCAACACTACAACTGGTAAACACACCCATATGTCATAACTGTGCTTGAACTCAAGATGTTTTATGAATAGACGACGATGGGTTTCATTAGGGGTGATTATTCGGTTTGTTCGGTTCAAACCGAACCGAATTATTCGATTTATTCGGTTTTCAGTTTTGGATACTAAGAAACCGAAATAACCGAATTAGTCCATAAAACCGAATTCAAACCGAACCGAAATATTTCTGTTTGGTTCGGTTTAAACCGAATTAACCGAAAAAATGGTAATTAAATTCTATAAGAGATGAAATGAGATAAAGATATTGTTTTTCTTTTCAAATTTCATTCAATATAGAAGATTCATTGTCCATGGAAGGAAAGAAAATAATAATTCAAGCTAATTTGGGTTACTTGGTAGCATTATTGTTCATGAAACAAATAAAAAAAATTTTGGTCTAAAAAATTTCGGTTATTTTGGTTACTGAATTAACCGAATTCTAAAACCGAAACTGAACTGAAACCGAAATTTTTGTTATTCGGTTTTAACCGAAACCGAACCGAATTACCGAATTAACCGAACCGAAGTTGAAATTTTTTTCGGTTTTTTTTGTTTCAACCGAATACTGATCACCCCTAGGTTTCATAAAAGAGCTTTACTTGTTGTTGTGTGTTACAGTGCAGCTGATGTGTCATTCTTTTTTTTTTTTATTTGTTTTTGGACTTTGAACCATTCCTTTATGGTTTCATGGTTCATCCATCTTATTAGATGGCTAGATGGACAAAAAATAGTCAATATGAGCCAAGCATAGGGAGTCAAGAACAGAGTTAATTGCTAGCTTCCTGAGGACAGCGTTTGACACAACTCAACAGGGAAAACAAAAGAAAGAATTACTTTTCTGGTGTAAATGTCATTTTAGTCCCTTAATGCCATGACAATTATGAAAAGCTAGGGGTATGGTAGTGGTCAGTGTTTAGAGGTGGCAACGGGTTTTCAGCGTTTCTGAAATTATAATTAGAGCAAAAACCAAACGGGTATTTAGTGAACTTTTAGCGATTGAAGGAATTTTCAGCATTCTAAATGTTATTCCTAAATAGGCACGTTGTTCAGTCCCTTCCTTACTCTTGTCTGCTTAACATTTTCTTTTTACTTTTCTCTTCCTTTCTCGACTTTGGCCCAAGCTCAGTGTCTCTTGTTTTATTTATAATATTTCCACGTTTTAACTTATCCACCTATTACTCCATTTTGCAATTATATATATATATACTGAGCTTGGGCTAAAGTCGAGAAAGGAAGAGAATATATATACTAATTGTGGACAATGATGATTGCTCACTAACAGTGTTCAGCGCTCTCTCCTTTTTTTCTTGGTTTTTTCCAGAGTAATGGTGTAACTCTTTTTTAGCCCCTGTAAATTTCCTTTGTTTTCATTTTGGTTCCTAAACTTTTCCAAAATCGGATACTGTTCATACAATACCAGCAAACTACAAATACAATAGTGAATTTGGTCCAAGCTGAGGCGTGCACTATTCATATACAGTGATAAACAGTGTGCATCTCTTTTTTTCCCTATTTGCCTTTGAGATGCAATTGCTTCTTTACGAAGATTGGTTATCTTTTTGAAAGACAATATTATTCTTGAGAGCCTATGTTGCTATTTCTTCATTTTCATTTTGTTTCACGTTTCTTTTTTTGTTAAATCACGTTTTGAATCATCTACAACGGTAAACAGTGTATGTCACTTTTTTTTTTTTTGCCTATTTTCTTTTGAGAAACAATTCCTTTTTTTGGAAGATTGGTCATCTTTTTTAAAGACAATAGTATTCTTCAAGGCTTATGTTCATATTCCTCCATTTTCATTTTGCTTCACATTTCCTTTTTGCTAAAACACGTTTTGAATCGTTGAATTGCTTTTACTTTCCATTTTTGTCCCTGTGTTTGATCTGTGTGATGTTTTGGCCCCAAATTTAATAATTACTTAATTATAGTCTTTCTATTTACTTTTTTGGTCCAAAACTTTTTTATTCTTAAATTTTTATGTATTGTCTTCTAAAGTAAAAATTGGTCACCATGGTTTATTTGATTTTTACCCAAACCATCTCTCTCTCTCTCTCAAATCAATTGTTGAACCCTTAATATCTATTTTTTTTTTCATTTCCTCAACTAGTCCCTAAACTATTTTTGCTTTTTTTCTTCAATATTTTTTTCTGAAACAAAACTTGAGTCATTATGATTTTTCCACTTTTGTGTTTGGTTCTAGATAATTCGGCTTTGGTCAATTTATTATTTTTTCTGTTTGTATTTATTATGTTAATGGTTAAAGCGTTACTTTATTAATATAAATTAAAAAAAAATTATCTTTAGGTTTTGTAATTTCTTTATTGATGATTCAATTTTGTAGCTTGAGTTATTTACTTCAAAAAGTTCTATTGTTTAATAAATCGATTTGGCACAAACGTGCTAAAATTGAAAGTGAATTATTCTAAATAAATTTCTCCTCAATATTAAGAATTAGAGTGTGAATTGATAAGAGATGAAGTTTTTTAGTTAATTATTTTTAGTAAAAAAAATCCATGATTTTGAAGCATGTATTCTGTTATTTTTTGTAATTCTATATTACAATCATAACTAATTATTTTAATAATAAAACATAACATGAATGTCAAAATTACAATAAAATTTTTTTTAACTAGTTTGAATAAATTTATGATTGGGAATTTTTAATTAGTTATTAAGATTTTTCTAATGCTAAATTTATTGTAAAAAAATATCAGTTACAAGGTATGGGTTGATATAACCTTATATATACTAAAACACAGTTTTAAAATATAGTTCATCTACAGTATATTGATTATATTATATATACTTACATATTGGTAGTTCTAGTAATCTTATTTTTAGTTCTAGTAATCTTATAAGTTGCAACATAGGCCCTAAAAAAGGTGAGTACCTTGCAAAAAGAGGATCAAACTAAATTATGATCAAATTGTATCCAACACGACTGTAGATGAATAGTGTCACTGTTGATAAACAGTGAAATTTCTTCTTCTTTTAGACTATAGTATAATAGGATTAACTAAAGTTATTGCTTGAAGTTTTTCATTGATTGCTTGCTTTTTTTTTCTTCTCTTATTTGGTGACATGTTTTTTTTTTTTCCATTTTATCATCAAATAAGAATATTACAAGGTGTTGGTTCGTTGGATAGCCTACTATACTCGATATTTGTAGCATGATATTTGGCTTTTGTCATGTATCATAGGAAGAGAATGGTTTAACTACCTCAGACACACCACGTCAGCGGAAGCACATTTAATGTTCTATTATTAAATCCTTAACACCTAAAGTTTCTCCATTTTTTTTTGTCTTCATCCTAAATTTTTTTTATTGATTTTATTTATTATTTTTTTCTAAGATGAAACTTTAATCTTTATAATTTGCCTACTATTGACCTGGCTTTGGTTTATTTAGCTTTACTCAGTTTTTTATTTTACTTTTTTTTATCTTTATTAGGTTAATGGTCAAACTATTAATTGATTAACATGTATTAAACATAGTTTTGTATTTCAATCAATTTTTTTATCATTATTGTTGATTAAGTTTTGTAGCATCAATTGCTTACTTCAAGCTCTATAGTTTAATAAAGTAATTTAGTCCATAGTTGTTAGAATTGTAAGTAAATTTTTCATCGATACTAAGAATTAAATTTTTAGTTAATAAAAGATGAAAAATTTTAGTTAATTTTTTTTAAATTAACAAAAAAAATTGTATTGTTTCGAAGTACATACCGTATTTTGTTTTATAGTGCTATGTCTCAATCATAACTAATAATTTTAATGATATAAATATAACTTGAAGAAAGCTCAACTCAAATTAAAAAAATAGGTCTTTTAATTGATTGTCACAAATTTATTGATGAGGAATTTTTATTTATTTAATATGAAAATTTATTACAATAAAATGTCTACTACAATATGCGGGTCACAAAATCTCTCCATTTATCCTCTTTGTCTCTAATTTTTTTTGTTATTTTTTATTTTACTATCTTTTAAAGCAAAATTTTGGTCATCATGGTTTGTTTCTTTTTTTTTTTAGTCAATCATAGTGTCTTCATTTAACCTTTTTTTGTTCTCTTTTTCTTATTGTTTTTTAAAAAAAAATTTAGTCATGATGAGTTATCCACTTTTTGGTATGGTTTGAGCTAATGAATTTTGGCCCATGTTTTCATTTATTTTCTTTTTTCCTTTATTAAGTTGATTGCTAAGAATTTAATTCATCAAATCTTTACATTTACTCTCTTAGCCTGAAAACCATTTTTTTTATTTATTAATCATTAAAGCCCACTTTTTGTTACTGAAGTTCCACTATTTGTCTTATGTTATTAATCTTTCATATTATTTCTCTCTTCTAAAACAAAATTTTAGTCCCCACAGTTTATCTCTTGATACTTAGAATCTTTCTTTTTTTTTTTGCTTCCTTAATCCCAAAACTTTACCTTCACTTTTGCACCCTGGTTCTTGCTTTTCTTTTTCCATTTTTATGAAATTTTCTTCCTTCATCAATGATCATCACTGTTTATATTTATATTTAATGTTGACATAGATTGAACTGTCATAACACGCGAGCACCATAAATATCGTTCATTACTATATATTAAACCCAGTGGGGTGAATTAGTATTTATGAACAGTAACATCCTGGTGTTTTTTTCTTTGCTTTTTCCATATGGCCAAACTTTTATTCCACCATAGGCATGTTATTTTTGACCTTTTAGTCCCAAAACTCCTCTATGTGATTATTGGGTCCCCAGTTTGGTTCACTGTTAGAGATATCAATTGACCGGGTTTAGCTAACTCACAACCTCCCCACAATTAATCAAATTCAAGAAGTGCCAATCTAGCAAGTGGCCAGGTACTACCCACTAACCCATTTAAGGCATATGATTAATTTTTTAGACTTTTTTTTTATTTTTATGTATATTTTCAAAAGAATGTGTATATTTAATTAATAATAACTAAAAAAATCAAAAACTAAAGTGATATATGGTAATTTATGTTATTATAATTTTATTTTAAAATAAAATCATATTTCAAATATAAATATATCAGTGTGGAAGGGGTGCGGGTAGGGTCCGATAAGGGTTAGTTAAACTTGTAACTTCCTCATGGCTATGCGAGTAAATGCGCATTTGGGTTTGGACGGTTGGGTTCAAGGAGAGTTGAGTTGTTTTTACATCCTTACAGTTATGATTGAAACTGGGGACTTGGTCATCAAATGGAAAAGTTTGAAGTCTAAGGGGGCAGAAATAATAGATGTATGAGCTAGATGAGGAGTTTGTCCATTCTTCATGAAAAAGCCAAAAAAAGCAAACATTGAATATAAAACTCTTCTCGCTGCAATTTGCGAGTGATTGTGAACCTAGTATAAACACTATTTTGAATACTACGGTTTACAGCATAATAATTTGTTCATTGCAGATACATTATACACAATAAATATTTTTTTTCACATTTTATTAGTTTACAGGTAAGTGTAACATGATATGTCATGGTATTTTATAGTATCTTATGTAATAACAATTTTACTTTTTTTATGACTTATTGTGGTATATATTGCATAGTACATTCAGGATATACCTCAATTTATCACACAATCAAGAACTTACTGGAGATATATGTTGCATATGTTTTTCTTATATTATCAGTTTAATGATAGGCATAGGTGGTATTTTTGGTATTTTATGTATCAACACTTTTTTGTACATTTTTTGCCATTTACCGTAGTATGTACAAGGTACATTTAGGGATATATTATATATATGGTACATTGATGAAAATAAAATGATTTTTTCTTATTTCATTTTAAATCATATACATAAATGGACTGTACACTTATAAAATTAATATATAGGTTTTGGAAAAAAAAAATTCATTTTTTCGTTTTGTCTTTGCAAAAATGTATAGATTTTCAGCAGTTGTAGAAATCTATAGTATGATTGATGAAGCCAAAAGCAATCATGCTTTCTACTAGTACCACACAAAGATGTGATAAACCAACACTATAACAAATTTCAACAATAGTAACCATTCTCGGGGACTATTTTTGTGGTCGCCGTAAAAATGGTGGGCAAAAAGTCGACAAATAGCTATTGGAGGTTTATGGCAATCTTTTGCCTAGCATTTTTATTTCTTCACAAGAATAGTGCTTAGGGTGGCCATTAAAAAGGTCCTCGTGCTTTGGGACAACTGTCTTATTATCAATTTTCATGATCACCTTAATGCTCACAAAAGGTGATATTTTTAGCAACTATTTTTTATGGATCTCATAATTTAGTTGCTAACCAATAACCATTTTGGTGGCTGCATTAAATTTTTAAAATTAAATCTTACTAGCTACATGACATTCAATTTGGACAATCGAAACTTTGGTCACCAAAACGATTGCAAACTCCACCCGTATAAAGGAATACTCATCTCCTCCTCTCATTTTACTCTTTGAAAACTCTTTGCCAGCCTCTCTCAAATTCTTCTTTATGCCGTCGATTGGCAAAATTTTTCACATCATTTTCATCTAAAATCATTCCAAAATCTGCATGTTCATGTTTTGTTTTCACTTTTAATGTTTATATCATCAATGTAGTTATTCTTTAGATGGTGGATTTAGGTCGTTCTGTCAAATTTAACACATATATGACATACATATGTTATGCTTAATTTCTATTCCTATAATAAGGTTTTCGATTGGTTGATTTAGGGTTTAATAAACAGTTATTTTGGTCGATTGAGTTTGTAGATGGCTTTTTTTCCCCTAAGATTAGCGTGTTTACATTATTTATAAAATTGACTCATTCAAATTTAGTGGCAAATTTGTATTCTTGTACAAATTTGGGTTTTGCCCAAAATGTTGTGGATATTTTTATTAATTAATACAAGTGTGTATTTTCTAGTTATATACCCCCTCCATCCAAAAAAGAATGAAACGTACTCCTTTTTTGGATGTCCTAAAAAGAATGAAACATTTTCCCTTTTAGAAAGTTTTCAACTTCTAATTTACCTTACTATCATCGTTTAAAGTCTCACTACACAAAACACAATAAATAATCTTTTTTTAAACTTCATTTAAACTCTCACTGCACAAAACTAAAAAAAAACTTTCTTTTTTAATTATTTTTAAACTCTCACTGCATAAAATCTAGAAAGAATTTTTTTAATTTCAGTTTGATAGGAAAAATTCAATAAAATAACATAAATTACGTACACTTTAATCTCCATACTCAGAGAGACATTTCAATTGTTATGGGGTGAAAGGAGTACATACGTAATCTCCTGAATTGTTTTCTTGTAAATTAATCATGCATTTAATTTTTTTTATTCTCAATTATACAATTAATTAAATGTTAAAATAATGATGTAGGCACCAATAAAATGGTCACACTAGGACACTGAATAGGCACATATTCACGCCAATAAACAATTTGGTGAGAAAAATACGAAACATATATTCTTTTGAAAGGGATCTATGAAATTTAATTTTCCTCCAAACTATTATTGATATTATTGATGTCTGTACATGGAATCTGATAAACTTTTCGGGAATTTCATTTTAGCTATTGTAGGTAACAAGTTCCATTAAATATATCCTTAATTGACCCCTAACCTATCATTAACTTAACTTATTTTCCCTGAAACTAAAATTTGTCCCCAAATAAATCCTGAGTTATAAAAATCGTGTTGAACTATATCCTCAGTTGCCACCAACAATCACTATGGTAAATGAGTGTGCCTTGCAGAGTTTGGAGTGGTGAGCAAAAGCTATATTGTTTCATACTATTAGTACTAAATTAAGAGGAAAGAACACACTCAGCCTTTAAACTTAGAAAATTTCTATTTAAATCCTAAAACTTTGTAAGTTTTTATTTGAGTCCTAACATTTTTAAAATGTGTAAACAATTAGTACTAAACTATTGGCCACCTATTCTAGGGTTAGCTTTAAGACTAACTATTTACATGTTTTGCAGGTTTTAGAACTCAAACACAAATTCACAAAGTTGTAGAACTTAAATAGAAATTTGTAAAGTTTTATGACTTCAATAAAATATTTATAAAAGAATTAGGACTAAAAGTGGTCTCTTCCTGACTTTTGTTCTGTTGGCAATTCAAAAAATTTATAAAAACACTAATTAATAAACTTCTTATTTCTAAGTTCAATGGAGATACTTTTGATGACTAAAAATATTTATTTTGAGATATTTTTGTTCTTTGAAACCTTTAATCACTTTTAAGATCTTCAAAAAGTTTTGTTTTTAAATTTTATTTTTACAAAAAAAATATAATTTTAGTTTTTTTTATAAATTTTAAAAATGTAAAAAATTATAACAAGAAAACTACTCAAACAAAAATTTAAAAATTATAAGAAATTTTTAATTATAAAAAAAAATTAAGTCGGACATACCACTTTTTCAGTTCTAAATCTTTTGCAACTTTTATTTAAGTCTTAAAACATTGCAAATTTCTACTTGAATCATAAAGCTTGCAAACATGTAAATAGTTAGCTCTGAAGTTAACATCAAAACAGTACTATGGCTATTGTGAACATATGTCTAATTAGACATAGTCCACAATTTCTCGATTTTACCCCTTACTAACCGAATTAATTTCTATCACTCCTTCCAGATCATGTTTTCTCTTGACCTCAGCTGAGATCGTGATTCCCATCCTCTTTTACTCCTTTGCTGTCAATTCCCTTTCCTGCTCTTAAGATCTCACCGCCATCGTCCTCTTCGCTCCTTCCCAAATTGGTTTGATGATTCCACTTAATTGCCACCAAGTAAGGAACCACAGTCCCAAGCCAATGATAGAAGGTCGATCAAATGATCAAACGATGAGGAATGGGAGGACGATCAACAATAGGAGGCCAATCAGACTACGAGTGACAAAAGGATGATTGAACTATCGCTTAAGAAGTGGGCGATAAGCAATGGGAGGACGATCAAACAATGAGAGTGGACGACTAGCCGACATTGCCTGAAAAGCAAGGCGGATGATAAGCAATGAAAGGACGATCAGCGATTGAAGATCTAGGGTGAGGCAGCGATCATTATGATGAGCGACGAAGGGACGATGAGAAGCAATTATCCTAGCTGATGATGAGCACACCTTCTGTCTGTAAAGAAAGAAATAGAAGACACATTTATATTTTTTCTGCAATATAAGTTTTAAATATTTTTTCTTATTTTTCTTTGAACACTTTTAAATATTTATTTAGACACTTGTTTTTTATTAGTTTGCACACGTTCATTGATGAGGAAAAGAAATTATCTGTATATTGCTTCAAGCACTTTTTCGTATTTGTTTAGACAATTTTACACATTGATTCAGACATTTTTTTATTGTTTCAAATTATTATTTTTTGAAGAGAACAAATTGTTTACATATTGGTTCAAACACTTTAAAATATTTATTTAAACCATTTTCGATATTCATTCAAACACTTCTTGACTTTTGTTTAAACACTTTTATATATTTATTCAGATACCTTTTTATTGTTTTAGATAGTTAATTTTTTAAGAGAACAAATTGTATACTTATTAGTTCAGACACTTTCAAGTATTTCTTTTAACACTTTTTGATATTCATTCAGATTCTTCTTATTCCTTTCAACATTTGTTATTTTCTTATTATAATAAATTGTTTATAAACTACTTTAGACACTTTTAAATATTGCATTAGACATTTTTACATATTATTTAAGATATGTTTGTACATTACTTTAGACTTTTTTACAATGATGTAAGTTCCAATGGTGGGCGGTGATGGCAGAGGCGGTGGCAATAATGATTAGAAGGTTGATGATGAGATTGCGGAGGCATGCGTGCAACAATCAACATGATCTAGAACAAAAGAGCCGCTATGAGATTTGGATGCGAGATCCGAAGGGAGAGTGGCGGGGGCGATACGATCAGGAGTAAGAGCAGTGATGACACAATCCTAGGATATGATGGTTTGGGGAAGGCAACGGCACTGGAGAAGGTAGCAGTAGTGAGGTAGGGTTTCTGTAGAGATGAGAAGATTTTAGCAAGGGGTATTTTTGTCAATTGTTTGGATGGTTAGTTTCTTATATTTGATGGATTAAGAGTTGATTTAGCATCTCTAATTATACAAAGGTGAATAACAAAATAATTATACAAATTAAGGGAATATGCTGCAAATTACCCAAATTTAGATATACCTGTCCATTAATTCAAACGCCTTTTCCAAGTTGCAATTAACCAATATTTTTGCTAAAAGCAGTTTCCTTAATTTTAGGCGCATCATGGATAAATAATTGTTGTAGAGGAAAATGAATTCTTGATATCTTTTGGGAATCCAAATAGAGAACCAGAAGCCACAAAAAAAAAAAAAGAAAAGAAAAGAACATAGGGAATTACTTATTTGATTTGAAGGCATAATATCTTTTCCTTTTTTTTCCCGTTATCTTGCTACTTATACAAGTAGCGTAAATGCCGAATTCCACAAAAACAATTGACAAAATAATGATGTCAATCCATTTTATAACCGCATGAATTAATCCTACAACACACAATAAGTCATTCGGTCGCTTGATGGGATTTATTAAACCTACAACACGCACATATGGTGGTAAGTCACTTGGGAATTTTATCAAAGTTCTAGGGTAACTTTATAATTTTTTGTAAAATAAGGAAAAAGTGAAAGTTTTAAAAACTGTAGGGATCAATCTGTAATTTCCGTAAAAATTAGAAATTCTGTTATGATTTGAATGTGGATGTTAAAATGGGGATACTATGGTTAATTGACAGTAAAAAAAATTAAATATAAAAAATAAAAATTTTAAAGCTATCCAAAATCGTAATCATAACAAAAAAAAAATTGAGAAGAATAGTGAATCTTTTTCCCAAAGCGTTTTCTCGGAGTTTAGCGATGCAGTACACCTTCACTACTTTCTAATTAACTTCTAGGAATCCAACATTACAAAGCATAAAGATTGGTGATATAATTAATGATATTTAAAGGAGTCATGTTATTTAGGCCAAGGGAAAGGAATTAATTCCAACTTTCAACACAAAGCATATATGCCGCCAACAATCGAATTCTCGCAATGATATTTGCTCGGTTAAGAAAAGACAATAACACTTGTTATTATTTTGTACGTACATTTTTTCACAAAAAAGAAAAAGAAAAAGAAAAAGAACAAGAAAAATCAGAGCTAATAACATAAAAGTAAATTTTCCTTAGAAAGAATATTAGTAAGAGATGTGGTCGAGTTATATAAACAATATTAAAAGTAAATATTGGGGTTGTCTATAGTGTGTAGGGATTCATAAACCAATGTAAGTACTAAGAGCATACGTCCACCGTGATCTCTATACTTCATTTAAGTATATTTCTCTTATTCGTGGATGTAGATTATTTAAGAGTTGAATTACATTAAATTTGTGTTTGTTTGCTTGATTGTGTTTTTATTCTTTTATGTGTGATGAGTGATTAGAGAATTTTTTCTTAACAAATGGTATCAAAACTTATGGTATGGTACTGACATGGTGGAGCTTGTGATGCATTCTTGGCATAGTAGAGCTTGTGTTTGTGTGTTGATATTTGTGATATTGTTGTTTGAAGTCATGTCCATGATGTTCGTACTTGTTTTTGTTTGTTGCTGTGTTCATGTTTTAGCGATGTTCATAACGTTCCTGTTTCTGATCGTGACCGTGTGTTTGAAATGTTTATATTCATGATAAACAATTTAAGCCAAGGTGGAGGCTGTTTGGTTTGTTAGCTCAAATTCAAAAAACTTAAGAATTTTAGTTTGTTTAGGATTTGGTTTTAGCTTTTGTATTTGTTTGGAATTTAGTTTTCCTATTTTGATTTAGCTTGGGTTTGTATGTGGCATATAAAAGGCTTATTGTGTTGGGATTTTGAGTATGAGAGAAACACTAATATGGTAAAAAGGAAAGATGTGAAGGTTACAGGAGGGGGGAGAGGTCTAGAAGCCAGAGAGAGCTAGGATGAGATGCCTTTTATAATTCTAATATCTTATAATTGTGGGAGGGCAAAATATTGGGGTTATCAATTATATGCAATGAATCTATAGGCCAATATGAGCACCAAAGGCATACTTCCACTGTAATAACTATATTTTATTTGAGTGAATTTCTCTCATCTATGAATTTAGGCTAGTTAAGAGGTGAATTAAATTAAATTTGTGTCTGCTTGCTTAATCGTGTTTTTATTATGCTGCGCGTGATGGATGATTAGAGAATTTGTTCCCAACAATTTCTTATAGATTGCTCATTTCTTGGCCTAAAGCAAAGAACATAAGGTGGTTGATTGACTATAAAATATGAGGCGAGTTCAGTTTAGATTAACGGAGTTAATCAAAATTTTTTGTGCAGTCAACTGAGGGTTGCCTAGTGGGATGTGTCTAGGTACTGATTTTGCAGATTACAGGGTGTGCCAGTCTTACAAGTCACAATTTTGTTTGCTTAAACTTGAAGACCTTCAGCCACAATTAGTTGCCAACTACCCGTTACCTAAGAAAGCATTTTACACAACACCAAATACTAGAATGAGCAGCTGGAAAAATCAGTTAGAAACATATACCAACCCATTTCGAATAACTTGGAAATAAAAAAAAAAAATGAATCAACACAAGGGGCTACCTCATTTTGCTGGAATCAGGTGGAAGGTGTACCACACTTAGGTCTTTGGCACGACGGCGGGAAACATGTGAAGGAGGATGAAGAGGATTGAATAGATGAAGCTATGGCAGGGATGAAGCAAATGTGGGGCGGATTTGGCTTAAGGAATCTGATACCACATAGAGGGCGGGCAGAGTAGAGTGGACAAACAATGGGCAGGTGCCGGATGTACAAATGGGTGGCAGTTGGGTATCTGGGTGAAAGTGGGATGAGATAGAAGACACTAGGCAAATGGATGAAATAAATGAAGACTGGCGCACTAGGCTGCCCTTTGTTGACAGAACCTAAAATTTTGACCCATTCAATTAAACCCAACCGAACTCGCCCATGATTTTTCAACGTGATAGAAGAAAAATCTTACGTTCCCATGCCACCAAATTGATCCTTTCCAAAATTTTCAGTGTCATAAATTATTGTTGTACTTGACTAACAACCAATTTTTTTTAATTTAAATTAACTTAATTTAAAATAATTTATTTTATTTTTACATCTTTTTTATCTTTAACTAATTTTATTTGAAATCCAATATTATATAGCTATAATAATCCATTTAAAAGTTGTTTCAAGTAAATTTATGAATTTTTTTTTTTCAGGCATTAAAAAAGAAAATTTTTAAGAAATTTTATTAAGATTATAAAAATTATATTTTAAATGAATTAATACATCTACATAGTATTAACTTTCAAATGAAATTAGTTCCAGGTAAAAAAATGTAAAAATAAAAATAAATTATCTTGACTTAACTTGACTTAACTTGACATGAATTGGGCTTAATCTCCTTGATATGTAGTCAGTTAGTATTGAAAGCTTGAATTAAAGGACCAATAAACCGTAGCAAACTGTTAACGTCTATGATATTATACAAATTAATAAATAATTACTAATGATTTCAAGTTTTAAAATTTTCTATAAATTTTCTTTAAGAAAAAATTGTTTTAAGAACTGTGAATTATTATGCAAAAAAGACAATCACTTCTACAATGCCGCAGTAACATTTGAACTGTTAGATTAGAAAGAATAACAATAGTGATTGGATGGTAGTTGGCAGGTTAACTAGTAACCTGCTAATTCAATAATGTTAACTTTGGCTTTTTTTTTCAGGTAGAGTAAAAAGAAAAAAAATAACAATTTGAAAAAGATGGGGAAAAAACTAAGTCCTAGCAATTGAAGGGAATACACATTGAAATCTCAGCGAAGGGGTAGGGTGATGAGTTGGAATCAATTAGAAATGAAGAAGTGAATCAAAGGAGAGCTAAGTGCAGCAGCATTGTTGCAGTTTGGAGAAATGAGGAGCAAGGCAAAATGTCACAAAAAACTAGTAAAGCAATGAAGTAGGCTACAAAAGTGATAATGCTCCCAAAAAAGCAGTGAAGAAGATTGAAAAAGTGATAAGGCTTCCGAAAAAACAATGAAGTAGGCTACAATAGTGATAAGGCTTTATATAAAAGCATTTGCGTGTGCACAAAATCATTTACAATCAGGGAGTTTGTGGTTCACAATTAGACCCTTGACTATGAGTGGGCATATAGTTTGCCTGTTGCCTTTTCTATTTGCCATACAAAAATATCACTTTTTTTAACTACAATAACTGCTTTTTTAACTACAATAAACATTTTTTTAATGACATTACCACATTTACTGAAACATAAACGCATTTTTAACTACAATAAATGCTTTTCTTTTAGCTTTGAACTCTTTTTTAACTACATAGGCGCTAACATTACAAATGCTACTATATTAGCACAATCGCCTTTATGCACCTAGAAATGCCTTTCATATATGTTAAACGCTCTAATTGTATATCGCTTTTTTGTATGTCAGAATAGCTTTTACCATACTTTAATCACCTTTTCATCTTGTTCATCGCTTTTATTGGTAATCTAATGTTAATTGATTATCGTCTTTCTACTACTCATAAATGTCAACACCTCATGCGAGAAAAATGTAAATTAGTAAAAAGCAAAAGTGATTTAGTGCCGACAAACGCAATTTACTCAGCAAAAAGGCTATTAAGTCTTTAAAAGCGTTTTCATGCATCATTCTTGTACTACACTCTTCCCAAACCTCTAAAAAGCCATTTCACAAATAAATTAAGCATCACTACTAACCTGATTTCCTCACAAACACCTTCACCCTTAATGATTCACGCATTCATCTTGATGATTCATGTATGACTAACACTTACATTCCATTCTAACAACAATGACATTAATCTTCTCTAGAAGTATAACTATGGTAGAAAATGAACAAAGCCTAAAACTTCTAAAGTCCAAACTTTCTCCAATCCACCAATCTACCCTCATTATTGTTTTAACTCCCTCATAGCAATAGACATAACTACTACGCCTACCTTAATTTACTTTTCCACATTAAATCAAATTCCTCATATTAACTTTCATTCTTTTTTCCTTCCACCCACCCACTTCTCCTTTATTACATACTACTTTTTCTCTCAAACTCTTTAATGCCATTTTTTTTACATCTATCTAAATTATTTAACAACAACCTGCCAACAATTATTTTTACTGAATTGTTTAATATAATAATAGTACACATCATTTAATCTTTTTACTCTTTGTTCCCCTTATAAAGTATACTTATAACTACCTTTCACCATTGAAACAACTAAGTAACTGGTGAAAGTTTTTTCTAATCTATTTATACTTTTTTTTGTCAGTTTTTGCTTTAGTCGCTACAACAACTTGCCACAACAGCAATACCGAATCTTCTGAAAAAAGACTTGCCCACTGAACTCATTTTCAATAAAAATTATTTCATTATTCCTTTATATGAGGCAATATCATTTCTTGCTTTTGTCTAGGTACCTCTCTTATATATGGATCGGTATCTTGTGTGATGATGGTCCAACTTCTAAATTTATCCTAACAAACAAGTCCAAATGTCTGAGGAAAAAATGACAAGCCAATCGCTCGATGGGTCTGTTCCACTAATTAAAATGCTTTTTATTTAAAATAGAGATTCCAAAAGAGAGTTATTTTTCTGAAAAAGTTTTTGAAAGGTTGATTTTTTATAAGCTTACATTTGTTATACTTATTTCTCTCATATTTAGTATGTTTTAATGTGTTTTGAATCTTAAAGATCTACTTTGAGTATGTTTTTTCATGTGTTTTGAAACTTAAAGATCCACTTTGAATATGTTTTGTAGCTTAGAGCATATCTGGACTCAATTGATTAAAAGTGGCTTTAATTTGCAATTTAACAAGCTTTAATTTGGTTGTGTTCTTTCAGGATTTTGACAAATTAGCGATGTTCTAGTAGAAAAATCATATCTTAAGCTACAGAGATAGGAATTTAATGATTCTTGATTCATTAGAAAGCTAACATTCGGAGCTATATATCATAGGCATATCATGAAACGAGTTCACACGTTAAGGGGGTCAAATTTAGTTTCAAATTCGCGATTTGCGCGTCATTGCTAGTTCAAAAGCAGTTATGGTATTTTAAGCATATCTTTGGTTGTAGATGTCCATTTTACGTCATTCAGGTGTTATTTTGAACCTAAGAAATAGCTCTAGAACTTATATTGATTGATATTTGAGAGATAATGACTGGATCAAGGTCAAATTTAAACCTTGAAGTTGCTTCTGATTTCTTGGAGAATTGTTTGGCTCACAACTTTGAAACCTTCTAATTATTTTGAATCCTTTTATTTGTGTGGGGTAATATTGTAACAATATAGAAATTTTAGGGATATTTTATGAATTTAATACACTAGGTTAGTTTTTATTAGAATTGGAGTACAGCAGCTCATCTGTCTCTCTAAGGGTGGCAACCCTCCCCCCTTTTTTCTTACCCAACTCTCTTTTGTTTCTTTTCTTTTCTTTTTGAGTGATTTTCCATGGCCATGTCCGACTAATTTTTTTACTCTTTGTTGACGAAAACTGAAATCCTGAATTCTTTAGTACTGTGAGATTAAAGTTGTTTTTATTCATTCAATTGATACTTTGAGTATTGGATGTTATTCTATGATTAATTTCATGATTGTTTCACTTATATGCTAGAAGGTTTGCCAGGTGTTATTCAAATTCAATCTACTACTGAGTTAGAAATCAAATCCATAATTGTTTGGTTTCTCTAATCTGTAAAGCAACTAAGGTTTATTGATTTGTTGCGTCAGAAATCATTAGGTCTTAAGGAGAACATTCAAGTAAATTAAATGCAACTGCTTGTGTTTGTATTTTTTAGTTTCATCGATCTCTCTACTTTTTAATGCAACTGTTAAATTAAATTGAAGTGCTTGTCTTAGCTTGTTTAGCAATTAGGGTTAATTAGATCACTTGTTTTCTGATTAACTACGACTAAGGAGAGGTCGGAAGATAACTCCAACGATGAATATTCAAAGTCTTGATTGATCCATTTATGAGTCAATGATCAGTTGTAGAAATTTTGTGGTGGATGTTGACTGATGTCAAGGTTCACATTCATGATTGTTTCATTGATTTCTTATTTGATAGGTTTCTTAATTTTTGTTCTCTGATTATTTTTAATTTCAATGTTGATTGCAAACAATCCCCTCCTAATATTTTATTTAACTTTTCTGACGGGAAGTTTTCGGTTAAAAAATTTCTCTTGGGATTTGACCTGGTCTTCACTACTATAGTACAAATTTATTTATTTTGAGTTGTTAGTGAGACTAGAATTATTTTTTACGGCTTTGACGATCGACCAATTTTCATGGTTGTTATTGCCTTTATGAAATGGGAGGAAGCAATATAGAAATCAAGAATTTAGAGCGAATTCATTTTTTAAGTTAACTTAATCGACAGTTATTTTCTTATTCTTACATCTTTTCTGTCTATAATGAATTTCATTTAAAAGCCAATATTATTTAGGTGTATAAATCCATAGACTATAATTTTTTATGATATTATTAAATTTTTATGAATTTTTTAGACATTAATAAAGAAAAAATCATAAAAATATAATAACATTGGAAATATTGTTTTTAATATATTGTTATACTTATATAATCTTGACTTTTAAATTAAATTGGATCTAGGAAAAAAATTTAAAAATAAAAATAAGTTATTTTGAATTAAGTTAATTTAAGCTGAAATGAATTGGCTCTTAGAAGTCGAGAGATTTTGAATCTTTTATAAAGCTAAAATCTTGTAGCCATGAAACACATCTTAAGGGTATTGGATTCTAATTAAAAGAAAATCTCTTCTAGCACTTTGAATTCATTCTTGTGTGGAGAAAAAAAATAGCTATACGTCTGTAAAAGCAGATTTGTGTTCCTTAGGGTGGCTTTTAGCATTAATTGACTCAATCAT